>JAUMHP010000063.1:8390262-8424977 GCA_032361065.1 Enteromius trimaculatus
CGCATTACAGTTCCATATCACTTCGCATATTTAACTGTAATAATCACACGTCCTTGCACACGCACACCACGGTTACAAACTCACACAAAAACGTGTTGTCAGCGCTGCCCTGGCGATTTTATCAGCCTAGTGTAGCAACTTAAAGGCTACATATGACATTTCTCTCTAGCGAGGTAATAACAGCATTATTTTTCTAATAATTCAACGGCCCATCGTCAATTATTCCTTACATATATTACCACAGAAATTAATTGCAGGTGTAACTACAGTTATCAAATAATGCATTCAAATGCAAGTACATAGTAGTTAAGGCCACCTAACATAAATTGGGAAAAAAAAACTTTGACACATCGGTTATAATTCACAAGTATGTTTTCAACACTTAATAACTTATTCCTTGTCCAAAAAACAGCATATGCTGGTTAGGTAGGTTTTGAAGCTGAAATGCAAGTTTAAACTGGTCCTTTGCTGGTTTAATTGGTGCTTTTGCTGGTTTATGCTGGTTCTTCGCCAGCAAGTGACCAGCATAAAACAGCTTAAACCAGCATCCCAGCTACAAAACCTACCTTAC
Organism: Enteromius trimaculatus; assembly: GCA_032361065.1. NCBI lineage: Eukaryota > Metazoa > Chordata > Actinopteri > Cypriniformes > Cyprinidae > Enteromius > Enteromius trimaculatus. The sequence continues at coordinate 8,390,834 of JAUMHP010000063.1, forward strand.
CAGCATATGCTGTTTTTTTCAGCAGGGTTGGCATGAAACAGAGTCTGGTTTACTGTACTAAATGTTGTATTTTACCCTTGGAAACATAAAACTGGAATAAACAGTGTTGGCTTGAGCAAACAAAGCAAAACTCACATGTCATCAGATTCATCATCCGTCGCTGGTTCCGTATAAACCTTTGCTGTTCTTGTTCTTCGAAGCATCTTTGTGTGGGAAAAACAAATTAAATGGCATTAACAAGGTTAACTGGCTGGAAGAAGAACTATTTTAAAACTTAAAGGAAAAAATATCTTTTCAAACGTTTATACAACAGAGTAAACAAAATCAGCTTCTCACAACTAATTTCAAACAAACTGACATGAAAACCTATCTGTTAGATGTCACGTTACATATATTCAAAGTATTCATGTCAACTGAAAGGCGTGCTTTACTATCTATGTTGTGGTGAATGTTAACGTTACATGTCATCAATCTTGTCTCTGTAGAATCAGAAAGTCATTTCGAATTTAGCGCGCGACCACGTACGTGTAATTTGCCTGAGTTGTTACTTGAAATGACCAGTGATTAAACTAAAGATGTTCACGTACAGAAGTTGCTTATTTACAAAACTCTTAAAACTTACAGTGTTTTTCTATGAGGCATTAAACCATAACCCATTTCACGACTGAATGATAGCTTGTTTCCTCAGCGACGTCAGAGGCAGGAAGTGATGTAGCTAAGGTTCTACGTCTCAAACTCTTATTAAAATACATAATAAAAGTTCAGCTTGATGCGTTTTCTCAAATGTTTCCTCAATATGCAGAAACATGGGCAGTCCATGCTCAGTCCATGTCCTTTGCTCTTTGTCCACTTCCGTGATTTGCACGGTTTGCTTTTCAGTTATTGCCAAAGTTGTGAAGAGTAAACAAGAGTAAAGTGTTCCGTGCTCTTTAAAATGAAGCGAAAAATAATTAAATCTGAAAGAAAAAGTCAGGCTGCAGGAAGACTGCAACAGGCTGATCAGAAAAATAAGGATTTAAAGGTGCATGCAAGGCAAGTTTGTTTTATTTACTTTTTTTTAATAAACCAAAGAAAATCAGGAAATGTGAGGGCTCAGATGTAGAACTTTTAAAACGTGAAACTATGAAATTTACTTGAAATTCGGTGTTTAAAAAAGTTGTTCTCTCTTAAGATCCCAGTGGCAATGGACTTGGACTAAAATAGCACTTCTTTCTCTCTGCATCATCTCAGTACCATTTCTTCTGCATCTCGTCTTTGGTATATAACAATTTTTTTTGTTTCAAATATTGATGTGTTGTCATCTGTAGTATAGACTTTTTCTTAATTTCATTATTTTTCCAGACTCTATTGACCTGAGCCAGCCTTCTGATATAGGGCTCAATCACACTATAAACATGTACCTCACACCTGAGGAGGGGGTGAAAGTGGGCGTATGGTTAGTTTTAAGACATCTACATTACACGTCACACACTTACAAACAAAAAACATAAAACAGGACAATGAACAATGTTTCAGTATATTCTTTTATTAATGTTTCTAGGCACACTGTACCTGAACACCGATGGAAGGAGGCTCAGGGGAAGGATCTGGACTGGTATGAGAAAGCTCTGGGGGATGGATCACCCATTTTCATCTACCTCCATGGCAATGGGGGTAACAGGCAAGAAACCTACAATACCACATGAATTTGTTTACCTTAAATAACATTTGCATATGTTGGAAATTCTATGTACTAAATAATTAATCAGTTATGAAAGATGTGCTTTGTTTTAGTCTTGTTGAATACTACTTTTTGTACCTTTAATAAACAGATCTGCACCCCATCGTATTGGAGTTGCAAATGTGAGCAAACTCACTTTATTATGAAGAAAGAAAGAAAGACTAAGAACTTGAATTATGGTAATGACTGAAGTGTTTTGGCCATACAGGTCTTGAGTGCTGTTGGATATCACGCTTTAGTGTTGGACTACAGAGGTGGGTCACTTCACTGTAGCCAATAACCACTGGATCTCATTTCAGGCTTGAATTTCAATATCAATCACCTTTATTTATATAGCGATAGTGTAAAGGACTTCTTGTGTGTATGTGATTCCCATGATCTGTCTCTAGAGCTCTTCTAGGTGTAGCTGTAGACATCATCTCTTGGTGCTGATCCACAATCTGATCTGAATACAGACTGAGAAACAGAATAAGAAAGAAAAAGACTAATATAAGCATATATGCTGTTCATTCTACAATGCAACGAGTACATTTTGTGTTAATAGAAGTGTTCCCGGTTCCGGCTGATCTAATTAATGCAGCCTAACAATCCTTTAACTGATTTGAATAATAGTAGCATATTAGTAATGTCCAAGCCAGGTTAAAGAGATGTGTCAATATATGATTTCTCTGTTGTTTAGTCAAATACATTACATCCTGTCAGGTTTTGGGGACTCCACTGGTGAGCCTACAGAGGCCGGTCTAACTACTGATGCTCTGTACTTGTACCACTGGGTTAAGGCACGCAGTGGAAACAGCCTGGTGTGTGTGTGGGGTCACTCACTTGGTAGTGGGTGTGTAAAATCACCTTTTTTATGACTTCTGCTACAAATGTTTTAGAAATAAAAATAAAATATACAAATATAATGTGTTTTTACAGCATGTTTGTTTTTTCAATAGTGTTACAACTAACACTGCAGTGAAACTACTGGAGCAAGGTAATTCAGCTGAATTAAAAACAAGCATGCTGTTGTTTGTCTCAGTGGCTCTTCATTGTTGTCTCACTTTTCGTGTTTGACTTTAGGAGTTGTCATTGTAGGGCATAGTAACTTCACATATTTTAATGCTTTAAAATCAATTTCTTGACTGTGCTTTTCTTTATTATGTATTCTTTTCTTGTGTATACATGTATTTCTTGACAGGAGAACAGTTTGATGGAATAATACTTGAGGGTGCATTCGTAACCGGACGGTTAGCAAGCAATAGCAAGCAATCCTTTGAACACCCTTTTACTTGGGTAAGTAACATTTAGGATTGTGACATACCGGTCTTGACAAGTTTTAGATATTCAGCTGTTATTTACTTGGTACCTTTCAGACAATTTGGATTTTCCTATAAAGCAAAATTGAATTAAAATCTTACCCTTTAATTTAATTCTGTAAAATGTAAAGTTAATTTATACTTTACGGGGCAAACTATGCAAAGACACAAAATGGGTCGTTAATCATAGTTTGGTACTTATAAGCCTTACTTGTATCTCTTTTCCTTTTTTTCTGCAGTTTTATTGGAAGTTCCCATACATCCAGTTCTTCCTTTTCAATTCACTTAAAAACAACATTTTAGTCTTTCCTACTGATGAGAAGTATGTGATATTGTTTCACTAAATCATGTCAGTGTTATAGTATGTTAAACATTCAAATATATTAAAATTGGTTTTGGTTTATAGTTTGGAGAAAATTAGAACTCCCCTCATGATTCTCCATTCTGAAGATGACCATTTAGTGCCCCTTGCCTCAGCTAAAGAGGTTTGTGTATATGAAACTTTACCTCATAAAAATAGTTTGGGAATACATTCAAACTTTAAATTACAAACTGTTTGGCTCAGATCTACAGAATTGCAAAAAAGGCTCAGAACTCGGATAAGCGGGTCAAACTGGTCCCATTTGATGGATCGCTTGGATATCTTCACAATGGGTTATATAAAGACCCTCGTTTGCCAGATATCATAAGGTGATTTGACTCTCTAAAACTGTTTTGTGCATCTAAATGTTACTCGTTTTTTAATTAAAAAAAAGAGATATTAAAATGGATTTAGAGAAAAAAAAAACTTTTGAGGAATAAGCTATTCATTCTAATTTTGACAAGTACCTGAATAATTGAATAATGTCTTCATTACAGGGAGTTCGTCCAGTCATTGATGACATGAGAGGCACACACAGGAGGAGGAGGATTTACACACCAACTAATAGCCAGTTAAATAGCTGTTTTATACAAGTGGTGTTTTAAACAGCATGCACTTCTAGAATAAAAATGTTTGATGTTATTTCCTAAATTTCCACCAATTGTTGTTAATATTTTTTAAAATTAATTTCTTTCTAGACTTCAGTGAAAATGTTTTATACTATGAAGAATTTTTACCTGAGTATGTGTTACTGTATAACATTGCTTAGAAATGTTTTAACTGACACACGTTATAATTTTGCTGTTCAAAGTATCTTAGTGTGGAAAAAAAAAATGACAATGAAAAATACGTATGTGTGGAATAGTAAAAGAGGAGCGCTTTACACTTGGAGGTGGATCTTTTCAACTTTATTTAGAAGATTTATAAACAGAATAAGGTTCTTATATAATGACAGTAAATCTGTCAATTGATAAAGAACCTTTAAGTCAATGTACAGGTATTTGTGAATATATTAATGCTAGCTACTATCTGACAAAGCAATTATTATTCCAAACCTTGGTGAATACTGAAGTTCACTGAAGGTGTGAATAGGTGTAAAGAGGCTTGTGGAAGAAAGAAAGAAAATATGAAAGAAAATGTTCTCCTTCTGCACACTTCTGGTTTTGGTTAATCTGGTTACGAGAGCCTAAAACTAAACTTTTTCCTGCAACATAATGCCATTGTCGTCTTTTTTTTTTCTGAGAATTTTAGTTTAAAAAATTACAAATGTAATAATGTGCGGTCACTGCCACACATCTGTAAAATGGGTGATTCTCCATTAAATGCTTAAAAAAAAAAAGCTATACTTTATAACTGATCATAGAAAAACAGCATATCAGGAGCAGTATATACTCAAGTGACGTAGCAAATTCTTCAGTGAAAAAAAAAAAAAAAAGAAAGTGAACATAAGCCCAGTCCGTGCCCTTAGCGCTTTACACCCATCCACTTCCGTAAGTGGCATTGGTTTGTTTGTCAATCATTACCAATGTTATGTGTAAAGTAAATAGAAAGGAAGATTTCCCTGCTCCCCAAAATGAAGAAAAGAATCATTGAATTGGAAAGAAAATTTCAGCCTGCAAGAAGACTGCAACGATCCAATCTGAAACCTAAGGATTTAAACGTGCATGCAAGGCAAGTTTGCATTGACTTCTTTGAAAGTAATTCAGTGTAGTCCAGTTTTGGTAGACAGCTGCATACAAACTGCATGAAAATCAACAGCTACAATATTGGACAATGTCTGACAGTGACATTTTTTTTAACAAGGCTTAAATGTAATTGGTTGTGAAAAAGTAGAACTTTTCAAACGTGACACTATGTAGATTACGTTTCTGTGTGCATGTCATTCTTTCTTAAGATCCCAGTGGCAATGGACTTGGACTAAAATGACACTTCTTTCTCTCTGCATCCTCTCAGTACCCTTTCTTCTGCATCTTTTCTCTGGTATACAACATTTTTGTTCCAAATATTGATGTGTTGTCATCTATAATTGATAATTTTTTTCTAATTTAATTTGTGCATTTCCCCAGACTATTGCCCTGAGCTGACCTTCAGATATAGGGCTTAATCACACTTTAAATATCTACCTCACACCCGAAGAGGGGGTGAGAGTAGGCGAATGGTTAGTTTTAAGACACAAAAAATGCTAAAACAAGACAAATATACTCATGATATTATTTTTTCCCCTCCTTCTCTTATTATAAATGTTTCTAGGCACACTGTACCTGAACATCGATGGAAGGAGGCTCAGGGGAAGGATCTGGACTTGTATGAGAAAGCTCTGGGGGACAGATCGACCATTTTTATCTACTGTACCTCCATGGAAACACGGGTAACAGGTAAGAAACCTTTGAATTATCTTGAGAGGTTTTATATTCTAGAGTTTTGTACTCTTTGTTTAGGAAAAATATATATTTGTGTGCTATTTATCTGATAACCTATAGACACTATTTGCAATATCTCTGACTTGAACTTTACATTGCTTTGCACTTTACCTTAGTAAAAAACTATGGTACTATTTAAACGTTCTACTAATCTTTGTACCTAATAAACAGGTCTGCGCCCCATCGTATTGGAACTGCAAATGTGAGCAAACTCACTTAATAAATTATGAAGAAAGACTAAGAACTTGAATTATGGTAATGACTGAAGTGTTTTGGTCTTACAGGTCTTGAGTGCTGTTGGATATCACGTTTTAGTGTTGGACTACAGAGGTGGGTTAAAATGTAGTCACTTTACTGTAGCCAATAACCATTGGATCTCATTTCAGGGCTTGAACTTCAGTATATGATTTCTCTATTGTTTACTCAAATACATTACATCCTGTCAGGTTTTGGGGACTCCACTGGTGAGCAGGCAGAGGCAGGTGTGACTACTGATGCTCTGTACTTGTACCACTGGGTTAAAGCACGCAGTGGAAACAGCCTGGTGTGTGTTTGTCACTCGGTTGGTAGTGGGTGTGTAAAATCACCTTTTTTATGACTTGCGTTTGGCGTTTGCTAAGTTTACTTCAGATCTATTACAAAAAATAAAACTATAATTTAATGGAAAGTAAAAAACGCAATATATTTTCTACTCACTATAAAACTGCAGTATGATTGCTTTTTAATAGTGTTGCGACTACCACTGCAGTGAAATTACTTGAACAAGGTAAGAGTTTAACTGATTTTAAAACAATCATACTCTTTTTTTTTTCGTTTGTATTTTGTCTTAATAAAAAAACTGCACATTTCTTGACAGGAAAACAGTTTGATGGAATAATACTCGAAGGTGCATTCCTAAATGCGAGGATGGAAACTAATAAACTTACTGAACACCCTTTTGCTTGTGTAAGTAAACTTCAAGATCTATGAAATCATATAAAAACATAAGTGTATGAGTAAGTCTAAATTGTATCTCTCTTTTTTCCTTTTCTCCAGTTTTATTGGAATTTCCCATACATTCAGTACTTCTTGTTCAATCCACTGAAAAACAAAGATTTGAACCTTCCAACTGACGAGAAGTATGTGACATAGTAATATATAATATGATAGAAATATGATTATAATAGTATGCTAGTGTGTTATGCTAAATATGTAAATATATTGTAAACATTTGATTTCTGACTTTCACCCCCTTCTTTCTCCCCCTTTTTGATTCTTTGGGTTTGCAAAAACTTCAAACTCCCCTTTTGATTCTCCATGCTGAAGATGACCATTTGGTGCCCTTTGCCTCAGCTCAAGAGGTTTGTGTTGACAAAATTACCTTTTGTAAAATCAAATCATTCAGAAAATATTGTAATATTTCAAATAATTTGGAAACACATTTTTTGTTCGCTTTAAATTTCTTCTCCGTTTTTGGCTCAGATCTACAGAATTGCAAAAAAGGCCCAAAACCCAGATGACCTTGTCAAGCTGGTCCCATTTGATGCATCACTTGGATATCTTCATAATGGGCTGTATAAAGACCCTGGTTTGCCAAATATCATAAGGTGATGTCACCTTATGAAAATCTTTTATTCATCTGAATATAAATTCTTTTTTTTAATGCTTTGGAAATGTGGAAGGCTTTTTTTGTTTCTAATGTTTGAAATATATCACTAAATAGTAGAAAAATAATTGGCTATTTTTATCATTACAGGGGGTTTGTGCAATCACTGATGACATGATACACAAACACAAAAGGAGGAGGATTTACTGGCTAAACAGCTGTACAACTGGTGCTATAACTGTATATTTAGTTGTTTTAAACAGTATGCACTTCTTGGATATAAAACATTGTAATGTCTAAAGTAAATTTTACAGAACTGCCCACATTAAGGCTAAATTATTGTCTTGTTTATATTTCATAACATTCATTTATTTTAAGATTGTAGTAAAACCTATTTTACAATGCATAATAAAGTCAATTGTATTGTTTCTTGGGGGTCTATGTTTTTATTGTGTGGGCCACTAATTATGGTAATTTATAATTTAGCATAATACAATGTTGTTATATAATAAGCTGTATAATATATAATAAGCTGTTTAATAATAGTGCTCACATTCTACTGGATATGTGTATTTACTTAACAGAATTGGACTTTGGCATGCATGGACAGACAGAGAATGAGGGAGAATAATGGTGAAAGCCACTTAATAAGTCCAGGTGGGATATGTCAATTGGAGCATGTAGAGCTTGATGTGTATATCTGTTAAAAGCACATTTTGTCAACATTTATTCAACAGATTTGTCTCCTCTGCATCACTTTAAGCACCATTTTAAAGAACAACATATATACACAGAACATTGTTTACATATATGATATTCTCCAAAACAAATTGAGTAAAGTCATTATTGGGTTTTTTTGTGCACAAAAAAATATTGTTGTACCTTTGTAAAATTGCGGTTGAACCACAGATGTCACATAGATTATTTGAACGATCTCCTTGCTACGTTTCTAAGCCTTGATGTAAGGATCATTGTTGTCCATGGGAGGTTCAGATAGCTCTCAGAATTCAGCAAAAATATCTTAGTTCCCAAGATGAACGAAAGTATTACGGGTTCAGTGGGTGAGTAGCCTAATTAACGGCAGAAATGTTATTTTTGGGTGAACTAACCCTTTAAAAGCTCTTTTAAATTGAAAAAAAACCTTCAGAGGCCACAATGTTCTTACTCAAGCTGAGTTCCCAGTTAATTTGCAAGACAAATGTTTTTGCAATTAGGTATTGGCCAAAATGCTACACTAGCTCTCCCAAAACAAAACAGGAGTTGACAAACCCCTGGGGGTTCATGAAGGAACTGCAACAGCTAAAGAGAGTTAATGTATTTCATTTTAAATGTAAATTATAAACTTACAATGGTATATAGGCTATATTTTTACAATTACAATAAATACTCTTAATAAAACATATTTCAATTATTAATTTTTGACTTACAAGACCAGTGATCCATGAACAAGCAAATGTGTTGATACATTTCTAAAAATGTAAAATTTAAATATAGGCAAAAATAATAAATCTTTGGAGATCACTGCTGTATGCTTAGTCGTTTTTCCAAGTCCTCAAATCTTAGTCTAAAGGACAAACAACACACACACACACAACCTGCCTTGCCTGAAATCCGAATAAAAATATGACAGCTTTCTGAGGTTTTCACAGTTCTTGTATGTTAACTTAATTAACTTATTTATCAGTTTGAATAACAATGATTTTTAATTAATTGACGTTTAGTTACTTAACACTTTTTGTAGTTTTAAACTGACTAACTGACAAGTTTGCTGATTAGGCGTAACCTTCTGATTCATTATTTGGAGTTTCTATCAATGAACACTCTTGTGTGGTTTTACATCCTGCTAAAAAGCCGGCCTTTCCACTGCTTCTGTTTGCGCTCAGATGACGTGGCCATGGGTGGCGAAGCGAAAGGTTTCCTTCCTCAACGGTCACTCATCGCTTTCTCCAACGATATGTCCACGTTGCCCATGTGACCTCTCCCCACCAATCAGCGGAAACCGCGCTGATCGCTCGCTGAACAGTTTTACGACAAACTCGTATGTGTGCATCTCAAGACAACCACTGTCATAGAACCAGGAAGAAGGAAGGTGGGATAGCCCCCCAAAAAAAGATACCATCGCAAATCGGTCGCAGAATTTTCCCTAGAAAATCATGGGGCTCTGCAGGTGGACGATTAAAGTGGTTGTCCTGACGACTGTTTTTAGTTCATTGCTGCCAGTTCGAGCAGATGAACACGAACACAAGGTAAGATAAACCGCGGGCCGACAAGCCCTCTGTGCTCGGTGTGTGGCAGTCTCGAGAGACGTTAGATATTAGGCTGGTTGCTCTGACAAAAGTGTTTGACAGCAGAGGACAGAAATTAATTCAAAACGGTGGACTCGGTGACTGATTCATTGTCCCGTGTCTGTGTTAGAAATGCTAAGCACATCAGAAGCTACGTGGCTAGCTTAGCAACAGCTATCCCATTACACTATGTTGTGGAAACAGCAGGGCAGTGCTTGCAATCATTGGTTTCTTCTCCTCCTATGATGTATGATAAGTATAATGTTATTGCAGGTATAACCTCTGAATGCGTTTCGTGTACTGTGTGTTTCTTTTGTTTATGTGTGAGGTAACTCTGAAGGGTCGGCTAACGTCGTTAGCTAAAATATGTCCGTCTGGACACACATATCCGGTTCGTCCAAGCTTTTTAGTGACTGACATACTGTAAAAAATATAATTATAGTAAAAAGTGGCTAGGATGTTGCCTTTAAAATATAGTGTGATGGGATGATAGTTTTATCTCGATGACATTTCGGTGATTGTATGTTTTACAGTTCCTATTTCTATTATATTTAACGTTAATCATAATATGTCAATATGCCAACCTGTCTGAGCTAATAAAAATGGATACTTGCTGTACAGTTGTACAAATGAAGTCCGTGTAATTTCTGTGGTCTGTAATTACACAACGAAAGAGCCTTGAGTAACATTTATAACAATATCATAAAACCCCAAAAATAAATAAAAAAGTTGCAGTACAGTTACAAGTATTTTAAAATCAGATTTTTTTATAAGGCAGCTAACAATTAAACACGTTTTTGTTGTAGGTTTTTGCACTCTGTAAAAAGTATTTAAAAAATAATTGTAGTGTAGTAGCCCTGACGATAACAGTATTTGCTTTGGATTTGAGACATGAATTCAACATTCAAATAAACCTAATGCATATTTAGATTATTGTGCATATTTATTATTATTGTGAACAATTCATCTGATAATTTTTTTCTTTTCTTTTTAATTTCTAATGTAATGTTAAATCTAAATTTCACAACTGTGAAATATCCCTTATATGAGTGTAATGCCCACACTTCAAAATCCAATCTACTATGGATACAGAGAACCAAGACTTCGCCCCCTTTTTTTTTTTAATAACCCTCCTATTTAAAAAAAAAAATTAATAACCTGCTCCCTTTTTTTTTTTTTTTTGAGATGTAATACTTCACAGACAAAATCTGTTGATACTTCCATTCCTCTGCAACTTTAAATGCCCTAATGTGTCCAAATTTAATTTGTGTCAGGGCCTACTTAGACAGCATTTTGGGGGTGCACTTAAATCTCCTAAAGCTCTTACAATATTCATCAGCAATGTGGATGTTGGCAGGTATATTCTCACTATTGAAAAGCATATAATTAACTTTGGTATGATGTGTGATCAGTTTAGACAAGTTGGTTATGGGTATTTACTAAGATCAAATCTTCCAATTTATTGCAGCCCCTATTACAGTTTACATAATATTGCCAGAATTACTCAATAACACATAAAATCTGTGATAATGAATTATAGCACATAAAAAAGTTCTCAGATACTTGGTGTCTAAAGAGATCTGATAGTTCATGGGCTCCTATTGGTTCAAACCAGTGCCAATGAGAATACCTATGAGCATGGGGGTGGTGTTAAAGATTTCATGAATACAAAAATGAAGTTGTCTTCTCTTCCTCTTATTCTCATGTTCATTTTATGTAGACCAGTGCATCCAGTGTCACCACTGCTGCTGTATTGCACAATAGATTCAAAAAGGATGGTGTAACACTACCTGATTTTCAGGTTCACACCCTGTTTGATTCTTTAGACTCGTAATTCAAAAAATTAAAGGAATAATTTACCCTCAAAAATGAAATCTTTATTCTGTATAAAAAATGTCCACATCCCTAGATCAGTAACATTTAGGCTATTATCTAGTGGGTGACCTGTTATGTCTAATTCCATAGAAAAGGGTCTTTCATTATAAATAAGAAACCTTGTTAAACATACAATATGATACCAGTAACCACTGAAATATGACGAATATGAAATATGACATTGCCTCCAAACTTCTCTGTCATATGGTCTGTGTACTTTAGCCTGCCAATTCTAAAAACTGGCTTGGCAGCAGCTATTGAATATGTATATGATCTTTACTTGTCAGTAATGATAATTTAACACGGGCACACTTTTTTTGTTGATGTAGTACATCATGTTGGTCACTAGACAAAATTGTGTGCAGTAAGCCTGTGTTTTATCACATTTGTCACGCTATCATATAGGGAGGAAAAATATATTTCAATTCTTTTGCGTTCTTTCACAAAAATATTTGGGTAATTATGTAATTTTCTCATCTGTGACTTTTAATTCATCTGAATTTTAGATTCAGAATCTGACACAGACTGATTCATGTTCTACATGGTTCTTACGAGAGCATAGAAATTCGGTTCATTTAAAACCAAATATTTGAGTTGATGATTGCAATTTGACTATTTTATACAGTTGTTGTAATTTTTTTTTTTAACAATATTTTACATAAAAAAGAATCTATCTTTTTTTTTTCTCTCGGGCTACTTAAATTTATTTTGGGCTACCAAAAACTGAAGAGTGCCTGCCCGAAGGGCTACCAGGGATTTTGACATTTTTTTTAAAGTCCTGATTACCTATAACTCTTTATCTAAAAACAACAACAGCAGCATTGTATAAAACTTGCTTGCCTGTCCACTTGGAGGATGCATCAGTTTATCTAAAGACTTAAGTGAAGTTTAATGTTGGAATAAGTGAACCAGTTTTTTCCAGTTTAAGTAGTTTTACTTTTAAGGATGGACTCTTGATTATTTTGTTTTGTTTTTGCTTAAGGGATTGGCAGTATCACAATCTCTCTTTCCTGCCGGCTGACTTCATCTTGAATCAATGAAGTAATTTTTTGGGGTGTGCTTGATCCCTGGACAGCATGCTTTGTCTGTGTGCAGATTCAGGAATGATGATGTTACATTTCTGTATTTGAAGAATTACTAAAAAACAAAATGCAGGCTAGTTTTTTGTTTATTTTAAAACTTTGTCTTTCAAATAGTGACATCCTGGAGTTGAATTAACATCACAAAGACGCAGATGCTGATATTTGAAACCGGTATCTGATGACTGCTCTTTTTCTTTTACAGTACACAGATAAAGAGGAGGTGGTTCTATGGATGAATACAGTGGGCCCTTATCACAACCGACAGGAGACCTATAAGTACTTCTCCCTACCATTCTGTGTGGGCACCAAGAAAACTATTAGTCACTATCATGAGACATTAGGAGAGGCGCTGCAGGGGGTTGAATTGGAGTTCAGCGGTCTGGACATCAAGTACAAAGGTATGGCGGTACCTTGTATGTAGACCTATAATATGTTAACCTATTCAAATGGAGCTTATCAAATGTAATGTGGATTTGTCTTTTACAGACGAGGTGATGCAGACAACATACTGTGACATTGAACTTGACAAAGCAAAAAGAGATGCGTTTGTCTATGCCATCAAGAACCACTACTGGTACCAAATGTACATAGATGACCTTCCCATCTGGGGTGAGTAACCAGAATGCTGAGAAGTTTGTCCTTGTGTACAAGAAGTGTACAAAACCTTGGCACTGGTTTGTTAAAAGATTTGCCCTGTTTTGTATGTGGAGTTATTGAGTTACCTTAACCGTTGCTTGACAACTTAAACATTAGGCCTATTGATTTCTATAAGATCCCACATGTTCAGGAATTTTGCTTAAGGGCAAAAAGGTTCCCAATGCAGATTTCACTTAGGTTGAATTTGGACAGACAAATATGCCATGCTTGCTGATTAAAGGTGCTTTGCAAATATTGGACTTCTGTGTAAGCAGTGTATACTGTGTCAGCTCCTAAATACATTTTAATTAGAACAGTTTTGTGCTTTTGTCATTTTTTTTTTTTTATTTGAGTTTTTAGGTTTCTGTATAGGATAATTTTTTTCATTCATTCATTTATTTAAATGTTTATTAATTACAGAAAAAATAAAAACAAATGTTCAGCTCAGAAAGTTTGAAATTGAGACAGCAGTTGTGAAGGGTAAAAAAGATATAACTTAGACAAATCTGTCTTATGGTGATCATTTTAGTCATTACAAAGTCTAGATGAGGGGTTTTGGTCATCAGTGACCTTCACCAAAATGTGATTGAAGCCGTGATGCGTGTGAGATTCTTTGTGTTTGGGCCGATTGTTTCTGTATATATGTGCAGCGGCAAAGTTACCAAATGCTCTCGAAGGTGCGGTTAACTTAGTTTACACCTCCCTGATGATGAGAATGTATTGGACACTAATATTTGAGGTGTTCTTGGGATTCATTTTATCAAAGAGAAATTGGCAACATCTGTAAATCTGTATGTACCTGGGCTTGTATATGTACTTGGGCCTCCTAGGACTTTCTGTTTATAGTGGTTTTTCAACAAGACTGCATCTAAGGAGTATTGATTTGTCCATTATGGAACATTTGAGGCTGATGAGAAGGTCATCACTTTGTGTTTTATGATGAGCGTCAGGCTGAGTGAAAGCATATATTTGCCGCTCAGTTGTCATTGGATGCTGTTGTCTCTTGAGCCTTTGGTCACAAGGCAAATGAATCTTCCTAGCAGTCAGAGACACTGGAACAGAAATGCTTTAGAAAGTTCTTTGAGATCCATTAAGAGCCGACAAAATTGCTTTTTTTATATTTTTTCTGGAAGCTTCCCATCCACTGACCAAGTGACCATCTTCTCAGTTTATGCAAATGATCTTGTACCTCATGTAATATTACTTATGGTTACCAAATACACAGAAAATCAGACCTTCGGTTTATTAAAATATTTTAAATGTGCCGCTTCCCTCTAGGGAACATTTTAATAAACTACTCTACAGTACTAATGAAATGTAACTTCCTTGGTGTGATCATCGTACTGAAAGAGCAGTAGAATTATTAAACGTTGCAGTAGTTGCTTATGAATTATTTAAGAAAATTTGATTATGGGAAGAAACTAAACTGGACTTTTAACTGCCATGTGAGTTAGCTGTGTGTTCTTGAGATGCGTCTTTTAACAGTTTATTAAATGATTTTTGAAGCAGATATGAAAATAGATATAAAATATTGAATATCTGAAATTCATAATATTAAGTTTGTCTCAAAAACTTGAAGATGTCTCTGAAACCACAATGTGAAATGCTTTTCAGATGAAATACAATATTCTAGAGGAAATAATATGCAGCATAGGCCTACTTATTTCTTGATTTTAAAATGCTAGTGGTTATTCCAGTCATTTCAGAGACAGAGAATGTTATTACATTTGATGAAATAATAACATATGCAACTGAATTATGACCAATAACAGCAGAGAAATATATTGAGTAAACAATGTTAGTTTTAATTTCAATTTATTATTTAATTTGTTGTTTACTTAAACTGGTAATATACTATTGACATTATTGAAAATGTTTTGTGGGATCATTTTAAGGAATTGTTGGTGAAGCTGATGAGAATGGTGAGGACTATTATCTCTGGACTTACAAAAAGCTGGAGATCGGACACAATGGAAATAGAATTGTGGATGTTAACCTGACTAGCGAGGGGAAGGTCAAGCTTGTACCAAACACAAGAATTCCCATGTCATACTCAGTGAGTAAAACTTTCCTGAGCCTCAGAATAATATTTGCTAATATTAGTTAAATTATCCCTTAAAATTTTGCATTTTGAGGTGTGCCTTTTTCCTTATACTTTTAACAGCTGGTTAGCCCATAAAATGCCTAATGCTTATTGTGTGAGAGAGGTCTGTGTTTACTTGGATATCTCTCATAATATTACAATCTTTTGATGATCCTCACAGGTGAAGTGGAAGAAATCTGATGTGAAGTTTGAGGATAGGTTTGACAAGTACCTTGATCCATCCTTCTTTCAACACAGAGTAAGTGCCACATTGTTTGGTAACATTTCCCCAGTGGATAAAAAATGTGTATTAAATATATAAAAATTTTTGTATGTGTGGTTTTTGCACCTGACAGATTCACTGGTTCTCAATATTTAACTCTTTCATGATGGTGATTTTCCTGGTTGGTCTTGTTTCAATGATCCTGATGAGAACATTAAGGAAAGACTATGCCAGATACAGCAAAGAAGAGGAAATGGATGACATGGTAATCATTTATAAGATGCTTTATTAAATGAGCCTTACAAACCCTATCACCTTTTAATTTATGCATGTCTGTGATTGATTAGTTTATTCACAACCTTACAATGACTGATGTGTTTTAGCTCTGATAACAGCTCCATAATTTAATGCTACATTTCTCTCAGGGATGTCATCTTTCTGCGTCGTCGTCTTTTTTTTTTCAAGCCATATTATGTTTTTCTTTATCTTGATATCAGGATCGTGATCTTGGTGATGAATACGGATGGAAGCAGGTTCATGGTGATGTGTTCAGGCCCTCCAGCCATCCTCTGATCTTCTCCTCCCTTATTGGTTCAGGCTGTCAGATTTTCTCTGTTTCCCTGATCGTCATCGTTTTGGCCATGATTGAGGACTTGTATACAGAGTGAGTTTTACCTATGATTTACAGGGCAATCATAAACTAATTGCCTGCACCTATTTGTTTAATTATCTTGTACAGAGCTGTTACAAAAATGATTATAACTAATCACAATACACATTTGGATGTTTAACCGGTCTTAAAGTCTCACATAACATCTAGTGAACACATTTCCCCAAGTGTTTATTACAGGAATTTTATGATTGCCTCTGTAGGAGAGGGTCCATGCTGAGTACAGCCATATTTGTTTATGCTGCCACGTCTCCAGTCAACGGCTACTTTGGTGGAAGTCTATATGCAAAACAAGGAGGTATGCAAAACAATATGTAACAGTTCCAATAAGGAACCAAATTTGTGCTCCAAATATAATTTTAACATTGTTAGCTGTACACAAGTTACAAATTACATACATAAATACATTTTAGGCCCAGATATACTCACACCAAAGTTCTTTTAAAATAACTTGCAGTATACGGATGGCGTCCACATTGCTGGCAGGGGCATTGATATGAATATATAAATACTTGCTGCTCACTTTCCTCTCGATTTAAAAAAAAAAAAAAAAAAAAGAAAAAAACAAAACAAAACGGTAAATATTACAGGATTGAGAAAACTGCAGAAAGAATATTATCATAGCTATCATAGATATGTTTACTTGGCTTTGCAATTTGACTCTAAAGTCACGCCACTTTTATTTACATAGCACTTTATACCATTGATTGCTTAAACCATGAAAACCATCCTTATGGATAAGACCCAATTTTTTTTTTAAACATACCAGGATGCATTGCTTACTTGTGAATTTATGTTAGGTTTATTTTTGAGACGCACATAGAAAAGGAACATACTTAACCTCACACACACACACACACACACACACATTTCATGGATACGAGATTCATCAGGAAAATCCACTCCCTTCAATACATTGCATGTTCATGCAGGGTTTTTCTTTTCTGTGTGCATAAGCCCTTTTATCAAACTATCATGTTTATTTTTCAAATCCAGTGGTCACAGTTAAAAGCCAAACACTGAAATAACATCAGGTATCCAGCAGGCAAAAATCTAAAGTAATGATAATTACCACATGGCCACAGAAATATCACCCTGCAGCCTAAGCCTGGTTGCGCACTGAGGCTAAGCAGGGTTGAGCCTGGTCAGTACCTGGATGGGAGACCTCCTGGGAAAACTAGGTTGCTGTTGGTAGAGGTCTTAGAGAGGCCAGCAGAGGCTTACCTTGTGGTCTGTGTGGGTCCTAATGCCCCAGTATAGTGACAGGGACACTATACTGTCAAATAGAGCACCATCTCTCTGTGGTCATTAAAAATCCTGTGACACTTATCGTAAAAGAGTAGGGGTGTAACCCCAGTGTCTTAGCCAAATTCCCACTGGCCCTTGTCTATCATGGCCTCCCAATAATCCCCATCCATTGATTGGCTGTATCTCTCTCTCCTCTCCACCTGTAGCAGGTGTGTGGTGAGCGCACTGGCGCCGTGTCCTGTGGCTGCCGTCGCATCATCAGGTGGATGCTGCACACTGATGGTGGTTTGAGGAGAGACCTCCTCCCACACATTTGTAAAGTGCTTTGGATGTGTGGCAACAGTAAAGCAGAATATAAATATATAAAATAAATTAATTATTATTATTATTATTAGTATTAATTAAGTAAATAAACCTAAATGAATGAAGTAATGAAGCAGTGGACGAATCATTCAGAAGGGCACCAGGAAGTCAATACTGATGGCTTCATGGACAAGGCACTAACATATAGCACTGTTGTGCTTCGGTCATCCCGAGTTTGACCTTTCACAAACCCACCTCCTTCTCTCCCACTTTACTTCCCGTCGAACTACTATCCTATATAAATAATAAAAAAAGTATTAAAAATGCCAAATATACATTACAAAAAATGTAGTTTTTATAGTATAGTTATAGTTACATTTTATAGTTTATTAATATAGCCTATCGAAGGAATTGCACAAGGTCTTTGAAATCTTTCAAATGTTTTTAACAGGGAGGAGATGGATAAAGCAGATGTTCATAGGAGCTTTTCTGATTCCTGCAATGGTGTGTGGCACAGCATTCTTCATCAACTTCATCGCTATCTACTACCATGCCTCCAGAGCCATCCCATTCGGCACCATGGTGAGTTCCTTATCTGCCTTATAGAATGTATGCAGTGTACAGTCCAACATGCTTACATTTACATTTGATGTAGAAGTCAATCTAAGGCTGATTTAAAATGTAAAACTGAGATCAACTGCTAATAAAAGACAGTAACTTGAATCTGTTATTTTGGACCGCCTAATTTGGTTGAAGAAACACTGGTATCATTATTTAGTTTCTAATCCACTTGATTTTACACATAGCATTAATTGCTTGGTAAAGTACTTGCTACATCTGTTAAAATCTCATTTTTCTCATTTGTTCCATAAGGTTGCAGTGTGCTGCATCTGTTTCTTTGTAATTCTACCTCTGAACCTGGTGGGGACAATTCTGGGCAGGAACCTTTCTGGCCAGCCCAACTTTCCTTGTAGAGTCAATGCTGTACCCAGACCCATCCCAGAGAAGAAATGGTAACCTCATCCATGATTCACACATCACAAACTGCCTCAGACATGCTCACTTGTCTCGATATATTTATGTTTTCTGTGTAAAATGTAATTATCAATAGACATTAGATCAATTAAATGCTCCTCTGTTTGGCAGGTTTATGGAGCCGGCGGTTATTGTATGTCTAGGCGGCATCCTTCCATTCGGGTCAATATTCATTGAGATGTAAGTCTGTGAATTGGTTCTAGATTTATGTTTATACCCATAATTACTATGAATATCTATTAGAAAAAAAACCTCATCTTCCTTTAGGTACTTCATCTTTACATCATTCTGGGCCTACAAGATTTACTATGTGTATGGATTTATGATGCTGGTGCTGGTGATCCTGTGTATCGTTACAGTCTGCGTTACCATCGTCTGTACCTACTTCCTTCTCAACGCAGAAGACTACAGATGGTAAAGAGCATTTACTTGCCATATTGTATTTATAATGCTGTTTTGCTCATGAGGTTTAATTTGTTTCCACATCCATCCTCCCTTGAGATCAGACCACAGAAGCGCTTAAATGCCTTGTAGGGTGGTAAATTCATAACCAGAGTCATTCATAACCAGATGACATCATGAAACTTTATTGTTTTTTGTTTTTCAGGCAGTGGACAAGCTTTCTCTCTGCAGCATCAACAGCAGTTTACGTTTACATGTACTCCTTCTACTACTACTTCTTCAAAACAAAGTGAGTTTCAGTACCTTTTTCTCAAACGTCTTTTTAGAAATGCTCTGAATTTAAATGACTGATTTACTCTGCCTCAGTCACTCAATATGTATGCTTTTTTTTCTTTTATGGACCATAACAAAGATATTTTGCAGGATTTCTAAACTGTGGTTTTCTATAAAGCACTGAAATATACCATAGAAATAGTAGAATCTACATTCTATCTGTGTGAGGAACATACTTCAATATAAGTATCACTTTTTGCTAGTTGTTGGCCGTTATCGACGGGACTAACAGCTCTGTGTTTATTACAGAGGTGAGAGGGGCTGTGTTGTACATCTGGGCGTCACAGAGATCACGTGCTCTGTATGCGTGCATTGCTTTAGTCATTCAGATCGATTACAATCAGTATAATCACAAATACCATGATGAAGCTAAATGGCTAGTGCAGCAAAACCATGTTAATGTGTGGTTACTTTAGTTCAACTGTTATGATTTTTATCTTTAGTAAACGTATTTAATTTTGATAATTAAAACATGTAACCGAGTGCAGGAATGAACGTGAGTAATCTTACCTGATACTGATATTACAATAGTCAGTCTTAACAGTTTACGTGATCTGGCTCTTTATGTGTATTTCTTTTATATATATATAAAATATATCGCGTTGGCTAAAACACACAAGGAAACGTGTTGTGAAAAATAATATCATAGACATTGCATTCAGACTCTAGAATTATCACAGAGGTTGTGAGAGAAAAACACAGACATGGCAGATTCGGGCGGGATTAAAATCACCAAATACGTCTGTGAAACAATACATTCTCTGACGACCCCCTGTAAAACTAGTCCCGGCCCAATAGGGCTTTACTTTTAGTCATTATTTAGGTAGCACACATATTCTGAATCCTTTTGGCAGAATTCAAATGAGCCATTTTAATCTAGATTAATCTAGATTACTTTCAAAATTAATCTAGATTAAAAAATGGATCTGAACCCACCCCTACTTTTTGCACAATTCAAGTTACTTGTGTGAAATGCAAACATATTGTTACAGTACATTGAAAAGTAGAAATTGTTTGTGGCATCTGATACCAATAAATAACCTGTATACTTTTTTTCTACAGGATGTATGGCTTATTTCAGACATCGTTCTATTTTGGCTACATGGCTGTGTTCAGTACTGCTCTGGGAATAATGTGTGGTGAGTCCAAAAAAACAAAATCACTTCTCTAGCACTGCGATTTCTCCTTTGAAGTAATAAACGTTGCTATATGGGAATGGGATTGAAACATTTTAACTAACCTTTTATCTTAATCTCCTTGTTTTTAGGAGCTGTGGGTTACATGGGAACAAGTGCCTTTGTGAGGAAGATCTACACAAATGTGAAAATCGACTAGAAACTCTGCAGCGACGCTGCGGATCAGCCGACACTTCCTCCCGATCGAAGCGGGCACAAAGTCTCCATTTATTTTGCAAGAAGAGATTGTGGTATCTTGTACAAAATCTAGTTTTCCATTCTCAATGAATTAAAAGTTGCGGCATGAAGCATATACAAGGGTAAAATGAGAGCTGAAATAAACAGGACTTTTTATTTTATTAATTTTTTTTTTTTTGTTTCATCTGCTTTTCGTTTTTCCCTCCGGAGGAAATGCAGGCGGTAAAGGCAGATAAAAGGGGAAAGAAAGTACACCACAGCGTTGCTCCTATTTCTTATAACTCTATCCCACCTAAAAACCGTTGAACAGATCTTTATTGATGGAATAGTCTAGCTCTCTTCAGTGAAGAGGCCAAAGTGTATGGAGAGCCTTTGTTCTATTATATGAGAATATTAGAGAGTGGGGTTTACGTCCATCCTCTTGCTTGTCTGTTTTGTATTACAGAGTCGTACAATGCCATTGTTGTAGTATTGTTTTACATGCTTATGAACGACACCAAAAGCATAATCTGGTTTGAAATTCCAAAATACCATTATTATTTTTTTTTTTTTCATTCATGAATAAATAGATAAAACCAACATGATGTGAAGCAGCCAGGTTTTAGCTCTACCTTTTCAGGGTATCCGTTTTCCTGTAGCTCAGATCCACAGACCAGAGCAGGATAGAGCTTGGCACGTCAGATAGAGTTCGCTATCCGCAGCAGATTCTAGTGAGACTGATTTAACTGAAATGATGGTTTGGTGGCAGATTGTTTTTAATGGGGTGTGATGTGATCTTTCTTTTTTCCAGTTCAGTCTTATGTTGTTGTTTGGGTTTGAATGAAGTCTGCTCGTAAAGATAATATATGGAGGGGGGTGGCCATGTATATAACCTTAATAATGTAACTGTAGATGTAGATCCCAAATGTATTTTGGTTGTACAGATTTATTAAAGGGTGTCTTTTCTTTCTTTTTGGACAGTCAGTTTAAGGTTTTTCATTAGGTTTTTTTTTTTTTTTTTTGAAGGTTGGGGTAGGCTTGGTGGCACAGTTACATCTTGCCTGATATTGCATGAATTTTTCACCAAATCATATGATCAGATTCGATTTGTTTGTTTTTTAAGCATCATTACACTTTAGGTGGCCCCCACCACTACCCTTGTTCCTTAGCATCTTGTAGAACGGTCTCAAAAATAAGTGCTTCATTGACTTTGTGCTGCTCATAGAGGAATTAGTCATCAGCTTTTTTTTTTCTTTGGTTTATTTAAAGAGTTGAAAGGCTGTTCATTGTCTTGGACAGCGTCTCTCTCGTGCTTATTTTTATATTCATGATCTGAACCAAAATTGTGAATGTTACACAATTTAGGCACACATGCTAAATCTTTGCAGACATACTGTACAAAGTGAAATTATTGTACACTTTACTAGATGTTTTCATGGTTACTAAGTGGAGATGCACTTAGACCAAGCTGTTGTTCTTATTTTTCTTATGTTCCATTGTGTAAATACAGTATGTAACTAAAAAAAAATGTTTGAGAAGTGGCAAAGCCTTTTTCTAAACCTCATTCCTCCC
Organism: Enteromius trimaculatus; assembly: GCA_032361065.1. Classification (NCBI taxonomy): domain Eukaryota; kingdom Metazoa; phylum Chordata; class Actinopteri; order Cypriniformes; family Cyprinidae; genus Enteromius; species Enteromius trimaculatus. The sequence continues at coordinate 8,413,317 of JAUMHP010000063.1, forward strand.
AGTTTAAAAAAATTGATTTCTGGTTCTTCATGTCATGTTCCATGTGAAGTCTAAAGAGACATTTTAAACACAATATTAACTTGCTGTAAAAAGGAGAAAAAAAAAAGAAATAAACATTGTTTTTGAGGTTATGTAGGCATGGTTTATATATGAAGGAAAAGTTGTCAATTAAAATTTCTGCCCAAGGACAGCTGAGTACTTGATGGGAGCTACAAGAATTACACAAAAATCGGTATGTAATTGATTGCACTTTTCAGTAGAATAAACAAATGGTGTGATGGCAGCTTCATCTGTCTTTAACATATGTGTGTTTGTCAAAATAACTTTGAAAATGATGACAGTCTTGGTTAAGAATATACCATTGTACTTTTCAGCAGAGAATTTACTTGTAGGCTCTCAATTTTACTTCAATTTGTCAAACCTTTACATGTTGAAGAGAGAAGCACTTTGAATAGAACGCATCTGCTATGGCAAAGAGACAAATCAATGACAGTGCAGCTTTTATTTAGACAGCATAACAAATACATAAAACAGATTCCCCTCTCTAATAACTGCCATACATGAAGTCTATAAATAATGATTTTATTTTGGATATGGATTATGGGCTTGCTTCATTTAAGTGCTAAGATCTGCGTGATCTCTCAGTAAGTACCAGTAGACAAGTTTTCAGTTGACCTTCTCGAAGTACTCCTTTGAGCCGTCTGGAGTTGGCTTAATCTAAAACAAACAGAAAAGGCAATTACATAAATGCAAAGCCAAAACATCAATAAACCTATACCACATCTATGGCCATAATAGATTTATAAAGTTCACTGCTGGCCAACTACTATTAACTCGAAGCAAAAGCTGACTTGCACAATGCAAAACTTCTATGGACAATGCATTGCAAACTTTGCATGATTTGCATTTATTTTTCTGGTCTTCCACATTCGCATGCATATGAATGGAAGCCAGTTGAATGGGCAGTGTAATGTGACTGGCCCCTTACAGTTTATAAAAAGGGTAGTTAACGGTAAATACTAACTGTGGGTGACTTTGGGGTCCAGCTGGCAGGACAGACTTCCCCGTGGGTCTCCACAAACTGGAAGGCCTTGACCAGACGGAGGGTTTCCTCAACAGAGCGTCCAACCGGCAAGTCATTTACACTCATGTGTCGGATCAGCCCATTAGGATCAATAATGAAAAGACCCCTAAGAACGTGAAACAAATTAGTAATGGATAACCTTAAAACCAAATTATGCAGTCTGAAAACATTTGTAAAAGTGCAGCAAACTCATGTTACCTTAAAGCAATTCCAGGACCCTCCAACAGGACCCCATAGTCCCGGGACACTTGCTTTGTGAGGTCAGCCAGCAGGGGAATGTGGATTTTCCCTAATCCTCCACTCTACAGATAAACAGAGTTTAGTCGGTGAGCTTAGGATTTTTTATGAATTGGGCATTTCTATTGCTAGTTTCCCAATTACTTGATCCTTTTTACAACGTGTTGAATGTGTAACTTGTGCATTTTTAACAGTGTTTAGCTGTAACGTGTACATGGCCTTCTCAAAGTAAAATATAAACCTTTCTTGGGGTGTTGGTCCAGGCCAGGTGGGTAAAGTGAGAGTCGACAGACACACCAATTACATCACAGTTTATGTCACGAAACTCATTGGCCTTGTCACTGAAAGCAATGATCTCTGTGGGGCAAACAAACGTGCTGCAAAGTAGGAAGAAATCAAAAAGCGTTAAAAATAAGTAACTTGTGTTACTGTAAACAATTTACAATAATTTCTTGAGTAATTAAAAAAAAAGTATTGTACATGTACATGCTTAGGAAGAAACTGTGAAAAAAAGAAGTAAGCTTACAAATCTAGTGGGTAAAAGAAAAGGACCAGGTATTTGCCCTTGTAATTTTCCAGGCTGATCTCTTTAAACTCTCCATTGAGAACAGCAGTGCCTTTAAAGTGAGGGGCTGGCTGAGTGACCGCCGGGGCCCATCTAGCAGCACCTGATATTCACAAACACACATTATTGATTAGTAAAGATTTTAGACTTTATCCTAACCCTAAAGCCAAAAATTTATATATAATTTATTTTTAAGACTTACTTATTGAGAAGCAAGCTTTTTGTGCAGCAATGCAAGCAAGGGGTTTTGGAGCCCTGATCACTGATGCTCCATTGTGAGAGACCAAGGCTTTCACTCCATTAAATGCAGCTCTTCCTGCCTGTAGTGAAAGGGAGGGACATATATGAAAGAGTCGTTACTCAAGTTTGTTATCACTGTTCGACAGACAGCGCCATGCCCGTGCACCATGTGTACATTGTAAAATAATTTTATAAATATATAAGTCTCATTGAATAAAAGACACAATGCATGAATAATGTTAGATTAAAATGCATCAAACTGTTAATCATTTACTTCATCTAATAATAATTATTATTATTATGTGCACAATTTATGCGTAACAATTGTTTATGCACTGGTAATTAGTCTGACAGTTATTGGACAGTGGACGTTGTATAAGCAGTTTAAAGGTTAAACACCGTGAAACGTATCTACTAACGTTAACTAAACCATGACGAAAAGAATCAAACTAAGTCGCATTTGTACCGAAAGGCAAATCAACATTAATTCCCCGTAACAATCGTTTGCCGCAGAAGTGATATTATCGCTATTGTTAACTGAGACTTACAGAAGTCCCGAGAAGTCTCCCGATGGTGGCTGCCATCTTGCCAATGTGCTCAATGCAAATGCGCAAATAATACTTTGAGCATCAAAGCTGCGCACTCATTTTGCATTAGTTGCGCAGCACACACACGCGCGCGCGCACACACTTTTACATGCCTTTGCATGTATTTGATTCATAAGGGTTTTATGGAATAGTGAGAAAATGGAGCTCATTCGAGGAGTAAAAAACAATTTAATTTAAAGAAAAAAATATACAGCTGAATAAGCGAATCTACAAAAAAAAACACAAAAAGCAAATCTGATACAAAATGCTGTATTAATTATCGTAATAGATTAATAACAATGCAGGGCTATATTTTATATTTCTATACATTTTTTGCTGGGTAGCAGCAATGCAATGTGCGAAATACAGCACCATTTATTTTTAAAAGGTTAAAAAATATACTACTGATTTAAAGGTAAATTTGGGTCAAGTATCAAGACGGCCTTTTTCTGTTCGCTCTTGTAAAAATAAAAAAAGTTCTCGCGCTTATCATGCTAGAATGTGATTGGATAACGTGTGAGCACGTGACACGCGGAAGCATCGCTGCCAGGCTCTCAGCTGAGATCAAGCGTGTCTCGTAGGTTTGCCCTATACATGTTAATCGTTTCGTTGAAAAGCTAAAATGGACCCCAACTTACAGTACTGGCAAAGCAATGGACAGGTACTTGAGTGTTTTGCGTACAAATATCGTTTTGATCCATTTGTCTTAGTGAAAATAATATCAGCGACTAAAAGAAAATAATACATTCACAATTTTCTAGTCTTTCCTGAGCAGACTGCGTCTCTGGTTAAACATCCTCGACCCCGTTTTTGGGGTGTTACCACAGGTGAGTTGCTGCATCAGTTTATGGATCATGAATCACCAGTAAAGCCTTCGAATACAAACCCCATATTAACAGAATCTCGTGCCCCACACAGGATAAAAACGCTGTGCTATATGTCCCTTGCTTATAATAATATTATTAATAATAATATTAATAATATTTTTTCCCTTTAGGCTGAAATTGAGCAGGCCCGTGCACTTATTCAGAATGAAGGACATGCAGAAAAAAAGGAAAAAGTAGGCGCTTTAATATGTTTAGTATTTATCTGTTTATTCTTTCAACTTTGATTACATTAGTAACAATGTAAAAACTTGACAGTGTCCCTTTATTTCTCTCTCTAGGTGGCTTATTCCTGGCTACTATCACTTGTACGTTTTTATGAATTTACATTTTTCAAGTGAGCATGACAAGCAATGTGTAGATATCGCTGGTTCTTAAGACATGGAGCAAAATAGGCTACAGAACTAAAATATTATTTTGCATTACCTCGTTCACTGTGTTCACTTGTGTCTGATTTTGCCCTGAACTAAAACATTATCATTTTTAAAAATTTTTATGTCATTAACATTGCTACACTCTTTTTAGTCGTCTTTCCATCCTGATACCGGAGGTTTAATCTCGCCAGTGTTTCGTTCTGCAGGTACAGTAACAAACGTAATGGTTTGTGTCATTTCTGCATTTGAGATATTGCTCCATTTATGTGATGCAGTTTGCATTGATTATGAGCCGAACATGTTATTTTGGCCATCTGATGACACATCTTTTTGTTTTCAGCCTTTCTACCTATATCTGCTCCCTTGGTGAGTTCTAAAATTCAAATAGTGCATAGTTTATGCTTACAATATAAAGCAGTGCATTGAGAGTTGAAAAAGTAAATTTGGAAGATTATATGTAATCTCAAAGGAAAGATCACATCTGTTTTTATTTCTACAGGTTCTTGGAAGTTTAATACCCCACAAAGGCATTAAACCTGCACTGTTCTGGCAAGTAAGTAACATTAAATTAATGTATTCATTCATGTCTTTTCTGGTCAACTAACAATTGTTGTTGTAGTTTTTGCTTCAGACATACTGTGCAGGATTCAACCATGCTAACAGAAATGCAACAGCGACTAAGGTAAACAGTAGTTTTCTTTAATTAAATTTAAATTACGTTAACAGTCTTTGTGTAACTTGGCAGACTATTTTAACACGGTTATTCCAATTTTTTTTTTTTTTGCTTAGGATAGCAAAACGTCTATGAAGCAGTCCATTCTTATTGTCGGAACAGTTGCCTACTCAACAATTGCAGGGGTAAGAGAACTTTTTATCACAATATTGGCTTCTCTGTCAATAAACATTTTCATCTGATGATTTTACGTTTGGTGTATTGTTGACATACTGTTCAGCAGGTGTGACAATCTCATGAAACCTGTCAAGATTCAAAGTTCGTGTCTAGGTCATTTTCCACCTCCCAAAAAAAAAAAAAAAAAGTAAGTGCGACCTGAATATGCTCTCTTTTCAGGCTCTTCCTCAGATCATAATCAAGCGTCTTAGACTCCTCGGTACCGTGGCCGAGACCACTAGATCATTGTTGCCTATTCCTCTCTCAGGTAACAACGAAAGAAAAGAAATGCACACAATACCCCTACAGTAAAGTCTGTTCATACCAAGCATTCCATTTCATACATATTCCAGTCTATAGTGTGCCCTGTAGGTTTCAAAACTAAAACATGTTTTTTTCTAGCTTTTCTAGGTGCATTCAGTGTAATGGTGGTCAGAAGTGAAGAGGCAGATAATGGAATACGAGTGTTTGATTCTAATGGAAATGCCGTTGGAGTCTCGAAGGCAGCTGGTTGGAAGGTGAGACTGCAATAAAACCTTATGCCACCAAAGCTCCTTATCTTTAAACTGTTTAAATATGTATTCTTTGTGTTGGTCACAGGCCATAAAGGAAACGGCCCTCTCAAGAGCGGCTCTCTTTGGCACCACTGCAGCTGTTCCTACTTTACTGCTGCCTCTCATTAAAAGGTACGAGTCAAAACAATTTGCTTTCTATTTTACTTAAAAGATAGTGTGAGAATGTGAAATCTGCTGTCAATGTTTCAGGGCAAAGTTTGTCCAAAGGAACCCAATGATAATCGCTCGTGTTCAGCACATCAGTACTTTCATTATTTTTGGGTTGATGATTCCTGTGTCCTTCAGTCTTTTTCCACAGTTTGGCAAGGTAACACACATTCATAACAACACAGGTTGTCATACTTTATCATTTTAATTTAGAATGTGCATTTATCAAAAATCACATTATCCATCACCACTAGTGACTCAGATCCAATCTTTGTTTTTTTTTTGCAGATAAAGAAGGAGAGTTTAGAAGAGGAGTTTCAGTCACTTGACAGTAACGGGGAACTGTTTTACCACAGAGGACTGTAATGTTGCAATTGCCATCTTTACTATTTGACAATGACTTTTATTGACACTGAAAACAAAGTGTATTAAAGTCCAGAGCATTTCAACATTTCAAAAAGGTGGTTACTTTAGGTCTTAAAAGCATGCACTATTTTTTCTAAAGGTTTTTAGAGCTATTAACCAATGCTGTAATAATACTAAATAATGAAAGGAAGTAGTACAACTGTATGGTTTTTATGACTCTATGCAAAGGATGAAGACAGTGTTTATTTGTTTTTTGGATATACTGCACACCTACATTTTATCTTCTATGATCTGTTTAGTCACAAAGGATTGCCCTTGATAACAAGGGCCAGTCAAATTAATAAGGTGATTAGCAAATGCATGAAGTAATGCCAAAAATCAATATTCACGTGCAATCACTGGAAATGCAAAATGTGGGAATGTGCAAAATTTCCATCCAACATGGGAATGTGTTTTGACATATAATGATAAAAAGATTACAGATACAGGTTAATTAACGTCACAACTTCAGGAAGAGGTTTTGACACTCAATATTTAAGTAAAACTAGTTTTAAGTTATCCATTTCTTTACAATCAGAATTGAATGGGACACTTCATAATAAAAGTCATTTAGTTAGACATGAACTAGGAAGTCATCAACCCAGTCACACTGATGTGCAATTATGACATTTTATAAAAGTTCAAAGAGCATGCCAAATTAAGATTATGAACATTATTAGATACCTCAGGAATGTTTGCCGAGATGGTATATAAATCCAAGTGTCACCAAAAGTTTTGATTATGAATTATTTATCGCATACAAATGTTACATTCAACATAATTCCACTCATGAGGTGTAGCTATCATGTTATAGCTATATTTTATATATCTTTCTAAGAAATATATTTTGTTCTTATATTTTATATCTTTATAACTTATATATTTTGCTTTGTTCACTCCCCTTGAAATTAGACACATATTATTGTAAATGTTACAATTCATTGTGTGATTGACAATGAATGTTAAGTTTCTTTCTCGATTAGTGCCAGTTGGATGGGATGCACTGATTGGTCAGATCTTCAGGAGTTGCTCAGCTGCAGCTAAGTGGAAGAGGAAGTTTTCAGTGGCTGGAGGGTAGTGTCGCTGCTTCAGAGTCTCCAAAGTCAATTTAGAGTTCTCTGCCTCGTCAGCAAGAGACATCAGATTACTGAGGATCTCCTTGGTTTTTACAGAAATATCCTGGAGACGGATTTAAAAAGAGGCTGGATTAAAACCACATGCAGGATTTCTAAGTCTAAGTAAATTAAAATGTGTTAAATGTAGGTTGTGCTAAAGCTGTATGTTGTCATTGCGGATATTTTTGACTGTGTTCTTGCTCATACCTTAATAACCTGGGCATCTGTTCGATCAGTGTCCTCTGCTGCCTGGACAATGAAGTTGCCGACCTCTTTATGGAGTTTTCCCATAGCCATCGCCTCTGAAAACAAATTACAGTGGCTTTAATATTCACATCCCAATTTAAGTCAATATGTAAATCTCTCACCTTTGGCGTTTTGAGACACCGTGATTTCACTGTCTGGAAGATTAACATACACATCAAACAGATCTGATCTGTCTCTGACATCAGGATCAACAAACCCTGCAACATACCCTACAGAGAAAGAACATGGATAACATACAGGTAGCAGCAAGTGCTAGTTTTGGTGGAGAAGAAGTTCTCAGTACCTGTACACAGCTTGAGGTTTTCCAGCTCATTATCATCCAGGTGAACAAAAGGGTGGAGGATGGACCAGTCTTTCCTATGCCATACCAATCCAGGAAGAGCTCTGGTTTTAAAAAGAAAAAACACTTACTACAAACCTTTTAGGCTCAATATTTATTTATTTACTTAGGAGGAAATAGTTGCACATTCTTATAACTGAATTAAATAAATTAACTATATGTGAAATTCCTTACTATTTCCCCCCATATTACCACAAACATATTAAACAGCACAACTGCTTTCAACATTCGCTGTAATATTTTTCTTTCTGCATCAAATTAGGATATTAAAATGTGACCGTGAAGACTAGAGTACAGGCTGCTGAAAATCCAGCTTTTCCCTCACAGGAATACATCACCTTTTAAAATATACTGAAATGGAAAAAGAGTTATGTTAAATTGTATTAATATTTTATAACACGACTGTTCATACTGTATTTTTGATCATATTAATGCAGCCTTGGTGAGCCTTAGAAACACAAACTGCAACACTAACCATGAACCACAAACACCTCCTGCTATTTTTAAAAGGCAACACATGATATACTGTATGATTTGGATTAAAGATTAATTATGAATCATGCACAAAGAAACCATGAATATAAGTAAGGGCGTCGGGTCCTGATCACACTGTCGGGGCTTATTTCGCGATAACTACCGGCTGCCTCTACATTATCCTGCTTATTACACGGCTACTTGCCACATGAGGAAAAAAACTGGACATGAATTTGAAACATTTTATTGGCATATTTGTTTTAAATTAACATTTTTATCCTTCCGCGAAACGATATAGTGCCACGTGACTAACATTCAAACGTTAGTAAGACAATTTATAACATCTACATATCAATATATAATAACGGATATATCTAATTTATTTATTTACAAGTTGTTACATTGTCAATTGTGGCTGTCCAGTGTTTGTCACAAGATGGCGCCAAACAGTAATCTTTGTTGGCGCGGAGGGATTTTAATCATGTAAGTAGTATCGGCTATGCGTTATTACTTTGGAGCAGTTCTTATTTGAAAAGAACGAACCTACAAGTGTCAACTGACCAATCAGAATTACCCATTCCAGAGAACCGTGTAATAAATTAAAGTAAACAATTAAAGTCCGTTTTTATTTAATGTCAACAAAACAATAATTTCTGTGGTTACCTTGTGAACTCCAGCACCGCCTCAATCCGTGGGTGATAGACCACTACTCTTTTTTTCAACATTAGTGCTGTGTAAAGGATGATAGTCTCCATACCAAACTGTGACACAACATCTACAATAAAGATTAAACATCTTATTAAGTCAATTACATACATTGATTATTAAATCATACATTACATCGATTTTTTCAGAAACAAGACACACGGTATTAAAAGTATATGATTCGTTTTTTTAGCTGCTCACTTCTTGCTTTGTTTGGTATGTAATGCTTGTTCATTTTTAAAGGTTTAACCCTAACCTTTTAAGGACCCCGCCAAGTAGGCCTTCCTAACATCATAATCTTTGATAAGGAAGGAGCCGTTCTCATCACTCTGGCATACCCCTTTGGTCAGAACAGCAATGTAGCATTCCATCATCTTCACTGGACTTCCATGTTTGATATACGTCCTGATCAAAAACAATGATGCAGATGCAACACCACAAACGTACAAAAACTTAAGTGTATACCCTTAGGAACGCTGTGATGATAAACAAAAGATGCTTACTGAAGGAAAACTATTTCTGAAACCCAGCACAAGCACTGAATGTTTAGTACTTGAGTAAAACATACCTGCATAGAACTCTACTGAATGCAGCATATTTTTCAGGGTTGAAGTCCTTAGCTGTGATAACTATTGAGAAATGTGTCACCTTTGAATAAAATTGAACAGTAAGTTAGCAAGCTGGCATGATTTAATAATATTAAAAGGAAATAAACAATTGTTAAGGATGTAAATTCAGGTAAGAAATATTTCGACAGTTATTTACATATAAATGTGCATGAGAAACAATTAACAGTAAATAATGATTTAGATTTCTGTCTGCTAATAACATAACACTGATGCTTATTGTCACTTTTTAGAGCTTTACTGACCCTGGTCAACAATCACTTTTATTATATGGAAAAGTGCAGTGTCAACATTTTGGTAAATGTCTTCTTTTGCGTTCTACAGAAGACTGTCAGACATACACAACTGAAGTGAGTAAACATTTGAGCTTTTTTTCTGCTAAACTATTCCTGTAGTCGCATTATTAAAGCACAGCTTTGTAAGCAGTTCGGGATGGTAGTTTAACTTCCTAAACATGAAGTTTTGTACCTTTTTAAGCGCGGTTGGCTCCTGAACCTCAATAGTGGTGATGTAGTACCAAGTTCGGCAATACTGTCCAAACACAAATGTGTGCAGCACCTGATTGTTCAACGGCAGGCAACATTTTCTCAACAGAACCTCTCTCAGATCAGCATTAATAGAAGGATAACACCAAACCCAAAGCGTGTCCGCATTTACATCTTTCTCTGCATAAGGGAGACGAATGCAATTACTCACATAATAATCATTATTCTGTAATTAAAGAGACAGGTCACACAAAATGTTTCAGAGCACAAAAAGAAATGTCAGAGAGAATGCTAGGGACTGACAGTTTCAGTCACCGTTGACTTTCACTGCATCTTTTTCCACAATGACAGTAAACAGTGACTGACAAATAATGCTGTAACTGTTCAACAGAATGAATATCATACAGGTTTGGAAAAAGGAAAATTTTATTTTTGGGGTCAACTATAGCTTTAATACATAAAGGGCCGGTTTCACAAACGGGGCTTAGCTTAAGCCAGGACTAGGCATTAGTTAAATTAAGATATTTAAGCAACTTGGCTTAAAAAAATGCTTATTAAAAGGCTTATTAGAAAATTTTAACACAGAGCAATGACACTGACGTGTTTTAAGATATGTCAGAGCAAGAAATTTTCATGCAATTTAGTCTGGGACTAGCTTAAACCTTGTCTGTGAAACTGGGGGTTTATATTATCTATTATTCTAAATAAAAAAAAGCACAAATTCAATCTTACCAATTAATCCAAGACTTAACGTCATCTCAGATGTAGCCATGTTCCATTCCTTAACCAAGACAATCTGTTTTTAGCCCTTTAACAATTTCTGAACCATTTATGTATACTGTTTGGAAAGCACATGCAGTGTCAGCACGAACAGACACAACCCATTGTCAAATATGCCAGGACAGTTTATCCAGAAAACTATTGCAGTGTGAAAAAATACGGTTGTTCTTGCAAAATAGATGTTTAAGCGTCCAATTCAAGTACAGTTTTCTAAAGTAAGCCGAGCGTTACAAATGATTAAATAGTTTCTAGCATATCATTGGATGTGAGCCAGCTGTTGAGTTGCAGTAATTCATCCGAGTTCCTGTGCCAAAGGAAAAAATACAGAGAAAAACGACAAACCCATGAAAACGAGAAGTTATCATAAACAGTATCTATTCACTACTGGTCAAGTGACCAACACGCTTCTTCCGGGTTTCAACTAAAATATTCAACGACATACTGACATCTAGTGTGTTGGTGCGAATAAGCCTTTTTTATTTTATTTATTTATTTATTTATTTTTAGCTAAATTAAACCTATTCTAATAACAAACAACAACAATAATGTGAGGATTAAAATGAATTGTGACTTGCTACGTGCTTGAGCACACTATGTAAAGGACAAGGACACCATGTACTCTGTTTGATCATGTTTCTCTTAGATCATGTCTGTCTGGTTCTTTTGTGCCGAGGCTGCAACATAACATTAGCTCACTAACACATTTAGATTGTCAGACTTCTTGTTTCTGCTAATCATGAGAGTTGAAAGAATATGTCTTTGGGTCAAAATGTCAAGATGACCTCAAGTGGAAAACAATATGTATGATCACGCGATGTCCATTGTAACCATGTTAACCGCACCCACTTCGGCCTATATAAAGGACAGATATGTCCCTGGTCA
>JAUMHP010000063.1:8425821-8435868 GCA_032361065.1 Enteromius trimaculatus
CCCCCAGGGAGCTCTCTTTATTGGTTGATACTTCTTTGCTAATGATCTAGATTCTTTCATTGTACTTTCACACAGGGCGAGTGACTATTGACAGAGAGGAATTACGGAAACCTCGATTTAAACCCTTACAAATAATTAACATAAATATAAAATATATTTAAAAAGAACAAACATATAAAAAATAAAACCAAAATAGAAAAGAATATTTTAACATAAATAAGATTAATTTTTAATATAATATAATCACAAATAAGTAACACCAAGATACATTAAAGATTTCAATCTTGGGTTTGTGTAGATAAAACTCACCTATAAACATAATTTCACAAAAATAAAGTTTTAACCACTGTTAAAACTTAACGATGTGATATTCAAACATTATTCATGTTCAACTATTTACGCCCTGTTTCCTGTGCACTTAATAATACAGCTGGTTTTCCTGAAATTCAGGACAATATTATCAAATTAAACATTCTTTAAAAGTCAAGATGTTTCCAGAAATGTTCCAGTGTTTAATAAAAATAAGGAAAATATATATGAAAAACAATGATGACAGAAATTTTTGGGTGCACAATCACTTTAAACTACATTATGTTTCAAATGCTTAGATTTGTGAAGAATGTGCATGAATTACTAGTGATTACAATATGTATGCATTTTTAAGGGTTCCCCTTCTATTATGGCAACTGTTTTTTGGAATCACACATCATTTAGCTAAATATTAGCCTGAATTGGAGAAAAGCTACAATGAGAGTCTTCTGACTAAAATATTTATTAGTTTCATGGATTTATTTCTTTATTCTAAATCAGTTTTTATTTAATTTTACTCAACAAACTCTCTGTTTAGTGTGCTTTTGGAAAGGTTAAAACTTTGGTGTTCACAGATTGAAAATTAAACTTGATTTGATTGGATTTGTTTTAGGTTAGCTTTAAGAAAAGAAATACAATTGTATTATTAAGTTTTTGAAAATTCCACATGGGGTTAAATCAGATTGAGTCCGTTTTTACCCAGATGGTTCATCTTGCCCTCTCACTTGGGTCAGCTTACCCCTAACCTGGGGCAAACTGAGCCACGGGAACATTATTTAATAAGAAGTCATAATTTTATAACTTTTGCTGCCTAAGTTTTTTCTTATCTTGAGGACCACATAAGTTAAATTAAAAAAAAAAAAAAAACCTTAGGGCTTACCCCATAGGGCTTTTTGTATTTTATAGATAATTTCTGGAAAAAAATACTGAAAATATTAAAATATCAAATAATAAGACCAGTCATAACAATGGCAAATAATAAAGATTAATTTATTGTATTGAGAAAAAAAAAAATTATGGTGTCTTTGCTTGTCGGGGAAGCGCGTACATACGGGAACTCTGGGTTTCCTCGCCGGCGCAGTTCACGTGCGCTAGTCCTTTCTTGCTTGCGCGGCGAGAAGTCACGGCGCGGATGGACAGGCAGAGTCAATAAAACAGCCTCGACTATCTGAAAACTGCCTGCTAGCAAGCCATAACCATGCCAGCTTATTTCCAGAGACCGGAGAACGCTCTTAAGCGGGCAAACGGTGGGTGAATGTTGTAGGTGGTCGTCTCTAGGACTGTAGTCGTGGGTCTGTAGCTGCTAGCTCGCTATGGCGCGTGCTGGAACCATGTTCCGCGCAGGCCGGATGTCACAGCTGCGGGGCCTGTGTGTCATGTGTGATGCAGCGTTTTAAATCTGCTTTACTACTGTAGCATATATCCATCTTCTAAGCGTACTCAAAGATCGTGATTGGAAATAAAGTGTAAATATTCCACATACTTTGTAAAAGAACAAAGACAGGGACCGTTTTGTTAATGCTAACGTGTGTTAGCAAGCTTTTCTATCCCGTTAGCTTAGCAATGACAATTTAGCTATAATATGGGGAGTTTAAAGATTAATTAACAGTATGCACTAGGAACATCCTTTAAACTGTAACAGTATTGGTTGTTCGTGATTGAAACGCAAATACGTTGTTATTGAGACAAAATAATTACGTTAAACAAATCCTGAGCGGGATAGCAGCACTGCGCACCTGACACAAGTTTTGCGTAACGTTACGCAATTTTTCTCATATGTTCATTTAATATTACAGTTAGCTGTAAATGACCTATTTGTGTTAAAAGTGGTATTTGATAAAATGCTGCAGCAAGGCCATGAACCCGTTTTTTCAGTGAACCAGTCCCACCCGGCTGCTGTATATGTCATAAACATATTCCCAAAAGTTTTGTCGTCATGACAGTCTTTCTGTTTCTTTTCTCAGAGTTTCTTGAAGTTGGTAAAAAGCAGCCAGCTTTGGATGTGCTTTACGATGTCATCAAGAGCAAAAAACACCGAACATGGCAGAAGATACACGAGCCTATCATGCTCAAGTACCTGGAGCTCTGCGTGGATCTGCGCAAGAGCCACTTGGCAAAAGAGGGACTGTATCAGTACAAGAACATCTGTCAACAGGTAGAGACCATTTTATTTTTGAGATTCATTTTGTTTTGACCCTTGGAGTGTTTAATATGTCATAAATTGTCAGACTGCTCTCTAATGAGATTTGCAGGATTTCTCCAATAACTCAGTACACCATAAAGATAACGTTCTTCTGCTTTAGAAAGCAGTGGTTGCATCTCAAAATCCAATCAACAACTGATGCATAGAACCCAGTCTATATTTTTCTATATAACCTAATATTCACCTTCTCAATAATCCATTGCACTTGGATGAATATAGCAATATGAATTAAAAGTTCTGTTATTATTTCTGTAGAATTGACCTCAGTTCAATTATGTCCTCCTGAAATTACTGACTGATACGCCTCTTATGCTTCAGGTGAACATTAAATCCCTGGAGGATGTGGTCCGTGCCTACCTGAAACTTGCAGAGGAGAAGACTGAGACCGCGAAAGAGGAGTCTCAGCAAATGGTACTGGACATTGAGGATCTGGACAACATTCAGACCCCAGAAAGGTACAGGAAGCTGAAGGACCACAGAGTTCCTTCCTACTCGTGTCTACATGGTTTTTGTTGTTGTTGTTTTCGCTATTGGTGTAATTAAGGGTGCAATGGATCACACAACTCATGGTTCAGATCATGCGAAAGTCAATTTCATTTATTTATTAAAGCTTATTTTAAGGACTTCTGTACCCAAGCAGAAACTACTAGCTTAACTACTTAAGACAGTAATACAACAAAAACAATTGCACACGTTACAAGCATAGATGAACAGCCTACAACAGAAAATGATAGGCTATTTAAAGACAGTAACCAGTAGTATTCAGATGCTGAAATTTAATAATTAACTGTAAAACACAACAATGCTAAATGCATGGACCTAATACTGATACACATTTAGTTTCTTTCTTAGTCAGCTGTATATGTTAACTTAAGACATGGACATAACCTACCAGAATACTTGCCAAAATGGTTTTCACATAACTTTCTTTGTATGAATTCATCTGTTGAGGCGTTGTCTGAATCAGGCAGCTTTATCTCTCTCTCTCTCTCTCTCTCTCTCTCTCTGTGCGTGCTTTGGGTGTGTGTGTGCAGCAGCTGAGCTCAGAAAATTCTTGATCTAAATGGTCTGAAATTGCTTGAATGTGTAAATTGGCAAGACAAAACACTTGCAATAAAAGCTTTAAGTCTATGATGGTTGGATTTAACAGTTAATCTGTGAATAGCATAAGTGCAGAAACCGTGGAGACTGGACTATGCAGGTCACGCATCATCTACGTCTAATTCTTTTTTTTCCCCCAATTTTTAGAATTTCACAACATTTTGCTTTATGTAGACAGGACATGTTCAATTTCTATTGTTTCTAGCATTCATTAGGAACCTGCTAACATCCAGCCTCACGTGAATTATGAAGGGTGTTTCTGTCTACATGATTGTGTTCCATAAACGCTGATTTTATTTAATTTCTTTCTTTCTTTAGTGTTCTCTTGAGTGCCGTTAGTGGTGAAGACACTCAAGACCGTACTGACAGACTTCTTCTAACGCCATGGGTCAAGTTCTTGTGGGAGTCGTACCGCCAGTGCCTGGACCTGCTAAGGAATAACTCCAAAGTGGAGCGCCTTTACCATGACATTGCTCAGCAAGGTTGGTGTGAACCTCATATAAAGCAAACATTTATTTGTGGGACTTTTAGTATATGGTACAAATAAAGGTTTATTTGTATAAATATGGAAAATTATCTGCAGAATTAGTAGAGCATTGTATTGTACGTTGCGGTCATGTTATATGACACCAGAATGTAAATTCCTTTGGTTGTGCACAAATTTATAACAAAAATGTACATTTTCTCTCACAGCATTTAAGTTTTGCCTGCAGTACACTCGTAAAGCTGAGTTCCGTAAGCTGTGTGACAACCTGCGAATGCACCTGGGACAGATCCAACGACATCACAACCAGAGCACTGCCATCAATCTGAACAATCCTGAGAGCCAGTCCATGCACCTTGAGACACGTCTGGTCCAGCTGGACAGCGCTATTAGCATGGAGCTGTGGCAGGTCTGTGCTTCATACTTGGCACCAATAGACTATACAAATATATTTATAATCAGCTAAGTTTAGTTTCCATTTATGCTGCAACTTTCAAACTTTTTCCAGTAAGAGTGCTTTCCATGCAAACAAAGAACAAAACTATATTGATCACTAGGGCTGCCCACTAATAGTCAACTAACCTTTAGTCAAGCAGTAGTCAAATAACCCCATTCACGCCAAGAACAATAACTATTAGCATCCACAGTAGCAGAAGATATCGTCTGTATATTCCAAGCACCTGCACATCTGTCACTTTAAATTCTTGAAGCTTGTGATAGCAGGATCGATTCTGATTGGCTTTCAATGTGTCATTCAACAACTGGAAAAAAAAATGTTCTGAAAGTGATTCCAATGATATTGTTTCACTGTGCCTTTATTGTTATACTTGTGGTGAGGACTATTCTTTAAGATTGAGAAATGATTTTTAGAACTGCATTTTTATCATTATCTATATAGTTATCCTGCTTGATGTGAACAGGCCTTAAATCATAGGGGGGAAAAATCTACATGAAGTGGCGAAGTCATGTAGTTCATGACGGACAGATCATTAACAACTGGTCTATGTGGTAATTACAGTACATCGGTTAATACATCCAAATGTTTGTTTCTTTCATCGACCTCGATTGTGACTTATCATCTGAAATAAGTAGCAGCAACATTAACCTAGAAAAATGTTTTGAAATGACTTTAGTGTGGTGTGGAAGATGAATGTAGTGCGCTCACTCCATGACTTGGTGATCTTTTGAATTTAACTTAAAATACTCCTTTATTTTTGCTCATAAAGATGAAAGTAATATATCTTTCAAATCTGTGAAAGGTCTACTTTATTTGTGTACACCCACACTCCATGTTTGCCTCACTGATATGAAACACATCTGTAGAAAATGTGTACTTTTTAAGTGAACCAATTAAAATAAAAAATGAATATTTTCAGATTATATAATCTGTATGAAATGTGCCTGTCCACTGTGGAAATGATGAGTCGGTGTCCATACAGAAAACACTGATCAATGAATAATTATAATTTTATAAGTGTCTTCCTGCTTTTTTTCCTAAGGCATTCATAATCATTACTTTTGTTGGTGTACTGTGGCAAGCTTTGTGTGTGTGCTTGAGTACCTATAGGCGGTAGACAATTAAAGGCTCATTATTATGAATTATATGGTTTATTAATAGAAACTTGTGATTAATTTCTTAAAATTAATGACTACTCCTTGATCAGAAGAATCTATAGTCAAGGGCAGCCCTATTGATTACAGAAAAAGATCAATGAAATGTTTTTTTATTATATTGGGATTCATTTGTTAGAAAAATTATACTGGTTGCTTAAGTTCGTTTTAATCTTCACAGGAAGCATTTAAAGCAGTTGAAGACATCCATGGATTATTTGCCCTCTCAAAGAAGCCCCCTAAACCCCAGCTTATGGCCAACTACTATAATAAGGTGTCCACTGTATTCTGGAAGTCTGGCAATGCCTTATTCCATGCCTGCACCCTACACAGACTCTATCACCTCTCCCGGGAAATGCGCAAGAACCTCACCCAAGAAGAGATGCAGAGGTGAGCATTAAATAAGAGCAAACATCAGATGGAATGAGGGTTATTAGTTTATTATTGAGTTATTTATGGACTAACCTCACTGTCATTTACAGTTACATTTAGCCATTTCTTGAAATACTAATTAGTTTGAGGCTTGTTCAAAGTGGTGTTGTTTGTGTTATTTCTTACATTCAGAATGTCCACTCGAGTGCTGCTGGCCACATTGTCTATTCCCATCACTCCTGAGCGTACTGATATCGCTCGTCTGTTGGACATGGATGGCATCATTGTGGAGAAACACCGCAGACTGGCTACTTTACTTGGACTTCAGTCTCCACCCACCCGCCAGAGTCTCATTAATGACATGGTAATAGCCATTGTCCATTGGTCTTTTTTTTTTTTTTCTTTTTTCTTTTTTTTTTTTCGTCCCTTAAATGTATAGTTTATTGAAAAAGATTGAGAACCTTCTTGGGAATTATTTTTTTGTCATAGGTGAGGTTCAACCTGCTTCAGTATGTTGTTCCTGATATCAAAGAGCTCTACAACTGGTTGGAGGTGGACTTCCACCCTCTTAAACTTTGTGGAAGAGTGACTAAGGTGAACAGCTCTTCATTTATTAGCTGCATTAGAATTATATTTTGTGACTTATGCCTGATTTAGTCAGAGTTTTTCTTTTGCACTTATAATAATCATTTAAGTTATTCACAGTAAAATAGAAACATTCAACCATGCTATACTCTTTAAGCATTTTTTAAGCTACTGACTTTCATAAACATAATTTATAAGAAGACTGATGCACTTGTTAGACCATTCTGACAGTCTTCAGTGTTAGTGTAGACATAGTATTCATGGCGCGTGTTTGTTCTTGCTGCTGCGATAGGTGCTGAACTGGGTGAGGGACCAAGCTGAGAAAGAATCAGACCTGCAGCAGTATGTTCCTCACTTACAGAACAACACCATCCTTAGACTGCTACAACAGGTTGGCATAATCATCAACTCCCAGCCATCTAATAATTACTTGAGGAATCTGTGCTTGCTTCAGGCTTCTGCAATTCTTCATATTCTGTCTTCCAGGTGGCTCAGATTTACCAGAGCATTGAATTCAGCAGATTGGCATCTCTGGTGCCATTTGTAGATGCTTTCCAACTCGAGCGCTCAATTGTAGATGCAGCACGGCACTGTGACCTACAGGTATAGCAAACAAAAATAACGTTTTACTTATCAAACGTTGGCATTTATCTTCCACACAAAGTCTCTAAATCAAGCATTTTAGTAGTTAATTACATGGAATATTTGTAATATTTTAATATACACGTAATATTTGTGTATTTACCCAAAGGTGCGAATTGATCATTCATCTCGAACGCTGAGTTTTGGCTCCGATCTAAACTATTCTACTAAAGAGGATTCTCCGGTAGGACCATTCCTACAGAACATGCCCTCTGAACAGATAAGGAATCAGCTCACTGCCATGTCATCCTCCTTGGCTAAAGCCATCCAAGTCATCAAACCTGCCTCTATACTGGTAAGACAAAGGCTAAGTTTAATCAGTTATCTCCTTGCTGGTCAGTGTTTTTTCAGTTTCATTATAAACTGTAACTTTGCCCACAGCAAGAACATGAAGAGCAGAATCAGCAGGCCATCACAGCCTACCTGAAGAATGCCCGTAAAGAGCATCAGCGCATCCTCGCTCGGCGACAAACGATTGAGGAACGCAAAGAGCGCCTGGAGAGCCTCAACATCCAGAGGGAGAAAGAGGAGCTGGAGCAACGGGAGGCAGAGCTTCAGAAGGTGCGCAAAGCTGAGGAGGAGCGTCTTCGACAGGAAGCCAAAGAGCGAGAAAAGGAGCGCATCATGCAGGAGCACGAACAAATCAAAAAGAAGACAGTTCGTGAGCGACTAGAGCAGATCAAGAAGACTGAGCTGGGAGCCAAGGCCTTCAAAGACATTGATATTGAGGTACTAGCTTGTTGGGGAGGTGGCCATTTCAGACACACCAGACTTTTATTGGCAGAGTTACCTTGGAAAATGAAATGTAGACTGCATTACATTGAAAAGGTTTATTTTTAATTTCATTTATTTTACGTTGTAGGATCTGGAGGAGCTGGACCCTGATTTCATCATGGCTAAACAGGTAGAACAACTAGAAAAAGAGAAGAAAGAACTTCAGGAGCGTCTGAAAAACCAGGAAAAGAAGGTATATCTTATATTACACAATCATGAAGAATTTTATTGTAAATATGTTGGTGAACTGTTTTAAATGCAAGAGGATTAGGGTTAATTCTGTGCAGCTGAGTATAGGACATTGGAATATTACACAGGAGTGATGCTATTATGCATATTCCAGATCGACTACTTTGAGAGAGCCAAGCGCCTTGAGGAGATTCCTCTGATCAAGAAAGCCTACGAGGAACAGCGCATCAAAGACATGGAGTTATGGGAGCTGCAGGAGGAAGAGAGGGTAATAATCGTATACTGCTTTTTGCACTTAGAATTACATGTGATTCACTTTGCCCTCTGGTCCAGTTTTCAATTTTTTGCTAAAAAAATCTCAAATCCCCCATGTACTTGAACATACTTCAAACTACAGTTAAAGTGAAAGTATTTCTTAAGGCCCCTACTTGTTCATTGTCTGGTTATAGTTTAATTTAGCAATTTATTAAAACCTAAATGAGAAGGACATGTTGTTATAGTAATTGAAGCTAAATGTTGTTTCGTTTTGTGTGTTGCTCAGATCAGCAATATGAAGATGGAGCGTGAGAAGGCTCTGGAACACAAACAGAGAATGTCAAGGATGATGGAGGACAAGGAGAACTTCTTGTCCAAAATTAAAGCTGCTCGAAGCTTCATTTATGAGGTAAACAAAACTTCACTTTGAAGTGTCACGTATTCAGTTAATGTTTTACAGATTATTTGCTTTCAGTAGCTAGTATATTTGATGTTTTCATGGTAGCATAAATTCCTTGACATTTAGGATGTTGACGCTCCAGGTAGCTAAACTGTGAGCAATTCTCATGCACACAGGAAAAACTCAAGCAATTCCAAGAACGTTTGGTTGAGGAGAGGAAGAAGCGTCTTGAAGACCGGAAGAAGCAGCGTAAGGAGGACAGACGAAAGGCCTTCTATAACCAGAAAGAAGAGGAGGCCCAGAGAATCCATGAGGAACAGCTCAAGAAAGGTTCTTATTTGCTGTTCATTTACTTTTAGTTAAGTAATTCATTAAAATACTTTTTAGAAATATTCATATCTTATTTGATGTATCCACTTTTCTTTTTTGACTTTGGTTTTGTGTGTTTTTAGAGCGGGAAGAGCGGGAGCGCTTGGAACAGGAGCAAAGAGAGGAGGAAGAGCGTGAATACCAGGAGCGCCTGCGTAAGCTGGAGGAACAGGAGAGAAAGCAGCGCGCCCGACAACAGGAAATTGAGGAGCGTGAGCGCCGCAAGGAGGAGGAGAGGAGAGCACCAGAAGAAAAACCCACCAAGGTAACCCATAATAATCCTGTGTCATATGTGCTTATACACAATCAACTACCGTTCAATAGTAATATTTATGTATTTATTTGATAAAATACAGTTTTATTATATATCTATTATAACCTATTACATTTTTACAGTATTTTAAAATGCTGCTAAAAATAATTTATTGCTGTGATGGCTAAGCTGAAGTCAGTATGTGTTGCTCAGGTTTTCAGTGTTGCATGATTCTTCAGAAATTATTCAGATATGCTGATTTGGGCTGCTTAATATTTTAAGCTTCTTTAAATAAAGTTTAAAAGAAAATACATTTTGTAACCATCATCTTCTTCAATATATTAGGGGTGTGCGATACATATTGTCTGCAATAATATCATAATTGTTTTAATGATGTGAGATTTTTGGCATTATCGAGTATTTTGCGAAAAACAATTGAAACACTTCTACGGAGAATACACATACATCATAAGGAGTCTAGACTAGTGTGTGTCCATTGA
>JAUMHP010000063.1:8436184-8455992 GCA_032361065.1 Enteromius trimaculatus
CAAAAATTAACATGATTACAAATGGGATATTGATTAGATTTATTATTTTTTTTTTTTAACAACAGTTCGATATACAAGAAGCTAATTAAGAGACATACGTTTTAAAACGCCATATTTCCTGTTTTTGTGCTATTAACAACACAAAATAATTCCAAACACAACCACGATAAATATCAAGATATTATTATTTGTCAATTTTGCACACCCCTACCCCTATAATGTTCTTTTGATGTTGAGTATTAATCTCCATAAAAATTAATACATTTAACCAGATGATGATGATTGGCATACTGTTGTTCAAATATAAAATAGATAATGTTATTTCTAGGTCTAAGTTGTAATAATTTTCTTTGCAGGAGTGGGGTGAGCGGGGTGAACGCGGTGAACGCGTTGAACGAGGTGAGAGGGGTGAACGGGGTGAACGGGAAGAAGGAGGCTGGAGGAAGCGTGGTGAGGGCGAATCAGACTGGCGACGTCCTGTTGGGGAACGGTAAGAGTTTTCACATAAATTGATAACCTCTGTCAGGACAAAGATTACAAACAGATGTAGAGAGTTGCGATTCTTAATCATTCATATGACTGTTTTTTTTTTTTCTAACAGGGAATGGCGTCAGGAGGGCCGTGAAGGCCGTGAAGACAATGATCGAGAAGACCGTGAAATGCCCTTCCGTAGAGGAGGAGAAGGTTCTCGTCGTGGTGGTTCAGATGACCGAGGACTCCGCCGTGGCTTTGATGATGAGAGAGGTCTGCGCCGAGGAGGTGACGATGACCGTGGACCCAGAGGGGGCTTTGATGATGACCGTGGGCCCAGGAGGGGCTTTGGTGAAGACCGAGGTCAGCGGAGAGCTGATGACGACCGCGGACCAAGGCGTGGAATGGATGATGATCGTGGCCCCAGACGAGGTGATGACGACCGTGGCCCAAGAAGAGGCTTTGATGACGACCGTGGAGCAAGAAGAGGCTTTGATGACGACCGTGGACCTCGTAGAGGCATGGATGAACCCAGAGGGCCTCGACGTGGGGCAGATGATGACTGGGGCCCCAGAAGAGGAGGGGATGATGAGAGAGGAGGCCGCAGGGGTATGGATGACTCTGGCCCACGTCGTGGAGATGACTCTGGACCCTGGAAACCTCTTGGGAGACCAGGTGCGAGCTTGTGTGGTATTTTCTTGCAGAGGGCATGTTGCCAAATATATGTTAAAAGGGTTCGTGTCACGAGGAATCTAATTTTCCGGTCACAAAGCAATGCGATCCTATCATGTTGTTGAAGCATGGGACAGTTTAAACTCACAGCTGGTTAAGTGCAGCAAAGTGTCATTACTGTCGAGACATTTATTTGGCCTTAAAGGTACAACAGCAAAAAGGTTTATTCCAGAAGTCCGATGAAAAATAAAAGGGGAAAAAGAAATTATTACTGTAGTTGTTGGAAATCATTCACTAATGTGCAGACCTCAGAGGAAACACAAATATGACCTCTTTAGATTGTGTTTGATCAGTGGAAAGTTGGTTTTGTTAACTATAATTCAGTTGTAATTTTTTTTTTTTTAATAATAAACTCATATATAAATAAAATGCACGTATTTTCAATTTGTGTAATTTACTCCATGTAACCTTTTGGAGGTGGATGGAGAGAGCGAGAAAAGGCTCGGGAAGAAAGCTGGGGACCTCCTCGTGATGCCGGCAATGATGATGATGATGGTGAGCACGAGGGAGATGACCGCCATGAGGGAGATCGATTTAGAGATCGCCGCCCTCCCAGGTAAAAAAAAATTATTTTACAACTTTTGTCTGAAGGCTTTTATGACAAATGTGAGCACCTCATGTTTTTAAAGACGTGACACTGTTGCATATTCTACAGGCTTGTGATTTCAGAGAAGCAAATTATTATTTTTTCATTAAATTGCTTATGATGTATGTCTGATTAATTATAATGGAATGTCTACATCATGTTCTAGATTATAATTGGTTGTAGATGGTTGTATGAGTGCATGTTTTGCTTCTTTTTGAATTGGCATTTAAAGAAAAATTTGAGTAGTAAAGAATTATTGCATTAAGTGTGCATTACGTTTTTCTCCCTAACTTAATATTACACACTAATTAAAATATAATTTAGAATATTTTTTTTCTATAAACAGTGATTTTGTTTAAAAGCTGTAATAAGTGCTTAGGCCTGTGTAATGACATATTTTATAAAACCGGTTCCATACCTTTACATTTTCAAAATTTAAGATCCACCCATTTACTATTGGCTGGAAATCTAGGCTCATCCAGTTGGCATAAGTTTAATGTGAATGTGTGTGCATGTGCAGGGAAGAAGGGGGTGGCTGGAGAAGAGGTGGTGAGGAGCAGAGCAGTTGGCGTGACTCTCGTCGTGAAGACTTTGACCGTGATGATCGTCGTGAACGCCGTGACATGAGGGACCGCAGAGATGACCGTGACCGTGATCTCAGAGGCCCCCAAAGAGACCATGATGAAGGTTAGACTCATGATCTGCCTTGCACACCTTTAATGCAGTCGTAATGTAAAGTCGTAATGTAGAGCCTTTTGACAAATTTGATTTTAAAATGTATACTTGTTTGAGATGAAGGCCAGTTAAACCTTTTTTTACGCTGTGGGGTCATGAGTGACTGAATTTTATACTAAAGCTATAACAGTAAATTTATCTACTGCTCTTTTTATCCAAAACTACATCACAAAAGAATATTTAACAGAACAAACTTATACCACAGTAGTCCAAAATCCCCTTCAAACACTTAATTGCAAAAACGTCTGAAACATTCAAGTTGAATCCGATAATGTATAAGTTAATGATGTTATTGTTTCATACTTAAACAAGATAAGCAGTTCTGGGTTAAAGTGACAGCCATGATGGTAGGTGTCTGTATAAAGTCCAAGACCCTGGGACAAAGCTGAGCAAGTGAAATATGCTTGGGGTACCTTTTTAAGAGGTCAGTTTTTTACATCCTATTTCTTAACTCAAAGGTGGTTCATGGCGTCGTGGTGGTGAAGAGCGTCGGGAAGAGCGTAAGGATGAAAAAGAGGCTCCTCCCAGACCACGTGACCGGGAGCGTGATGGTGGCGAGAAGAGCACCTGGCGCTCTGACAAAGATAAGGAAAACCCACGCCGGACCAAGAACGAGACGGATGATGATGGCTGGACCACTGTCCGCCGCTAATGCTAAAGCATCAGTTTTTTTTTGCTAGATGTTGTACTAAGCCTTGATGTGTTCTCTAATCAGTACAGGTCACTGCTTACATTAACATGAAATGCATAGCTTTGCCATAGAATTACAACATTCAAACATGGCCATTTATCTTTCATCCCTTTTTAAAAACGTAGCTCATTCCTTTTTGTTATGCATGCTTAGAGGATTAAATTGGTCACACAAATTGAAGTAAAAGTTTTTTTTCTTTGAGGTGCGGATGTTGTTGAACATGAACGTGTGGTGGTGAGGTTTTGAGATGAAATCATCAGGTTATCTTTACAGCTGTGTCCATGCTGTAGTTGCTGCTTATGCTGTGGTTGTGTGCCCTCTAGAAATATGGAGAAAAAAAAACTTTATTAATAAAGTCGTTTGCTCATTAAATGACCATAATTTCAGTTCTTGTCCAGCAGAATCATGCATCATTTTGTGTCAAACGAACCTAAGAATATATGATTTTCAGACTCCTCAGTAGTTAATTGTTTTGCTCACTAGGGGTCACCAAAATCTCAGCAAGGTTTTCTGAAGCTTTACACGTCTCTCTCTTCATAAATGAACCAAGAACAATTGATTGGATCCCTATAATCTATTCATTTATGCTGTTGTTAGTAGTAAACAATAGCGTTTAATACGCTGCTGTTGGTCCTCCTGATTGATACATTAAAAGGTTTAGTAAGTAAACACTGCAATCTTTTGTGTGTTGTTTTTTTTTTCTCTTGTTCAGTGGCAAATATGGCAAAATGCTGATATTTCAAACAAAACCGACATTTCAGTGTAGCGAGATTTTTATCTCCACAAGAAAACGAAAACAATGACATAATCCAGTCTCAAACTCGATTAGGATGCTCTTTTTCTTTCAGGGAAGTTTTAGGTGGTACGTCGCCTTTTTCTAAAGACTGGCTGGCTCTTGGTTAAACTTAACAGGGGTAGGAGGACCACACGCACACGTAGATAAGAGGTAATCCTCGGCAAACCTCATCAATGCGAGGTCTTAGTTTCATGCAACGGCTTCTTTGGATCGCGATTCTTCCCGCTGCGAGGGTGATAAACTTTTGCTCGCATTATATCATTATGCAGAAGACTAGAAGAAAGAAACAATTATGTCAGCGGTCTTTGTTGCATTCTAGTGGAAAATCCACAATTAAGGCCAATAATCCCGCAATTGGAGCCTCAAATTCCCACGCAAGAGGTTATGAACTCCCAAACTAGATTAGACCCCTATATTTGCTAAGACCTACTTTGTGAAGTTTGACCACGGGTCACCGTGAGTAAACTCCGCCGACCTCGAGCTGGAGGGATGCTGCTTGCTTGTGAATATGGGATATATATATATATGCACGTATCGCTTAATCTGTGCATCTGCCACCCAGTTGCCTATAGACTATTCAGTCAACTCGCAGTCATTTAACTAAACGCTCATTTCTAAATAATGTTTCATAGCCTACCTATTAGCATTTGGTCAATTTAGTTATGTAATGTAGCCTAATTGTTACTAGTTCTTTTCGAAAATATTTTCGCAGCAAATGATTAAATACGAATTATAGCAGCAAACTACAAAAATAAGATGTTCGCAAACGAAGATTAAATCCGGCAAACGTTGAACAGAGCTGGTTTCCTGTAGTCTGAAGTTGCACTGTATCCTACTTCAGCTTTAAAACATTATTTTGTATGGCTCGTAGCTTATGTGTGTGAAACGTGGTGCAAGACAGAAATATTAAAACGGTTAAGTCAAATGATTTGTCTACTTGGACGTTTTTAGATGACTAAACGACTAAAACATGCACGGTTGGGCTCATTTTTTGTAGGCTGTTTATTCATTTAAGTTCAAGCAATCATTTCATGGCGGGATTTGAATGTTTTCGTCATCCAGACAAATTTACCGCGTTCTTTAATAGAAAAGGCTACTGAACTAAATGTAATTTAATTTGTAGCAACAAGTGCAATTTCTGAGTTCGTTTCCTATTGCTAACACAATTACTGCGCTTTAAAATTACTTAGCTAATATAAAAGCAAAATGCAAATAATTAGAAAAACTAAAACTGCGCATATTTTGAAGGTATGCTGGCATACTAGACTTTTATAAATATCAGAACAATTCCTTTCGATAGGTCTCGCACAAAGGCTTTGTGCTCGCAGGTTATTACGTGAAGCGACAGGAACAGCTCTGAAAGGTAATTTCTTGTATCGAAATTGATAGGCCTTGCACACTGAATACGTGATTGCGAATCCTGCAGTTTGACGATATGACATAATTCAGTTGACATTTCTATTGCAAAGCTCTTCGAAAAGCTGTTCATGGGCGTCAGTTACATTTCATAACATCTTTTCAAAAGCCATCCACTTAATTATTGCGTATCCGACACATTTTTTGAAGGATGAATAAAATAAATTGTCGAATAAAGCTCAATGTGCTTTTGTCTTCTGATTCCAGGACTACGTCACCGGCGACTTTTGAACCTTTTGTCTTTTCATATTTACACCAAAGAAAAATCACTTTGGAGGCTAAACCGGTCAAATGTTAGTGCATTTGATAGCTTATGAAAATCAACGATATAAGCTACTGCACCTAGAACAAATTATTATTTCGAAACTAATTTCGAGACATTTACAGATTGACTGAAATAATACAGACTAGCCAACGCAAGTATGAAAAGTGAAAATGCTGAGACCTATAAAGTTAATGAACTGATTTATTATTATGGATGTTGCTGTTGTTGTTTCCTGGCCTTGCATTAACATTGCGTAGGCTATCTATTTATGTGTTTAGGTTGTGGGCCACAAAGCGGTGCAAATGTGTAGCCTATTGCGGGTTGAGTGAAGTGCAATTAATGGATTTTAATATTGTCGTCATACAGACGAAGCATGTCATGAGCTTTTCATTCTGTGTCCATGGAAGGCTATAGAAATATCACTTAAATGCAGGTGGCATCATGGACTATAATAATTAAGACTCCGAAAAACGTAACAAACATGCCTTGAGAATAAATGCCTCGTGCAATCATTTAACAGAGACGATGAAAAAAGTAATTAGCAATGTAGACCGCCAAAGAGTAATCGTGCTCTTCATTTCTGTGAACGTCCAGGAATTGGCTGAAAGTGCATTTTGTAAAAGTAGCGGTAGGTGTCGCACTATCCTTACACTTCAATGCGCAGATCTGACCCCCTTCGACGAGCAGCAGATCCAGTGTGCTCAGTATTTTGTTCTTTAGATCAAAAATAATCAAAATACCGACATTTTTTTTAATCTACCTTATTTAGCAAAATCACAAAAGTCAGGCAAGTGTCCGAAAAATTACTGACAATTGATTTGGTCCCGTCTTCTCAAAAAACGAGTGGTTTATTTCGATTACCAAACGATTATATAGCCTAAAAATAAAAATGTAGCCTAGTTGCTTGTTTATAAGTGTGCTAAAAAATGGAAGTTAAAGACGAGGCTACCAAAAGCGCGAGCACAAATATTAAAAATGTAGCACTTAAAGTAGCCTACTAGGCATTTACCGCACGGAAGAGCAGACGAGCAAAGACGAAGGGACCTTAACTCCACATAGTACAAGAAACAGCCTCGTATGAATTAAATATTCAATTGATAATCGCTGATGTAGGCTATGTCTGTCATACGCATAAAAATCTAGGATTATTTCTGCAATTAAGAAACCACTTGAATATCTGAGCAAGGCAGGTTTATAGAAACAAAACAAGTAGTATTTGAATCCGTTACAGTGTATTTGCTATTAGCCTAATTTAGACGCAAGCAAAATAGACCAACATATTAATACTATGACTAATATGTATAATAATAAATATACATTTGTATATTCATATTTAATAATAATAATAATAATAATAATTAAAGACGACATAACTCACTTCGCATTAACACAAAAAAGCTAATGGAAAGGAGAAAATCTAAAACGAATTCCTCCGTTTAATGCAATGCAGTCTACTGAATAATGTACACCACTTATTGTCATGCTGCGTTCGTACGTTAAACCAACAGCTGATATATTGTCAATTTATTTGAGCAAATGTGGGGTGCAATTTTTTTTTAAATGAAAAATTAACGTAATGAATGTGGACCTATTTTGTAAACAGTTCAATTCTTTTTCCTCACATTGCACCTATGCTTTCACTGCAGTGCCATAAAACACACTCCAATTTTAAAATGACAAACAACGCATGCTTGTGTCTCGCGCATTAATTAGAATAGCATAATAGATTTTATAAAACAGTTTTATGCATGTATTTTACTAATATATTTAATGGTGGAAATTTAGGCCAACTAAAATTCCTGCAGTTTCCATTTTATTTGTATGCTACAAAATTGTCTTCATTTGGAACCAATAATTGCATGGTGTATACTGTCGTGTAGCAATTGCAGTGCTGCGTGAGACGTGGGCTATCCGAAGTAAAAAATATTATAAAACCTTTTTAAAATAGCATATCACCGAACTACCTCACACCCTGCCAAACTGACTCTAAAACCCAAGAGATCGCGTTGACAACTGTGCATACCTGAACTTTTGAGATGCAGTATGCATATTAGTAACCCATAATGGGATTGAACTCAGCTAATTTAATGAGTAGTTAGAGGGTAATAGACTCTTGTAGTCATACGACAAACAAACAGAGCTGAAAATATTGTCTGTGTCTAATAAGCCTCATCCTTGTCTCCTGGCCAATAGAGAAAGAGAGTCTCTCATCCCTAAACTAATCACAAAGCCATCGGAGAAAATGAAAACGTGGAGAGACAATACAGAGGAGGGCGTTAGACAGGCCCAGCGAACATCCAGAAAAGAAAAACCTTCAAAAGTTTAATATACACAGAGATTGTCATTTAAACTGCTTATGTCCTGACAGAATTTCACTGATTACAGGCCTTTGTTTAAACGCCACTCTGAATTTGTACTTTTTTTAGTCGAGTGCACATCAGCATGTGTAGTTAGACATCTAAACGTGCAGTGATTAAGCACTGAGGTGCTGTAGTAACAGCGTGTAAAAGCGTCGTTATGCCCAGTGTGCAACACAAATACATGCTGAAGTACCTTGAGTCTCTCAATGGGATCAGCTGCGTATGTAAATTGCTCCACAGCTCTGTTTCTGGGCGAATCCGTTCCGTTTTGCTTGAATCCGCCTCTCCGTGCTCGTTCGTATTGACGCACTTAAAGACTCTTCCCTCAACCTTAAGGCGAGCGGCAGCGACCAATCACCAAGCCATTACAGGCTTCAGAGGAAACTGTTTATGTGACTCCAGAGCTAATTAGGCTCATGAACTAACAAATCGCTAGCACAACTGGTGAGGAACCGATCACATTCATGGATTGTCTGGAGAAGTCGGCCACCTCTCTCACGATGTGTTGAGCTGTGTGCTTTTGACAGATTTTTTTACCCTTTCTTTAGCCGCCACTAACTTGCTGACAAAACTTTGGTCTTGGGTGTGGAGTATTTTTTAGTGCTAACGCGCGTACCGTTTTCACTTAAACTGGGGAATCTTGACTGGTGAACCATGTTTCAGCCCACACCGAAGAGGTGTTTTACCATTGAGTCTTTGGTAGCGAAGGATAATCCTTTGCCGGCGTCGAGATCCGAGGAGCCCATACGACCAGCGGCTCTCAGCTATGCAAACTCAAGCCAGATGAACCCATTTTTAAACGGCTTTCATTCCAGCGGCAGGGGCGTCTACTCAAACCCGGACTTGGTGTTCGCTGAGGCTGTTTCACATCCTCCCAACTCCGCCGTCCCAGTCCATTCAGTACCTCCTCCTCACGCTTTGGCTGCTCACCCACTGTCGTCCTCGCACAGTCCGCACCCTCTTTTCGCGAGCCAGCAAAGGGACCCTTCAACTTTTTATCCGTGGTTGATACATAGATATAGATACTTGGGCCACAGATTTCAAGGTAAGATCCAGCTAAATATATTTTTTTCTCCAGTTATTTGACAAGTCGGCTAGAGAAAAAAAAACGGGCCACACGGCCCAAGGACACGGCGGTTTTTCCATTGATTAGTTAAATGACACTTTTGTGCTTAATAATAAAAATGCTGAAATAAATGCTATCGAAAAAAGTTTATAACCATTTTATTGCATCGAAATAATAGGACATTTAGACTACTGACATTATGCAACGATTATGAGTAAATTGCTGGAAGAAAGGAGCGTGCCATGTATATATATATACTAAGCTGGTTTAAAACTGATAAATAAAGTTTATTTTTTATTTTTATTTTATTTTTAAAGTTAAATTATTTTAATGTATTATTTATTTAGCGTAAACGTGTTACATCAACATATAGAAAAGAATCAACATAAAATCCATCGATTGTTTTGCAACCTATTCAAATATATAGCCTATGAAAAACTTTTATTACAAATAATACGCATTTACATTACAAAAAAGAAAATACTAAGGGCAACGAAATAATTTATTAATAGAACATAAGTTTAATTTCCGTTCGACTGTTTTTTTCTCGAAAATTTCTCAAATTTCGACTTTATCTGAAAGATCGTTTGCATGGTTCCTTAATGTTGTAAAAGTGACCTTAAAAACGAACGCTGATATTCATAAACGTTAATAAGTGTGATAATATCGTATTATTATATACATAATACTATCAGCTAAATTACACAAACGTTAAAGCAAAAATTCTGGCTCTTTTATAGGCTATTATTCAGTATGGGAAAGCATTTGTCGTCCCACTTTCTAACCGAAACGTTAGTAATGAAACCCTTTATATACCACTGGTAAAAATGGGCTACTCAAAGCCATTGAATTAATTCGTACACAGTTCAGTTGTGAAATAAAAATAGCTGTGTTTTATTTACAAATGTAGGACAATATAGGCATGCTGTTTACCTGTAATTTAACATTATTTAGTCTCAGACTTTAATTTGCAACAAAAGTTTACTTAGCTACAGGAAACATTATCGCTACTGGCAAGTAACTTAAAAAACCCATAGCTTTATATAGCCTTTTTTTCTGTTTGACATGACCGGTTAATTGTGATATTATTGTAGATTATATTTTTGCATGCTATACAATGTTTTAAAATGCAAGGCCAAATTTATAGTTGAGAACAAATTGAACGAAGTCTAACACTGATAAAGGATAGGCTGCTTAATTTATGGGAGATGATGGGTTTTAATTTTCACTAATTTCATTACAGGAAACGAAACGAGTCCGGAAAGCTTCCTATTGCACAATGCACTGGCAAGAAAGCCCAAAAGGATTCGTACAGCTTTTTCACCATCACAGCTTCTACGGCTTGAACATGCTTTCGAAAAAAATCATTACGTCGTCGGTGCGGAACGAAAACAGCTCGCTCACAGCCTTAGCCTCACAGAAACTCAGGTAAGATGAAGTTTACCTGTCTTCAGCCATATGTGATGCGCGCGTGGTTCTACGGATACAACACGGCATAAATAACTAGCTTTTGAAATCAGCAGGCTCGTCCTTGAAACGGTTACATATCATTGTTAGACTACACCTGAAATATAAACACATAGACAATGTTTGCGTAACAAAAACGCAATTCTAAATGATTTAATAAACAAAACAAAACAAAAAAATTGAAATGGAAATTCTTTATGTAAATATTTTTAACGTTTAATCGTTCTCTTTGATAGATTTGCATGTTTGTAGCGTTAGAAATAATTGGCCTGTGTACAATAAAGGCTATGTATTATTTGCACAGATGTGGCGACTTTTTGATTTCAAACAGAAAATATTGTTGTGCAATTTAGTTTTGTTGGGAATTCCACGCGTAAATTGCATTGTTCTAAAAGCGCAATGGCTTGAAGTGAGTTTAATCCACCATTTCCCATTCACCCCGGTTTTTGGTGAGCTTCAGCGATTCCGTTTTAGGCAGAGGGCTCTTGTGGAAAATGTTTGGCAATTAACCAGTTAACCGTTTTAAATGAACACTTAAAAGAATGAGGCGGATTCTATGAATTTCCCTAACCATATTTAAGATCGTATTTGCGCGTATCGTTCAGTGGCCCGGTCGGAGTCTATTGTCCCGGTGACAGCACCGGCCCTTTTTCTAAACGCCGCCTTTCAGAAGAGCAAGAGAGAGAAATGGACTACGAGCCACTTCAATGCTTCAATTAGCTCTCTGAAAGCACATTAAATGTGCCTCACTTGCCAAGTTGTCAGCTGTGAGCTTTACGGATGATATGAATGATAAAGGTGATGAATTAAGCTAAAGACTGAACTTAACCAATGTGTGCTAATAGAAAGGTTTTATACGGGGATGTAATAATGAGGGGGTGAATTGTAAATAGGCCAGCTAACACACTGATCCGTGATAATAAGCGTCAGTGTCGGTGAAGTTACACTGGTATCACACTATTATACACTCACATGCTGCTTCTATTGAGTCAATGCTCGCTCAACAGTTAAGTTTGAGTTTGAAGTAGCAGCATGGCATGATAGTGATGATGCAACCTGTCGTTCATAAACAGGTCAGGTGCACGCCAGCCAGTCTTCCCTTCCCCAATCTCATCCCCACTTATCGGTGATATGTATTTAATACCTCATTTAAATTCTTTATGTTGTTTTAATTTATGCCGACCGAGGACGCTAAACGAAAGTCGACCAATGCTCTCGCGACTAGATTGACTGTGAGATACCTGGCGGTTCTTTGTCCTTCTAACCCTGGTTATTCTTAAGGCCCGTTAGTGATACCTTCTGTTAGGCCAACTCTCTTTGTTGAATTGTTTTATTCAGCAGCCAGCGAAAAGACTTTGCGTGGTTTACGCTGATTATTTTCCTTATTTCCTCGCCGCAGGTAAAAGTTTGGTTTCAGAATCGAAGGACGAAGTTCAAGCGCCAGAAACTGGAAGAGGAAGGTTCGGATTCACAACAGAAAAAGAAAGGAACTCATCACATAAACCGATGGAGAATGGCCACAAAACAAGGAAGCCCTGAGGAAATTGACGTCACCTCAGACGATTAAAAGACTTAAACTGTTTGAACCCGGGACAGCGGCGTGGCTTGAAGGATGTCACGGATAAGGATGCTGTGTACTGACAGAGGGAGAGGGTAAAGCCAATATCACATTTTGATTCTTCGAGATCGGCAGCTTGAGGGTGAGAGATCCTGTTGGTGGCACTGCTGTCACTACAAGGGAACTGTCAATAATTTGCCAAGGCAAGGTGATTGACAGGTATTACATGCAGCCCCCCGCCCCCCCACCATCACCACACTACCCGCACAACCTCGTCACCACTATCACAAAACATAGCTCAAATGCGCATAGGACATTTGCACTTCTGAGGGTTTTTCCCCTCTCGTTTTATTTTTTCAAGACGTGAACCTTCCACATCAAGATACCAAAATATACAACTGTTTTTGTAAAACTTGAATTGCATGGTAGAGCAATGACTTTTTTGGTAGGTTAATTCATTAATTTGACCTTCTTTTTTCAAAGTAAATTTGTTTTGATTCTATTTTTAATCTGAGAAATGTTGTGTGCTTCTTTTTTTTTTTACAACAGTGTGCAGTCTTTGAATTTATGATTCTCGTGTTAAAGTGATTGTGAAAACAATATGAAGTAGCAGTGCTGCGTTATAGTGTTTTTTAAGAAGACAAATTTTAAACCAAATTATGAACTTTATTCAAGTTTGCCACATGCAAAAGTAATTCTAATAAAAAAATCTCCATGACATTCCTTAAAAAAATTAAGCTTTACCATGACTGCGTAATCTTGGTGCGAATATATGATCGGGACTCGCCCCTCCTCTAAAGAGTTGCCTCGAAGGATTAATGCAAGAATTGACGGCCGCCTAGGCAGCAAAACTTCAAGCACTGAGCGTATTCCTTGTACAGAGATACTAAAAGCTAATGTTTATGTTAAATCGTCTTTTACAAGAATGTAAATAATTTTGTGTTTGTGTTAAGTTTGCTACAATTTTAACACAAAGTATACTTCCAAGAAGTATGTAATTGTCAATATTTTGTCAATAAAGTTTTATCAATATGTTGCTCAGAATAAAAGTACAGACTTTTTGTTTTACAAAAAAGAGGCCAAAATGAAACTTTTGTCCGGTACAGTGATTAATTTAGGATGCATTCGCATTTTAAGAAAATTATTATTGGACAGTATTGTATGGGTTGCACTGGCTGTGTTGGTTCTTTTGATTCGGTCCCTTGGTGTCATTGTCATTCAGGACAACAGGCGAGGTATAGCAGTTATCACTATTTTATCAATGGAATATTCCACCAGCTGTCTAATTAATCTGAGCGTATAAAGAATGTAACGGGGACACGGACTGGTTAAAATGTAACACAAATAGAATGATTACAACGGACTTGAGCTCGATTTTTCCATAGCGAAGTGCTTGTTTTTTTCTTGCCTCATTTGCCGCTCAGTCTGATAGACTGGCATTAACCAGTTTTATTTCCATTGGTAGAAGAGCAGCGTCTGGTCTGTTCATGCTACAAAGAGTCCTGCGAGCTTTTGTGAAAGTGCAAATCAGTTTAGGCAATTATCATACGAGTTATATGTGGGGGAAAGGGGATGCATTGCCCAGTGGTCCACTTTAATCTGTTAATCCGTGGATCCAAGGGGGCCTGGTTGGACATAATTTAGTACAATCTGACTACCTCTCACAACGCGATAAGAGAAGGTTTGCAAAATAGGAGCTTTGTTTAAAATCTTGTCGGCAGCAACGGCTGGAATGTATCTAGCCTTCTTTCTCCGTTCTTGTTTTTTATTATAGCATACTAGCCCACTATGAATAATAGGCTATAGAATGCAAATATGCATTTTATATTTGTATGTGAAGCACATGTCATTTAATCTATTAACTTGTATTTTGCATCCATTTTAAAAGCACATTATCCCTAAATCGCATACATTTGCATTGTATTTCATTTTGCACACATAACAAAATATTCCGAAATTGCTGAGCGTTTTCGTGTTGTCCCCAAAACTTTTAATCGTAGTTTGATAAAGGTTAAAATTTCCATTGGACTATACATACACATACTATATAAAGGGATTTTTGAACAGTCTGTGGACTATAACGGTAATAAAAAAAATCTGCGGAGAATACTATTAGCTTTGAAAAACCCCTAAAAGCTTTATTACAAACCCAGCTTTGAAATAGAGGGATTAGAAGGCTGAAAGGGTCCCACAATAGTTAGAAGAAAAGGTTTCATGCTAATGAGGTTAATGCCCTTTGTATCTCCGGACTCCACAACTTCATTACTCCTATCTCGGGCAACACCGAGCGGCTCAGAGCCCACAATCCACTCGAGCTGTTCCCTACCCTGCCTAAAGAAGGATTTGATAGCAGCCCTGTTCAAACTAGATAATTATATCTTTTCAAGTTGGAATTAAGATAAAGAAAGTGCAGTGAAGGCGGTGAGCCTTGATCCGCTGCAAACAAATTTGGCGCACTTTCTCCCTCCGTTGTGCCTCAAAAGACAGGACACCCCCTCGTTACCGCTCGCTCCCCTTTATTAATTTTACATTGCCGATTTAAATGCGCCTGGTGTTTTGCATTTAATGCTGGACAATTAGCTGAATTTAAAGATAGGGAATTATATTTCGCCAAACAGAACAGGCTTAGAAACTTTTTATTATTTGTTAACGGTATTTAAGTAGAGAAGATTAAACTCATTTTAAAGGCCCCTTTAGTGTCCCAAATAAAGACCAAAAATGCAAGGGTATTAGAGAATCGAAGTAGGGTCAATGCAATATTTAAAGCAAATTAATGTTTAATTTAATTATGTAACGGACTAATTATTAACATTATGACATAGCCTACTCGTGCGTTTAAATTATTCAAACATTCCCGAAAGATACAATCTCTATCCACCCAAAAATGTCATTATTTGCAAACAGTGAGCGGTGGACTATGACTTCGACCTTGTATAGACTAGGCCTATTAATCGATTTGCTTTTCTAAACAAGCTTACGGGCCTTGGGACTCGCTGTATTGAGAACCTTCTGACCCGCTAGGTTACCCCGTGCTGCGATAACTTGTTTCAGAAGCAACATTAACTTAAACGTTCAACAACGCCACGCTTATGCAGAGGGAAAACGATCAATCACAGAGGGCCATTGCCATGATTCATCATACAGTGAGGAAAAAAAAAAGCTGGTGTAGCTTCCAAATGCTTGCAGTGGTTTCTAAAATTGAGGTCTGGGTTTTAAACCCAGGTGAAAAACCTGCTCCTTGCGAGTGATGTTAAATAATTACCCGTCATTTAAAACAGCCTCCTATCAAATAACCCCAATGACCCAAAACCTCTAATCTGCAATTACTAGCTTTAATTACGTCCGCTGATCCTACTAACAGGCAGTTTTACAGTACACTGGACGGTCTGGTGTGCAAAATAAAGTTATGCCTGCTACCTGCAATTTAGGCCTAATTTATTGCACCATACTGATGTAAGATTAGCCTTAACATTTTTTTATTTTATTTTATGGAGATTAAAGTGCAGACTGATCCACTTATTTATTTGATATTTTGAGTTGGCAAATAGATGTCTTTTGATTGAAGGTCCTGCACGGTCCGAAGTTAGGCTATTTACAGGCTTCTGCTTTATATAGTCCTGTTGCAACTGGTTGGAGGTGATATTTATAGCATGGTCTGAAATGTGACGTCATGACAAACACAATCTATCCTGTTTCACAAATTGCTTTTGAAACTGATACTTGTAATGGGAGAATGAACCCACCTCACAATTCCCGCGGCCTTGCCATAAGGTACAGCGATAAATATACAAGTCTAATGAGCAATTACAAAATAATCACCCCTCAAATAATTTACGTTACAAATTAAATATCATCTTAGATTCTCTTTTTATTATTAACGAAGGAAAGCCCTGAGAGTTTCCATTCTAATGGATGCTGGTCTGGAAAAATTTACTCGAGTAAATTTAGTCACAACTTCTTAGACGTAGTGTGACGAGAATTTTATTCAATTCATTTCTGTAGCATTGGTCAAGTGCATTGTACAGCTCATGTAACTCGGCTTGAATCCACAGAGCCCCTTCCCCTAAACACACAAATATCAGTGGATCAAAGGTAAAACACGGGTAACAGCTGCGGTGACTTTATCGATCCTGTAGCGAGAGTTTCAGGGCTTATCTTATCCTGGTTATGGCGTTCACCTGCATTGCTATGCTGCCTCAAAGGCCCACTTCATTGACAAATTCAACAGCTTTGACTGTTTTTTTGTTTTTTGTTTTTTTTCATCCGCATTTAAACGTTTATACACATTTTTCTCCAAATGTCAAAAACGTATCAGAATCCATTGCTAGGCCATGACTTCAGGTGAATGCATTATTGCAAAAAATAAATAAATAAATAAATAAAAGAACAAGAATAAAAACATAATGATAATAAAATAAAATAAAATATGCATTTATGCTGTTATTTGTAGAATCACCTCGTTATAATTCATGGCGACGCTGGCAATTTTTCTAGAAGAGACCGCAGGACGAAAACCTTTAAATTGCTAGTATCCTACTGTCAGAAAACTAAAAAGTCGACGGATTAACGTAAGGAGTAATCCATATTTTCTGAACTAGACCGTTCGTATTAGGGTAGAATATTAATTTATTTAGGCTATCGTGTCTACAGCTGTCAGAAAGATATTGAACTATGGCTGCAAATTTTCCCCGTAAAATGTTTCGTTGACACCAGTAATATAGGCCTGTATCGTGAAAAAGCTGATAAACATCAAAATCATGCGTAGTCTAATAAAAGAAGATAATTCATTTAGGCCTAATATAAAAATAATCTAATATCTGGTAACACATGTTTCAGAAATATTTGTAGAAAACGAGTAAATGTAGCTCAATAACATTGAGACAATGGAGGTAACAAAATCTAACGGGATAGTACGCATGGGTAGCAGTTATTGCTGTTTTTGGCTGACGATTTAACACATCCAGTGCATTTATAATTGCGATTAGGCTATGTGGCTACCGTGATACAGTCTGGGCTACTGGAGAGGTTTTGTAGGAAGAAGAGAATGTAGAACGTGGGGAA
Organism: Enteromius trimaculatus; assembly: GCA_032361065.1. Taxonomy (NCBI): domain Eukaryota; kingdom Metazoa; phylum Chordata; class Actinopteri; order Cypriniformes; family Cyprinidae; genus Enteromius; species Enteromius trimaculatus. Next base: position 8,453,389 of record JAUMHP010000063.1, read on the forward strand.
TCTTAAATGACCTTTGTTAACTTGGTAAAATAAAACTGATGTTTGATTTCTTATTAAATCACCATTCTTATTAAGGTAGACTTACCAAGTTAAGCCTCATTGCCTGTCATGTATTTAGACCTTTCGAGTGCATGCACAGACTGCAGAGTTTCGTTTTAAAAGAGACTCTTGCCAGCACGTTTTATATTACTTTTAAATTCATAACCTATTAAAAATATTTTACAGTAGCCGTGCGTGAAATAATTTATTAAGTTTACACAACAGACCTTTTCTGATTTGAATTAATAAACGTTTTAGGTGCTGATTTGGTAAAAGTTATAAGTAAGTAGCCTAAGTGCAACTTGCGTCCTACCTATAAATGATTATAATAACATCAATAGCCTAATCCCATACAAGAATACTGCTTATTGGAAAGTAAACGAGACAACAACTCTAGATGATATGGTAAAACGACAGAAAATCACTAACCCTAACCTAAATCTATAAATTTAGCTTTGAAATGAACAATCTCTATATCCATTTCCGCGAGAGTCTGTTGTCAAATCTTACAGACAACTCACTTCTACATATATTCGGTGTCTGAAGACAGAGCGAGCGAGAGAAGAGGGGGAGCGCGCGCTGTTCACACGCGCACGCACTTACAGACCAAAATCGTAGGCCTAGAAACAGACCTGTAGCACTTAGGCCTGTAGAGCTTAAATAACGGAATTTTAACAATACTGCAATTGCTCAGTGTAAGTCGGTCAGCTTGCTTCAGTATCTTGGATCTCCTGCACAAGCCTGGCTATCTCACACAGTGGATTAAAATTAACATTCACATTGGAATTCCCAGGTGCACTGCTTTAATAATTTTGTTTTTGAAAGCAATGCACGCTTTTGTTAGTACTACATTAGTGTTGTGGTCATTACAGCATTGGAATGTAGCCTCCATAAATGATGAGCTATTTATAGCTAAACAATGGCTTCACTAAATATATCACGTGTTGCTATATTGATTCACCTCGTCTACTGCCCTCGAATACTGCTCTCATATGTTTCCTAAGTTGATGGTATGCTTTCTAGTTCAGGAGTTTGTGTTTTGAAAGACATTGTTACCTCAGTCAGCCTTGATTTAAGCAACACACTTTGTAGTACTGAAATAATTTAGTCCACCATTAAGCGAAAATTCCAGCAATGTCGTCTGCATATTTTATTTATTTACTTTTGTACATATTACACAGTGGTATTTTTGTGACAAATAATGAGTGGGTCGATGTTACATATGCACCCTTAGGCCCAAACTCTACCTGAAGGACAAGAATCTTGCTTGGTTAAAAGTCAGTAGATTCAGTTATGTTTTAGACATTTAATTATACTCTGCTTATGCCTTTCATTCTGTAAAGTCTTCACCAATTTAAAAAAAAAAAAAAAAAAAAAATCTAAAATGTTTCATATCTTCTCAATTTATGTGCACAAATGGAACTGCTTGTAAATTAAGATCTTGATGTATGAACACACACACACATGCACACTGTGGTCTGGAATTCTCACAGACTAATTTCATTTTCAGTTTGGGTCTAATGTCAATGCTTTGACATTTCTCATGCAGACAGAAAACACTAAACCACTTGACATAACTCACTGCCAGTGTCAACCTCTGAAAGTCAAAGACTCTATTCCTGATTCTGACTGGAGTGCTGCCTAGACCAAACATTTCCAATAGTTGCAGCACCCATGCAGCAAAAAGACAAAAATGTTGTTAAAAGGGGGGAAAAAATCTAATGATCACTATTTAGCAAATGGAATTTAGTGGGAAAGTGTGGGTAAGAGAAAAAGAGGCTGGTGTGTATAATGAGTCTGAAATGTTTGGTTAGAACACTTTCTTTTTTAAGAATGACTTCAGTTTGGGTTTTGTATACGCAGTGCAAAACACACAAAACCCAGGACTACACTTACAACCTCATGAGATATCCAATACACATTTTCCCCCATTAACAGAACACTGTGAGAAGAGCACAAACTGGAAAAAAGAATGATGTTACTGGACTGAAGTGTGGGGTTAATAATAATAATAATAATAATAATAATAATAGTAATAATATCACACACACACACACACAGTTTTTATGTTTAAAGATCCTTGATTTACATATCAAGGATTATTAAATGATTCTAAACTCTATTTTTTGCAAGTTGACAGAATTTTTGATTACATTGCATTTTTACATATTCAATATAACTATTAGATTTCAAATAAAACTAAAAAAAGACCCATTAATACATTTAGAAGTGCATTGGAGCTTTTTATAGTCTTACGTTATGTGTTCACTGGAGGTTGCTTTTTAATCTAAGTGAGAGAAAAAGAGGCCACTTCACACGTGAAAGGTGGTGTGTACATGTGTGTGCGTGTGAGAAGCTCTCTCTTTCTCCTGCCCAGTTACTTGCTGTCCTTTTAGGGACTCTAGAGGCTAGTTAAAAGGTGTCTGATTCTCACCATGAATCTAATTAGATCCTTGACTGAGGTCTTAACATTTCCTTGAAGAGAGGAAAGAGTGAGAGAGAGAAAGAGAGAGAGAGAGAGAGAGAGAGAGAGAGAGAGAGAGAGAGAGAGAGAGAGAGAGAGAG
>JAUMHP010000063.1:8456092-8517121 GCA_032361065.1 Enteromius trimaculatus
AGAGAGAGAAAGAGAGAGAGAGAGAGAGAGAGAGAGAGAGAGAGAGAGAGAGAGAGAGAGAGAGAGAGAGAGAGAGAATTGTTCAGAAAGGGGAGAAAAGGTGCTAAAACAGCAACTCGTTTCTCCCGTCTACAAGCCTCCACCCCCATCCTACCGGCCCCCACTGAAGAAAAACAAAGACCAGCAAGCTAATGAAGTTGGTTATTAAGAGGCTTCTGTCAGGCACAATGGGTAATTAGGAACTTGCTTCCCTTGGGTGTTAGTGGTCCAGTCTCATCAGTGCTAAGGCCTGCGGTCTGACCAGGGACATTGGGCTCTCAGACCCTTCAGGAAACCAGGGAGAAACGCTAATTTTCACCTCAGTCAGACCCGAATCCGTTATATCTCCCCCGCCTGCTATTCAGCCGTTTTTCCCACATTTTGAATCTCAGTTAGCTGAGATGTAAACGTGTTAGCAGGCAAATAGAGCTGTGTAAAAGAGCAGGTGTGGTTCGGCCTGACCTGTTTACTGTGTCTCTAGGTGAATGTTTTTTTTAAATCCCCATAATTCCTCATTACACCTTATAGATGACCACTGTCTTAACCAGACGGTGAAGATGTTTTACTATCAATTTAACCAAGTAACACAAAAATGTCATATTATACAGCTGTGATGTTGTGCAATGCATTTGTATTTGAGCCTCCCCATGTTAATGGCTTAGCCGTAGTGAGGCATCTTTCCAGCAGCCCGGCCCACTCAGCATTCTACAGGAACAGAGCTTTGCTCTAATTAGCACGTTTACTTTAGATTGCTTGACTGTGGTGCGGATAGAGAAAGTTCACTTGGCCTCAATTAAGCATATTTATCTCTGATTATCTGTCGGTAAGATTTCTGCCTGGGCAAAGAGATTATTTTAAAGAGGTGGCGATATGCGAGAAGGATGAAATATTCTGAAGGCGTGATGTCTTTCTGAATAGAAAAAGGAAATGAAAGATTTAGAAATTGAATCAGCTAAAAGAAGAGTTTAAAGTGAAGCTAATTTGTGGGTTCCAGGCTCTGATGTGTGCACTTACAGTCATTTTTTATTGTTAAGAAAGGTGCTTTGCATTTTAATAGATATTAATCCAAATTGAGCATAAATATGGCTCTGAATTTAATATATAATTCAAAAATGAACATATATATATATTAATATGTTTTGTGTAAGACGGCTTGCATTTAAAAAAAAAAAAAAAATATATATATATATATATATATATTAATTCAATATGAATATAAATATTAGAGAACGCTGGGAATTTATTTACTTTAATTAATATAAATAAGGAATACATATTTTGTTCATAAGTTGCATAATGGCCCATTAGGCCTTTGTGTTAATATGGTGCCCACATTTCAACAGCTAGATATGGCACACCTGCTCCACTGATGTGTTATTTGCCACTAAAGGGTGTGAGTCTTATGGCAGAGCTTTTACCACCTGAGGCACAAAGTAATGGTGAAAAACACTCACTGATTATGTGACATGGGTTGCAGCATAATGCTAAAATCTCCTGATTCATCTAGGCTCTAAATAGGTGACAACAACAAAGTCACTTATGCAATTGTAACTAATTAGCCACATCTAATTGTGAGTAGGTTAACAGTGACAAATGGAACATCATGTCAACCCTAGTTTTTTGATGCTCAAGATAACCTAGTCATCGATTAAGGGGGTGATATGCTTTGTTGTTTTCACCTCAAACTTTAGCTTACCTCATTTCGTTGAAAGACAAGCCAGTTAATAACATAGCTTACATCTTTGTCACAGCTTACTGCTTAAACTGGGATGGCTTAACCAAAGTCTCTCCACAAGATACAGTGTAAACTGGATCCTGATCGGTTGGCTCCTTTGATCCAGTCGTGCAATTCTGCATTCCTCAAAACCGTTTACACTGTTTAGATGGGAAGTGTCCTGCTGCGGGGCACAACACCTGTGGTTTGAACCGGTGACCTCTCATCGAAGTGCGACTGCTGAAGTTCCCTCTGCCTCCCGGTCAGCGCAGGGATCAGTGTGGACAGACAGATAAGTATCTCCTCATATCCTGTTAGGCTCCCTGTCATCTTGAACTGTGTATCCAGCCCTGAAGATATGTCACCTGTGCTCAGGTAAAGACAGTAAAAGCTCTCAATAGTATCAAAATGCTTACGTACAATCATACACACACAAGATAACAGAATTATAGTAAATAGACAACTAAAAGGCATGAGTACATAAACACATCTGTGCACATACCTTTAGGCTATTCACTGTTTTTAGTTTTGAGGGGGGTCCCTCTATGGAAAAAATAAGTTCTGGGGGTAAATACATTGTTTTTGGCAAGGTTCCCAAAATAAAAATTGCATTGCAGGGGCTAAATGTCACATTATTGGGGTCCCTGCAATACGCAGCCACAGTGTTAAAGTAGCCCAAATTCCACAGGAAAACTTTGAGCTTGGCAAGGCATATAAACTTTAACTTGCACATCGTACAGATGCTGCATTAACATTGGATTTTGGTTACACAACAAACATTTCTGGTCATTTTGGTCACCCGACGTTGCAACCAAAATATGAGCGTCTCACGATGTTGTGTGTGCCTGCTGGGTAATATGATGTCCCTCATGGAGGGGTTTGACAATTTGTGATCGAACACTAAACACTGATATTCTAGATCTTTAGTTGTAGATCAGTTTAAAACGTCAAATCCCTACAATGACAATGCATGCTAATATAAAAGCACAACATAAAATAATTATTAAATACCATAAACATTAGTTTTTGTTGCCTTTTTTTTTTTATCCTACATGACTTGTGTAAAAAAGAGAATGTGTGGAACAGGCATTTATATGTTTATTAATGTTTTATGTCATGATTTACTGCAAATAGCTAAATAATGTGTGGCCCATGTGAAAGCAGCCAAAGGTTAGAATAAAGACCATAGCTTGTTGGACTCGACTCTTATATGACAGATTAAAAAAGTAAGCTTATGTAGGGAATTCTGTCTGTTTCTCAGCAGGTGTCTGACAGATCTTTGAGCGGGGCTTTAACAGATGCCTCAAGGACCTTCTAACTTCCTCCTCTCGCATCATTCTGTGTCCGAAATTGCTTTGAGTGAGCGAGCGAGAGCATCGGATTCAGGGGGGTTCATCCCTCATCGTCCGGCCTCGACCCCGCACCTCTCAGCGCCACAGGCAGGGGGGAAGATAAAGAGTCCCGGCCTGCCTGGCTGTAGGAATCCTAAATATTAGTGCCAGTAAATCAGGCCTCTATGGCCCTATGGGTAGCTATTATCTTTTTCTCACTAATAAATCCCTCTCCATCACTGATAAGCTGGTTTCCCTCCCTAACCTTACAGAAGAAGAAAAAAGAGGTGTTTTTAACAAGGAGGGAAGAAGAGAAGAGACAGATGAGGGCTGGGAGAATTGGTGGTTTATTTGAGAAACATTAGTTTAGTATCAGTGCAATATTAGAATTTAATAACTAAATTAGGTGTTCCATATACAATGGTCAATGACATGACATACATTTTTTGTCGTGTCTATTAATTCATTTGAAAATGAATCAAAATGCAGTTTAAACATAAACTGCCCTTATATGATCCGGAAGACTAATAATATGCCATTAGGCTATTAATAATATGCTTTCCTGCCTATTCATATTTGTAATATTCATCTGGACTCCTGGTATTATTTAGGACCCCTTTTTAAATTTTATAATTAATTTGACCTTTTTATGACCTTAGTTATTATTTTTATAATAATAACTATGTAACATTTGTATTTGACCACATACATTACTAAAACAAAATAAAGAATTTCACATTTTATGATTTCTGTGTTGTTGTTTTTTGAGCACTGATATTTAAGCTCAGGCAAGCTGAGAGACCCCTGATAATACAGATACCAACAAACATCAGCGCAGTGATTGATCTGGTTGCAACCTTCAGCTGAGTAGTGATTCAACAGTTTGCGGCAAGTCTTCAACAGTCTTGAGGCAAGGTTAGAGAGGTTGTGCGATGACAGGGGGCCCATCTATTTGATAAGAGTGTTCTCTGATTGTATCTCCAATAGGTCAGAGTGTTTAAATGGCTTTTGCTGAGTTGTGGAGCAGGATCAGGCAGTTTAAACCAGAGATCTTTACATGCACTTTACGCAGTGATAAGCTACTGTGATTGCAGATATGAGGCGACTCCCTAGTGCAATACACAGAAAACGCTGCTGTTGCATTTGCATTAATATTCTCAGAACTAAGTGGTGAGCTCTAATTACAAATGTGATTACAAACATGTGCATGTATCAATAAGGGCAGTATTATTGCCAAGCCTGTTTGCCACCTTATTAAGTGTAATAATAGTGTACGGCTAACAAACAGCAATTACAGAAAAAGGCAGCATACCACTGAGAACTGCATTTTTTTCACATCCTGGCAAGACTGGACCCCATTCAGTGCAAAGACTTAAGTTTAACCTCATTAAGAGAGCACACACTAGATACATAATTATTCCTCGGAGAATAGGCCTCACTAATACAAATTAGAGTGATAATGAAGCCACTGAGACTGGTCATTGCTGCTCCCTGAGCATCATGTGCAGTGAACTATTATCTAGAATTAGAGCGTTTGTTTACACTCACAGCTAAAAGCCTTTTGCCAATGTCCACTCATTTAGGAACACAGGCTGCAGTGTGCACGTTGCAAGGTATGGGTTTGAAGATATAGTCTGAATTAAGAAACTAGTGTTCAGAACGTTTATTCAAATCATGGGAAATTCCAGACACAGGTGTTTGGCGAAAACAAATACGCCGTCTTGAATCAAAACACTTGTTTGAAGAAAAACTTATGAGCATGTGATTTCCTTACCTGGAAAGGACCTAAAAGCCTGATCGTAAAAGTTGCACTATTCAAAAAGCATTTGGTCTTCACCTAGCAAGTCGATTTAGTCTGCTACTTCAAAAGATGTCTAAACGGCTCCTTGAGGGAAGGAAATTGTTCTCTTTTTGACGTCTGCAGGGTGGACCATACATCTGTGTTATTTCAGCATTCCTTCTCAGATCAAGTGACATCAAGAGTGTTGAAAGGCTTCTCAATCATGTTATATCTGAAACACTTCAGCTTTCACTGAGCAATGCTCATACAGAAACCAGAGACATTATTGCTTAGAAAACTAATTTAAACCTCTATTTTGATACAGTAACAATGTTTGCAGTCTGTAAGATGATTTAATGTTGTGAAAAGCTCACCTGGGCTGCATTTTGTTAAATTTAAATACATTTTTAAAATGTAGCCATATTTACTTCATGAATCTCTGTTTGCTTTTGTTGTGTTTTTTTGTGTGGAAATTGTGATATAGGCTACAAAAAGTAGCTATTTTTTTACGATTGTTTTGAGGAAGGCTAAGAGACCAGCATTTATTTATTTATTTGTTACGTGTTTTCGGTAATTTACAGTAAAGTAGAAATGAGCTGCATATCATCTGAAAGTTTTAGATCTAGTCACTTTTCCACCGGAGCCGCTCCCGTCAGTTTTGTGTTCTGCAGGCGATTCAAATGCTCAGCTCTCCACCCAAATATAAAAACTGCTCGATTAAATAAGATTTGATGAAAGAACTCACTCAATTGGACTCTTGTCGTGTCAGAAAATGTCAAGTTTTACGGATGTCGCCATCTTTGATTTTACTTTGGCCACTGTCGCCATGGTTACATACAGACAAGGTAAGCTGCTTTGTGGACGGGACATTTCGAAACAGGGTCAGTTTGAATGTTCAATTAGTTATTTGTATAATAATCTATTTAATGTATGATTAATGGTCAGGCAGTTGTTTGGTTACCTATAGTTAAGACCCTGATCGCACCAGAGACCCGGATGCTGGCGCAGTTGCAATATGTAACGGCTGCTTGGATATAAGAGTGAGATCGCCGGCGGCGACAGAGATAATTACGTCGGTTCACCCGCGATGCTTCAATAATCGCATGTGTGCGTGCATCAAAGAGTGAGTTTGTTTCTTTATATGCATCGTACACTGCTCAACTTAGACATAACTTTATTGTCGAAAGGGCAAGTTTGGCGGTTGCCACCGGTAATTAACTAGCACAAGAAACTAAACTCTTTTAGCAAAACTAGGGAACGAATTAGGTAGGCTACACACTGCCATGATTTACAACGAGGGGAGGGATTAGTAAATTGTATCCACAATTTAAACATGACGAGGAAAGAAGTGGGATAATAACAAATTGTGTGAACCAGTTTTTAATTCATGGCCATAATATCCTATAATCTTTTTCTCGTGTGTCACGTGCACGACTTTTGATCAGTTTAATGTGTTATGTAAATCATCACTTATTTTTTATTTTTTATTTTTTTATAACTATTTTCCCGTTTTTTACTCTATACTTAGCCCACAAGATGAAATTAATTAAAATGAATTTTAATACATGGATTAAAGACCACCATAGATTTGGTGCACTGATTTATTTAATTTTTTTTCATGAGACAAAGGCTACTTCAGTGAGAAACAACAGGACCTTAGAGGCAAAGCAATCATAGCCCAGTCATACAGCATGTAGACCATACAGTATAACCTGTTCACAATCACATGCCATAAATCGCAGCCTCTATTGCATTCCTGCAGCCTGGACTGATGTTTTTCCCTCTGTATGTAAAGGCTTGGGCGGGTGCCAAAACTGCCTTCCGCGGTTTCACACATAACAACATTGCATCACTCAAAAATAAAGAATTATTTTAAAAGGGGTTCTTCTCTTGGCTGCATCTCAGGCAAAACAAATCTCTCTGTTTTGATAGCCATGTTGAGCCGACTGCACCTGGCTGTTCTGTGCAGAGCATATTCAGAGCGCTCTCAGGGGCCAGACTCTTAGGTCACGGCCCCGTATAAAACAGTACATCAGGAGAATTAGGAACCTGACATGAGAGACAACCCACAAAGTTTTTAATCCTTTGAAGGGGCTTGACATTTTTACCCAAAGGTTGATCAAGCCCAAAGGGTGCTAATAAACTACAGTGACGAGTGATGAAGGAAAATTGGTTTCTGGATTCACAGTTCTGCTGTGAAACACAACAGATTAGAAGGATAAAGGCCATTAAAACTCAAAGTTTTTGTCACATTTAAAAATAACAGGGCATTTTTGCTTATCCAAGAAGAAACGGATAATCCTTTGCTTGTGTGGGAGATGTTGGCCGAGAAAGTTAAAACAACATAAACTAAATTGAATCCTTCACCATTATATAAACAGAGCAATTAAATGCATCATCTGACCAATTGTATGTTTCTCTGGAAGCCACAAACCCTTGGTTCCTGAGCAGGGAGACTCCCACATCTGATACTATCTCTCAGCTCCTCAGAGAAGGTGAGTGCTACATTAAGTGGGTTATATATTTTCTCTGGACAGCTCTTTCGAAGTGAAGAGGAGTAAAGGAGCTGATTTTGGCCAAAGGCAAAGATAAGCACTAGGTGGGCGTGCAGGTTTATAGCGTGTGTGTGGATGACGAGTCAGGCCCAGCAATCAGCGAGCAATCTCGGGTGGTGTTTAGTGGCCCCTCAGACTTAATAAACTGGCCCTAATTTCAACTGTCGAAAGGAGATGTGTGTGAGCCTGGTAGGAAAACGCTAGAGGGAAGGGATGTGTGGCTGTTTATGTCTGAAGATAGTTGTAGCCGTACCCCAGACAGCACCCTCTACTGCAGGGGAAGAATACATAGTAAAGGGAAAGAATACAGACAGGAAGAAGATGGAGGGAATGATCACTCACACCTGTGAGGCCCTGCTGAGCGGAACAAATTGCTCGACGAGGGGTTTTGTTGTCAGTCAATATAGTTAACCACATGAAAAAAAAATACTATAGTAACTTATAGTAAATAGTGTTTTTGAACCGTAAAGTTCTTAAATTATTACGGTAATATAACAACTAAAGTAATGCAAACAAATTACTTTTCCCAATACTGTACTCTTTTTAACAGTTGGGTTTATTATACTGAAATACAATAGTTTACTGTAGTAAAAACAAAACAAGTATACCACAATATTTAGTTCACTATAGTTAATACTTCAGTATGCTGAAGAATTCATTAACAAGGTGTTGCAAATGTAATACAGTATAATACACTTTACTATAGTATGGTTCAAAAACACTATAGTATTTACTATAAATAAATATATTGTTACTATATCTGTGTAGTATTTATTATGTGAGTAGTAACCTATTTAAATCACTTCAAACTAAAATATTAGACCTAAAAAAAAAAAAAAAATACACTCTTCATAAGTTTTCTTTTTTGTTAATAAATGCAGACACATTAAATAGAAAGTGGTTTTTAACATCAATTATAATAATAAATGTTTCTTGAGCTCCTTGAATGGTTTCTGAAGGATCACTGAAGCCTGTAGTAATGACTGCTAAAAATGTATCTCTTCCATTACAGAATTAATTAACATTTAAAATATATAGGAAACTCCTCTTTAAACTTTTAGTAATATTTCACAATATTACTGTTTTTTACTTTATTTTTTTTTATACATTTTTACATTTTTTTTTACATTATTCAATTATTAAATTATAATTAAATAAATGCTGGTTGGATAAGCATAAAAACACCTTGTATATATTTAGAGTCATTTTGCATAAATATTGCTATAGCATCCCCAAAAGCGGTTCTGGTTTCTCTTTAGCGGTATTATATGTACTGTATGCAGTAAAAAATTTTTTTGTATTTATTTAGTTACAGTAGTCTAAGTCAGCATTCCCTGTCAGCGATGACAATGCAGATTAGCAGGACAGACTTGTCATTAAAGTAAAACATGTAGCCTACCCCCTTTTTTAAAATTAATATATAAATACATTCAAAATTGAATTAATACTGTCTGAGTTTAATAATACTGCTGACCACTGAACTAGAAATGTCTTTGGTTTTATTTCAGAATCCCGGTTACCTCACATCTGCACACAGGTAAAAGGGAGAATTGAAATAATATGGGACAGTTTGGCAGAGTGTGAGAAAGAGAGAGTTTGAGGAGAATGGACGTGTAGCACATTTGGTTTTGTCTCTCTAGACGCAAGTAGCAATGAAGAGCTCCCAGGCTGAACTGCCAATAAAGACGTCAGAAAAAAAAAAAATCTCTTGCCGTTCTCTCTTTCTGTATATACATCTGTCTTCATACCTTTCTCTTCTCCTTCACTTTGCCTCTTGCTTCATTACTCTCTGTCTCCATTTGTTCTCTTTCATCTGTCTGTCTCTTCATGCCAGGGCAGCTCTCTTGCCTCCGCTGGCAGACAGACTGGCTGAAAGCAAAGGACATCTGGATCTAGGTCTGTGTGAGAAAGAGGGGGGGATAAGCATGTGAAATGAAACAAGCACTGAACATTGTATGTGGTTTTGTTTGTTCTGATATACGTAAGGGTTTGCATGTGGTTGTAACATGTGAGTGTTTGTATTTAGTAAAAGGATTCTAAGTAGGACTGCAGTAGTATGTGGTTGTTAACAGATGGTTCAGGTACTTATGTTAAAACTGACTCAGACCTCCTTAATACCACATTACAGAGATTATTGTTTCAATTACGTTTCGTGTTAAGTAATGGTTGCAATTAAAAGAAAATATTTGAAAACCTAGAAAATGTATAGCGTTATTTTAGTCTTTTCGTCCATCTATACTCTTAAAAATAAGTGCTTCACATTGCCACAGAAGAACACGTTTGCCTATAAAGAACCTTTAACATCTGAAAAACCTTTCTGTTTCACAAAAGGTTCTTAGCGGTGATTAAGGTTCTTCAGATTATAAAAAGTTAAGCAAGAGACGACTCTTTAAAGAACCTTTGACTGAATGGTTCCTTCTGGAACTAAAAATTATTCTTCTATGGCATTGCTTGAAGAATCTTTTAAAGCACCTTAAAGACCTCAAACATGCTAACTAAAGCATGAAATATCTAAAAACAGTTTACAGACATATCTAATATGAAGCCAATATAAAAAATAATTGTACAAATAAAGTGTATGTGTTTGCTTTTAGTGGTTTTAAACAGTTGGTTTATTATCAAAATACATTTTAAGACTGTTAAATTTACTATTACAATTACACACAACAGTTGTTTTAAAAGACCAAAAGCTTGTTTTGTTACACATTCCTAAAAATAGTTCACCCAAAAACAACTTTTGTTCATATTTTTGATGAAATCCGAGAGCTCTCTGAACCTCCATGGACAGCAACCATGTTTAAAGCACAGAAAAGTAGCAAGCACATGGTTAAAACCATTATGAGGTGTTCAGATCTGCAGTTTTCTCTAGATTGCAATGCTACGCTGGAAACGTTCCTGTCTTTATGATGACAGGGGCTCCTCTACAACACTGCTAAATATAGGGTTAGCTGGCCTATATGAAAATGTTGTCCCAAACCCAGAGAATTCTGGATTTACTTTCAAACATCCATTAATTCAGCTGTGCCAGATCTGATGTGGCAGTGGCTCAGGAGTGCAGACCACTGAAGTCCAGCCTGGAATGCTGTTGGTTTCACATTACTTTCACTTTTAAATCTGCATATCTTTTTCCATATGGACAGCATGTCTGAAGTTGAGTTGACAATGGAAGATAATGTACATGATGTCCAGACGCTCCATAATTTCTGTTGTCTCCAACAGAAAGTAGACTTTGGTTGTGTAGTTATGTAGTTGGGTTCCTCTTTAGATAACATTGTCACATTTTATTACTTGATTTTTTTTGATAATATTATTTCAGTTGCCACTTAAATGGTTTAATAAGAGCACTCCTTTCTCCTCATAATTTTCCCAGGCTTGATCACCAGTTGATCCTCTGCAATAAATGGGTGCCGCCAGAATGAATCCTCACATACATGACTCATATTTTAGCCGGAAACATTGGTTTGAAGTTAAAGACATGCATAATGATGAATTTCTTTATTTAAACTTTTATCTTCACATTGACTGAAGTCATGAATAATTGTGGATTTTTGGGTAGACTGTTCCTTTAAACAATAAGCATATTAACAAAAGGATGAATAAGAAACATGTATTTAAAATATAGCAAGTTCATGTACTTATCTAACAATTTAATACCTTTTGCATCCAAACAAGTTTTCTTAAAATTCCCATAACTCTTTTTAAATCTAGCTCCACATTTAAGAAAAGACTTTATATTGCAACCTGCGGCCATTCTGCGAGGCAGCCCAGGCCGAGGGTAGGTGTTGCTGGGATATTTCACCATACAAGGGTGAAAACCAATTGTTTCGGCGGCATAGTCGCCTTAGGGATTAGCAATGTCATTAAGCATCCATGAATTGCAGAAGCTGTCCATTGCTTATTGACTCACACTTTGCTCATTAAAAACGAGTCAGCCTTTAGCTCTGCCCTCTCTCTGCATCCCACTTTCTTCCTCTCATTAAACTGCATTTGGCTAATGGGCAAAAACCCCACTATCCCCACCAATACTGGCCACTGCTGTGCCGGGGGGAGAAGAGTGAACTAGAACACTCACACCCATATCCAACCGTCAAGCGCTTCCCCGTCGTCTTCCTCCCAAAGGAGGCACCTCTGTGACCGGAGCACACCTGAAGTCCTTTAAAAATGGTCATTTAATGATGCTCTCCAACTGTAACTGTTTTTTTTAAGGAGTTTGAGTTTGCGGTGGAATAAATGTATTCTCTAGGGATGCTCTGGTAAACGAAGGGAAAATTACTGGTGTTTTGGAGTGTGTTAGAGAAAGCAACACAAGTCGTGCAATAACAATACTTCTTCAGTCAAGACCTGTGGGACCTGTGTGTCTTTAAAGTGCAGAATGGTCTTCTTTTTTTATAATTGATAGCCAAGACAAACACCATGTATAAGCTAGAGTTCTGTACTCCGAACCTACTGTTATTCTCAATATAATGTGATGAAGTGTTCGTGAGGGATTTTTTTTTTTTTCTGTTCTCTGGCATTTCTCCATGACTAAGTGTGTGTACGGAGGCAGATGGTAATTACTGCAGAGATCAGTCATTCTACAGCGCAGTTCATTAAGACATTGAGTGTTTACACGTACAACAAAAGCTGATAACTATCAACAATCAGTTCATTACAAGAACCCAACAACATAAGAAAAATGTTTTCGTGAGAATTTGAAATTTGGCATTTTCACTAAAATGTAGAAGGAAATGGACACAGAACGTTGAACAAAGCTGTTAGAATGCATTACGAAGTAAACATAGAAAGTGAATTTGGCATAACGGGCAAAATGTGTAATGATTTGTTTACACTATTTATGATCTTTCCCTAAAAAACTAAAATAAAAATTTTCAAATTACAATTTCAAAACAATTAAAAGCTTTTAAAGTTATTTAGAGTAAATATTAAAGCAGCATAATATTCTTCAGTGGATCTATCAAGAATATCATGATACAAGCATGTACCATTATTTTTCTAGCAATAGGTATCCTATTCTTTTCAATCATATTCATTTTCAAAAATAGAACTCTCAGTGCATGAAAATATACGGCGATCCACTCTGGGAAAGCATAATATGCAATATCATTTTGACTCAGCTGTAGAATCCTTTTAAACATAATCTAGTACATGAATTTCACTTAAGAACAATGCACGTTTGATACATTTGTAAATTTCACAATTCATAATTCCGGTTCCTTTTATTTGAAAAGTTCCAGGATTAATTTATGTGATGAAAGCATTTACATCGAGCGTCAAGTCTAATTAGATATTATTTTTTTATTTACATGCAGCCTTTACCAATTGCAAAAATAAGTAATTAAAATACCAAAAATGTAAAAAATGCACACAGCATAACACCATGTGTGCATTTGTCGAGTCCCATGGTCTGTCCCCTTCTTTAATGTTTTCACTGCTTTGATCTGAGCCATTGTGTTAAGATGGAAGGGCGTGCCTGGACATTCATTGTACAGCTGCTGGTTGGTTGGGGGCAGGTTCAGACACGCCCCCAGGGAAAGAGGAAATGAGGGGTTGGTCTGTACACACTGACATACTCACTCACTCACTTACCCCTGAAATCACCTAATTGTCCTTTATTAGTTCATTCAATGTTCTGCAAAAGGCTCTGCGAAGCAATTTCATCTCACTTACTAATATATCTGCGTCATGCACTGATGTGTTTATTTCCTTGCACTAAAAGGATTGAGCAACATTAAAAACACCTGGCAGACTTTCAGTGACCCAGAATAGCACTGATAATCATCAGCATGTGTCAAAAGTGTAGAGCAGGAAGACAGAAAGGAAGAAGTGAATGAAAGAACAGGAAAAGTACAGCAGACAGAAAGGAAGAAAGCCAGTAGATCTTACATGTGTCAGAGTATTTACATGAGCGTGTTAAATATCCTGTCTAATGCATGATTTGTAAGCTTTTGTTTTACACCTACAGGCAACCGAAGGCAAAATGAGATGCAACTGATCTGCACAACAGGCCCGGCAGGTAAAAATCTTTCTGCATGTGTGAAAATGTGATGTAATGATTTAATTTAACACCCATGATGGTGTAATCGCTTTATAAAATGCCATAAGATTGAATGATCTGGTCAGCAGTTCTGCGTTACGTCTCATAAATGCAGGTGGATGAATTGTGAGGTACTTGTTTGTGGAAGCAAAACCTCTTAGTAGTGCTCATATACTTCGAGACGAACAGGCATAATTTCAATTATGATCATGAAATTAAATAATTCCTCTTCTCCATAAATCGATAACTAATCCATTTCAGTTTTCCTCATCGATAAGACAGTAAAGGCATGGCAGCGTAACCAGCATCTGTTTCTCATTTCAAGGTAATTAAGGTCATTTCAGCCCTCTTTATATTTGATTCTCGGTACCCACCTCATGCTGCCTTCACAACGCTTTCTGTGATAATTTCATTATCCTATGGATGTTATAAATGTAAAAGAAAAGATTAATGTAGTGTCTCTATTTATCCATTATATCAATAAGTCATATTATAATATATATATAGAGAGAGAGAGAGAAAAAAACGTAAGTTATATTCAAACTGAATGGATGAAGTCAGGCTGGTATGTTCATTGTAAGTGTTTGTGCATATTGTAAGGTGTTTTTACAAACAGTCAGATCTGTATCTCACCACGTATGTTGGTTGAGCACAAAGGAACGAGAAGGTTTGTGGAACTGCTGCATTAACTGTTGTGGGGCCAAATTTGTCACTGAGAAAGTAGCCCTAAGCAACACAATAGCTGGAACAATAGAGATGGCTATCCTAGGTGGACATATCTGATCAAAAGAGTTTAAAGATCAAATGCTCGCCAAGTGTTTGGCATTCCTCACCCAGCTCCTTTTGAAGTCTTTAACCGTCCGCCTTCAAAGCAATTGTTTTCGTATTGCCATAAAATGTAAATATTATTACTGATAAACAATTTGAATTTATTTAGATGCCATTCCTCAACTGTCATGTCTGGAATAGACAGCATTCTTGAGTTCAATTTGGAAATGACAGATGGTAATAAGTATGGGATCACTGACTGTTTATGGCTTTGTGGGTAATAGAGGTGAAAAGTTCACTGATTATTGTTTTTTTTTTCCTGTCACGGCCATGGTTGTTTTCATGGCGGCTGAAGATCTCTATGAATAAAGAAGTGATTTCACTTTAGTTATCAAGCCATGGCTCCAAAAGTTCAATTCAGGCCATAAACAGACATTAGGAACTTAATGGTGCATGCAAAACTGTCTAGACAATTATAGTTAAAGGTATAGTTTATGATCAAGATTATTCTGTCATCATTTACTCTGTGGTTTAGTGATGTTTTGTGACCCATAGGATTGCACTGTAAAGGCAAAAACAAGCAAACGTTCTTCGAAATATCTGATTTTGTGTTAAGTAGTAGTAAACAATGAGTGAATGAGGACAGATCTTAAGGGTGAGTGAAGCATTTTTAAGGATTTTAAAAATAACACCAATGGAATCTTTCCATTCCACAAAAGCTGCTTTATAGTTCTTTTTAGACTTAAAAAACGTTCACACTGAGAAGTGGGTCTTTTAAGGCCATGACACACCAAACCAACATGAAAGAACATGCAGCGACCAAAGCAGACTGTTCACCAAATTGTTCTTTTTCAGGAACCAGATATGATTCTTTTATGGTATCATTTTGAAACCTTTTTTGGAACCCGCAGTTCTCCTATGTAAACCAAATCTTACAGTTTCCATATATGAATGGTCCCTTTTATCATATTTAGCAGGTTTTGTTAGATAAAGTACTTGCTGAAAAATATCTTGACTTATTTTGCAGTATGATGCTCATCGCCGAGAATTTATTATAGCTAATATAACTAATGACTGCAGTGATAAACCCGGTCTGTGCTGAATACACAAGCAGTGATGATTGTGATTATCGAGCTGAGTTCAATCACTTTTTCTTTTAGCATTGTTTGTCATGGGTGGTCAGCTGTAATCAGTTTACCTCGCGATTTTCCACGCATTAAGACAGCTAGCATGCATTTGCACAAACAGTTTAACTCGTTCTGTTTAATCTGCCTGTAAAACTGTTCTCATGGCTTCCATACAGAAGGAAACGGAACATTCAGTTTTAATCCACAAGGCCTCAGCTCCCTCCTCATGCGATTTACCCACAATTCTACGCACACATACACACTTTTGTATAAGATTTATGAATCCAAATCTCTTCCAATACTCGAGAACACCAGATAAACTTTTCTCATTTGGCCCTAATTTGGTCATGCAAGATAACGCTGACATCCAAAAGCTCTTAAAAATGCATTCCTGTAAGGAGTTGGCATCTGCGTTTCAGCACCCTGTCCAATAATTATTTCCCATCTGAAGCGGTTCCTATTGCACTGATCAATTCTGTGTTTTTGACTAGCAAGGATGCATTGAACTCCTTTAATGTTTTGAAAAATGCTTCTTCCTCCCTCCTTTCTGAGGGTCCTGCCAATCCCTGGAAAGAGAGAGAGAAAGAGTTATGAGAAGTCCGTGCCTCTCCAGGACTGGCACGGGCCCGGTACTGGCACAGACCCCTCTCATTTGCTTTTATGCCAGTAATTTGCATCTCCAGTGTGCCAGCAGCTGGGTCTGACATCCTTCAAAGCTGGGGAACCTTCCCTCAAGCACAAATAAGAATTAGAAGGGTGAATAAACATATAGACGTATCACTGATAATTACAGGCTGCACAATAACAATAGAACAATACATTTGATTGCATTGCTGCATAAATATGCTTATTAGTTTACTAACACTCTGCCAAAGTATCAGTCATTGTGTACTCACTGATCTGTAATGCCTAGCCTTGTAACTGAATTACAAACAATATATTAAAAGTTTCACTCAACTCAAATTTAATTGTTCAAAAGTGACTAGCTATTCTTTTTACTATATAAATAATTTTTTTTTTTTTATATAGAGCTGGTTTTCAAACACCTGGACATAAAATAGGATAATATTTGTGATATTTTCTGTCTGCTAAATAAAATATATATTTTTTTCCCAATAGCTGCATAAACAAGTGTGCATAATTAAACCACACTGGCAGACATTAAGACCAAGTTCAACTATAAAGACGAGGCTGATTTGTTTACAGGATAAAGAGGTAAATGTCAGGTCGGGGAAGGTTGTTATGTGTTTTTATGTTTTATTTTTGCCTTCTCAGCTTTTTAAAAAACTGATTTGTGCTTCATAATGTTTTGCAGTTTATAACAGTAAGTTTTGCAAAGTTTGGCAAATATTTTTTTTTAATTTGTACCTATTTTATTTTTATTGTTATAACTAATAAAAATGACAAAAACAATTAAAAAGGTAAAAATAAAATGGGTACAAAAAAAAAAAAAGAACCTTAAACACTTTACAGTAAGGTGAAATTTGATAACATTAATGTATTAACATGAATGATCAATGAGCAATACATTTATTACATTTAGTAATCTTTAATGTTAGTTAATAAAAATACAGTAATTGTTTGTTCATGTTGGTTCACTGTACATTTGTTAACTAACTGCTTGTGAATTTAATAATGCATTAGTAAATGCTGAAATTAACATTAGCTGATATTAATAAATGATATAGAAGTGTAGCACTTTCTTAGTTAGTTAACAAAGGAACCTTATTGTAAAGTGTTACCTGAAAACCAATCCAAAATATTGCTAAAAACTATACTACTGTAGTATAATAACATTAATTTAAAATAATAACACAATAAATTAAAATAACACTGGACAATATGCCCCACTGTATGAAATGCCTGCATTTAAGTATTTTATAGTATTTCTGTCTTTAGAAACATGCCGACGCCTGCTGATGTATATCAGCCGCATAGCACTTCTATACTAAACAGATTGGTGATTTGATGTGTGGGCAGTGTAAGATTTGGGCCACATTTTAATTAATGCTTTTAAATTAGGCTAAAATCTCTATCACGACCTGAATAATAAAAAAAAACGTATTTTTTGTAACTACCCAGAAAATGTAGTAGTTATTTTAATAACTCGCAGGTAAAGGCCAATTATAAGGCAATTGAGTCCTCATTAGGCCAATTGTTTTTCATCTGCACAAGCTTCTGCAGTCACAGCGACTGTGCAAAATAATTAAAGTGCATGAATATAAAAATATCTGCATTTTAATGTAGGTTATGCATTTAAATGAGAGAATGCTTAAGCGTCCGAATAGTTTTGCAAAGAAAATCTCCTTACTTATGCCCTCGGAGTATTTGACCTTTGTGGATTTATAGAATAACTATAACAAATGTCACACAGTAATGCTGTTAAATGGTCCCTCACAGATCTGTATAATAAGGTGAACTCAGTCCTAAACTGTTATGGGAAGAACTTAATGCTGACTTTATAATAATAGTAGAATATAAAAATAATTACCAGTTTTTAGGGATACACTGGGGGAAAAAAGTAGAAACTATTTTACTCATATATTTGCTAGTCATTTCAAGTAGTTAATTAAATTTGAATTAAACACGGTGGAGCTTTGCTTTACTTAGAAGTTAGAAAAATATTTGTTTATTGATTATTTAACCCCCAAATGAAAATTCTGTCATTATTTACCCTCATGATGTTTCAAAACTGTTTTGTGTCCTACAGGTTTGAACGGACAAGAAGTTGAGTAAGGGATGACAGAATTTTCTTACTTTACCTGTAGGCCTATTCGCCTTACATTTTTGTTCTGCCGAAATCATGTTTAGATGAAAATTGCACAAAATATTAGAAGCACACAGTATACCCTCTGTGTGGGTATCTGTCACATTTTTGTTTGTGCTGCTTCATAGCGTGAAAAGTAAAAAGAGATGCAGAACGAGTGGTTAAATAAGACGAGAGAAACAGAGAAGCACATAATGCCTTCTAAGAGGCTGCCAGCTCCTTCCCCTGTGATAAGCTCAGTTTGAAATCACAATGGTGTCTCCAGACCGTTGCGTTAACCCCTCTACAGGCATCTACGTATGTCCGCACTCTTATCAAGGCTGGCTGGCTATATCACACTCCAGCTCATTATCGACACACTCTCGAAAATGTGTTTATATATCCGACGCTCAGGAACCTCCTGCTGGTGTTTATAACAGCCTCATATGTAGATGAGAAAGTGTGCGAGTGTGCCAGAGAATGCAATTTTCACTGGATGCTGAGCGATAGGCTCTTTCCTGAATCATGAAATAGATTTGGTGAATGTCCGGTAGCGGCCAAACGTGTGTTTCTTGCTGTAGTTGTACATGTAATCTGTACTGTATGCTTCGTAAATGATTTTGGAGAACGCAAGAATAATAAATCGTCAGTTCACCACCTATCTGTGCTTATGTAACAAACAAACTAACTTTGTGTACAACTAATACCAAGATAAACGGGATGCTGAAAGACACCTGGTCAGAATATTATAATTCCAGGATATTTAACGGTGGTTTTTTTAGGATGTCAGAAATCTGTCTATTACCGATAAGAGGAAGTGTTGTTTATTCCGAGTGAGTTTTAACGCTGCAGAGACAAAGTGAAGCTTCATTTATGTGCTAATGTGGGGAGAGAGAGATAAAAGTGTGGAGAGTGATCACTCTGTATGCCAGCCACAGCCTTTTGAACATCCTTCATCTGAAAGAGCAGGAGTTCAACTACAGCACCTGCCACACAGCCACAGGTTTACCACAAACTTCAACTGTAAACATCCTGGATTTCAGCAAGTGCTGAGAGCTGAAGAAAATAATGACTTTGGCAATGTGTGTGCGTGACATGCAGATTGTTTGACAGCCTTGCAAACTCCACTGAAATAGCGGCCTTGATCTATTTCCTGGTGCAAATTCCTAATGGATTCGAATATAAAACAAAAAACTAGAGCCATTAAAACTGACACATGACCCCTCAAATGCAACTATCACTGATAATCAAAGTAAAAAATGTCTGTTTTATTTTATATTATTTTAGTTTAGTTTCATTTAGTCATTTTATCAGATGCTTTTATCCAATGCGACCTACAAATAAAGACAATAGAAGCAATCAAAACCAACAAAAGAGCGGCAACATGCAAGCACTATGATAAGTTTCAGTTATTTTATTTTGTTTATATATTTAAAAATTATTGAGCACCAAATTAGCATATTAAGTCAGATTTTTAGCGATCATGTGACACTGAACATTTAGGATGCATCACAGAAATAAATGGCATTTCAGGTAAATTATAATAGAAAAGACTTGTTTTAAATTGTAATAATTTTTAGAATATTACTTGCTGTAATACTTGGCCAAATAAATACAGACTTGAAGAGCATAAGAGACTTGTTTATAAACATGAACAAAATCTGGGACGTGTCTAGATGCCATCATTCCAATCAATTCAAATGTAATTTGCTTCAAAAACAAGAAGAAGAAAATTGTCATCACTCTTATGTCAATTGAAACCCTTTTTTCCCATAGTGCAACACAAAATGGGTTTTAGCATGATGTGAAAATGCTTGCTGATCACCGGCTGCCAAGTTAAGTTGCAATTTGCCAAAACTTACCCACAAGGCTGTTTCAACTTTCACTTGAATGTAGGGCACTGAAATGTTTTATTTTCTTTTTAAGTCATGTATTAACTCACCTAGAGGCACCAAGAGAGCCACCAGTCTGGCCTGCCTCAAAAATAGGTTCATGTTGCCTCTGTTATAGCTTTGAATTTACGATTTGGTATGTTAAACCATCTCTTTAAACCTCTATTTAATCTGTGAAAAAGCGATGAATACTTTGGACGTATGAGCAAAGTGATGTCATATTTATTGCTAATCACTAACCGTAATATGGCAGGGGCCCCTTCAGCCAATCAGTATAGTGGTTCCAGAGGGAATTCAGCTCCAACTAGTGTGTGTAATACAGTCATACCTCATTACCTGTGTTGGTCATCAGAGCATTCCCTGCAATGAATGTGCCTACAAGTCCATAAACACACATGTAGGTATTTGCTGCGGATGTTTAGCAAAATCAGCCTCTTGCTGGGTCCAGCATTTTCAGCTAACTAAGCTAATCGCAACAAACCCGTCTGATGTAAGAGTCTATATTAGCGGGGAAGTACAAATGTTTTCTGAACAGCTTCCATATGCTGTTGAAATATTAAAACAATCCAGCTATGGTTTTCCTCTCCTTGCAAATGCAATAAGCTCCATGTAGCTCCGTTTTCCTTTGCCATGTACAGTTTGACTCAAAATGACAGCTTTGACAAATAGATGTTTTCACAACTTTTATATACCAGTATTAATCGTAAACCGGCGCACTTTGCACTATGACAGTAATTGACTAGGTATTAGGTTCAGAGGGTTTCCTGAGTGATCAGTTTTCTGCTCAGTATAATTCCCTCAGATTAGGAAATTAGAGCCGGATGATTCATTTAAATGTTTCGTTTGAAGCCATGGTAACCATCTTGCTCTGAACTTGGCCTAAAAATTGTCAAGTTCTGCTGAGACGGTTAGTCAAAGCGAAAGGTTTATCACAGTCCCGAAGTACTTGATTTTTGACAGAACAGTGTACATTTTGTGACTGAAAGGCTGAAAAAGACAGCGGAAAGAAACCAGATGGAAAAACAGCCAATCCTTGCTACGACTCTAATAGTTCCCATATTAATAGATTTGAAAAAAATAAAAAGAACCTGTTCAGTGGCTGAAGTTCAGAGAAGGGGCAATCCAAGTCACAGTGCAATATCTAAGAGTAGTGGATCGGCATTGCAAGAATTTTTTAATTTCCTGTTACTCAATAATTCAGTTCTCGTTAGAGCCAGGGGACAGCATCCTGTGCGGTATGCTTTTGTGATCATCGCAATCCATCCGACAGACACTGCCCCAAACCAGCTTTCATTCACAACCATGAGTCCATCCGCCCCTCGGCTCTCCATGACCTCTCTACCACACTGGGAAAGAATGCGTGCATGTGTGTTTGGGTTTCCCAGCTGACTTCTCTCTCGCTAAATTGTCATTAGTACATCCTCTTGGACATTTATGAGCTTGTGGTGATAAGCTGGATTGATTCAGCTACCGTGTTTCTTTATCAACTGGAAAAATAAAGAAAACAATGACAGCAGAATCAGCTTTAAAGCACAAGAGATGTCAGGACTTCCAATGGCTCTGCTAATATTCCCTCTTTCCTTTCCTGTGCTCGTGGCTGTTTAAGGTCAGATAAATTACTCTCCATCCCAGGTGTTTAACTGATGGTTATTGCTTCTAACCTCGGGCTAAACTGAGAAAAATGTAGGTTAGTTGTCTTGTGTCTTAAGATATGGGCAAATCCTTTTAATACTTAAAGTCAGATGAAATTAATGCAATTTCTGACCGTTGCATTCAAATTGTGCACTTTATTTATCGTGACTGTCCAGAAATAATCAGTGTAGTTATTGGATCTGAATGGACTTGAGTGGAGTTGGAATCTCTTAAATGAATAGTTTGAAGTAGGTGTGAGTCAGTTTTACAGCTAAATCGGCTAAATTTGATAGCTGTTGACTGTTTGTGTTGACATACTTGCAATAATATTTACAGCCGTACCATCTGCCATGCAAGAAAGCTGGGCGCGTCATTTGGCACATTTGTAACATAATGACCAAACAAAGCTAGACTCAGTCAACAATGCACTTTCCAGCTCTCTAATCTCCATCTACATGTCACTGTCACACGAAAGTTTTGATGCAGCTTTGGCTGCGTGATGATTGACAGCTAGAACAGATCTCTATTTATGTAATTAGATCATCCTGTGTTCCAAAGAGACTCAGCTGTCTAAAGCAAGACGGCAATAAAGTTGAACGAGTGCAAGCCGAGGCATGGCAGCTTCACACACTCCAACAATCAGAGTCAACTCCATCTGAAAGCAAGTCAACCTTAAAAATTTTTAAATTACAATAATGACTGTCTAAACATTTATCCTTACTGCGTTCTTGTGTACATACACTTTGTCTAGACGCCGGGTTCCACCAGAGCAGAAAAAATAGCATTAGCTGGCAAGTGCAGTGCATAATATCGCTATCAAATGCCGTCATCTTCCCATACAATGTAAAGCTGATTTTTGAGGATGATCAATTAGGGTTTGCGCTGGAGCAGAAAATAACTTATGACAGTGCTAAGCTTGAGGAATGTAAGAGGGAAAATAAAAACGACACAGTCATACTCTCTAAAGGCGTTGGGTGTGTAATGTAGTTAAACCTGTAAACCTGAAAAATCTTGAGTAAATTCAGTTCATGTGAGAATAAAACAACTGAAATTATCCTAAGTAAAGCCTTAACATCCTGCAGAAGATTCAAAAGGAAATGGCAAATTCAGATATTTACAGGTTTGTGAGAAGACAAATCAATGAATAGCAATTGTCACTTGTCTCAATTGTATCATTTTTTTTATTTATTTTATTTTATTACAATTGCAACTTTGTTTCTTGTAAGGCATTTTATAGTAAACTTCATCATCAGTGTTGTTTTAGTATACCTCAAAATGAGAAATGTTGCCTATTTATATATAGGCAACATTTTGATGTATTTGAAAGAGGTAATGTTTATTCCAAGAAATGTTTTATGGTTTTGGTTGAAGTTGTACGTTTACATTTGTTTTTTTTAATAATATGCCTAATTAATCTGAATAAACACAATAGGTGAGTCTAAGTTTGTGTATTTATTAACTACCATTTAGTAGTATAAATAGGGCAAAGCTGACTTTAAATGCATTAGAAGATGCATTAACCAAAAAATAAAAATGCAAGAGATGGTTCTTTTAAAGAACCTTTGACAGAATGGTTCTTTGTGGAACCAAATATGGTTCTTCTATGGCATCGCTTGAAAGATCCTCGACCTAGAACTCGGGAGGCCTGAAGTGCAACAGCACTACATTTATGCTAAATGCATCTAAGTATATTTTCTGAGATTGATAGAAAACATATTTTTATTGTACACTAATATTCCCAGAATGCCAGTACACCCATTCATCCATCCAAACTGCTTGTCCTGTGTAGTATTGTATGTATTCTAGAGCCTGTCCTAGTGCTTTGTGATGTATGCTACCACACATAAACATTTAACATTACCAAGTGCAAGTAGTACTATGCAGCTACTATGACCTCTAGACACAGATTCTTGGCTTTCATGCCATTTCCTGTAAGAGCTCTATAGCTTGTCCCAAAATAATAAAACAACATAGCCATCAGACACATGAAAGGAGTTCTACAAATCTCGGCCTAATTTCCTACCAGCTTCATATCCTATGAGCACACTGCAGGGGGAGGAAGCAGCAATGACATGCTTCTATCATTACGCACAGTCAATGCCAATGGCTACAAACCACCATGTCTCTGGTCATTAGTGGACATGTCTCAACCTGAGAAAGGAAACATCAATAAAGGCAAAGTCCTGCACTTTTGATCCTGGTTTTATGTCATTTTAAATGCTTTATAGCCTCTCGTTGTCACTGCAATGCACTGATAACATACACAATGCACATTTTAGCGAGTAAACACTTGCATTTACTGTCCAAGACAAACACATTTGCGCACACACACACACACACGATCAGACAGACACAAGTCAAATGTCATCTTAAGTATACATGTTTGTGTAACGAAGAATCACCTCGAGTGCAGACTGAAAGCCCTGACATGTTTGTTGTTGGACAGGTGGAGAGGCCTACAGGGATGATGGGCAGGTTTAATCAGGTTTTGAGTTGAGATGTCAACCACAGGTGCTGCCCCAGGCCAGAACATCCCTCTGGGCCGGAAGAATATTACTCATAATGTGGCTCTTTGTTTGGGGTGTAGTGGAGAAATGAGAAATATGTTCAAGCTTGATGTTTCTATGTAATCCGAATATAACAAGTGTCAGATCTGAAAAAATGCGTTTGAGTGATCTGACTTTTCACTCAATTGCCTTTCCGTTGTGTACGCCAGCTGTTGTGTCACTCCTGAAGGGTTATGACAAGATCCAAACAGAACTGACTTTTTTCTCTTTTTTTATATAGATGATTATAAGGGAAGCTGAAGAACTGTGTGTAATACAGTACAATATGTTACTACATAATTAGCTTGAAATATTTAATAAGCCAGCGCATATTTTACACAACTTCCTTTGGAATCAGTGCCCAAGATTAGGACATCTACTTATAGTGGAGTTCTGGATCCTTTAAAACATTTATATTTAAATATTTTACTGCTAGTGTATGTATGAAAGATGCTTAGCAGATGCTTATTTTTGATGTGAATACCCTAATCCTTTTACATTTAAAGGCACTACAAGACATTTTTACATACATACAAATCATAATTGAGTAATCCTTGTCTAAGAATTAAATAACAACAAAATATAATATTATATTGGAAGTGCATACTCAGTGGAAGTAGTGATGCGAAAACTTGAACATTTCAAAAGATTGTGGCAAATAAGACATTCATTATTCTGAATATCAAGGACACACTTAACTAACCCGTAGTCAGTAGCAATATTTTTTTGAATGTTTTTTAGAATGTTCTGTTCATTAAAGCCGCAAAAAAAAAAAAAAAAGCCACAAAACATGTTTTACTGTATTTCTGATTAAATAAATTTCGCTTTAGTGAGCATGAGACCGTTCGCTCATGACTACCGTAACCGTCTTTAAGTGTGTGATATATTAAATAATATTATATTTAATATATAAATATATTTATGTCTGGGCATGAAGTTGAGGTGATATTTACCAAAACCACAGAAAACACAAATCCAAATTTACAATAGAATTAACTCTGCAATAACCAAAAAAGAGCATTTTCGTAAACAAATGATGAACAAACAAGCGACAGATCTCTCACGGCTTTGTCAACCCCGTACTTATGGAACATCTGAAAGTGCTTTGAAGCAAACAGAAGCACTTTTATTCTTCTTTAAAGTTCTTTATTTGACTGAACGCTGCTTAGGCATGCATAGGTCACTATTGATGGTCAGGTTCAGGCTATTGTGTCAAGTTCACCTGAGATCTTAGGCTCAAGCCTATGAACACAATGTATTTGTTTAACGCACGCTCAAAAGATATCAGTGCTGGCCTCAAAGCCTGACCAACCCCAGTAATGGAGACCGTGGTGACTAGCCTTTGAATTTTGATTATGTTTTATGACTCTTAATTGGACCGGGGTGACCTGTCTCTATTTCATTGGTTCAGAGGAGGGGTAGAGGGGTGTCCTCTCTCTCTGATTGCAGCTGATTGGACGATCCTGCTGACCTCCACCTCTGAGGGACGGTGAAGACACATCTCAAGTTCATAATGAACCTGGGTGGCACCGGGATCGGTTTACCTACACCTGTCTAGTGGACTAAAGCTGCCTCTTCACCCTGCTCACCCCACAGCTTTTAGTCTGTACCTCACAGACTGCTTAACATATCCCCAACACAGGTCCTCTTACCACTCTTAAACAAAGTTGCACAGCTGTCCTGGCAAAATTGCAGCATGTTTTCAAACATAAAATTATATATAAAAAAAACATTCCATAAATGATGTATAAATAATGTTTTGAGAACATTATTAAAGATCAGAGAACTTTGAACGTTATTAATGTTACTGGAAAAATTGTCATAACTTTGGCAAAACGTTCTGAGAACTTTCCCTGTTAGTAATAATTTGGCTACATAGAGTTTAATACATCGTGGAGTGATGTCATCAACTGTTTTCTCATTGGATCCAGTCACTGATACTCCTTTAAAGTAACACAATAATGTTATTCTAGCCTTTTATTACACTGCAGATTCCATGCAGTTTATGTAAGCTTACTAAACTATAAACCACATCTTTGATTTTAGGTCCCACATGTGCTGTGCAAAAGAAACTGGCCGTCTTGCACCTACTCGCCTTCTTTGAAGATGCAATGAAAAGAAACGACTGTAACTCGGTAAGTTATCACTACGGCTAAATCACTGGAAATTATGGAGTACTGCAGGTGAGTGCGAGAACATGTCTGTCAGCACTTTCACCATCACAGCAATGATGGAGACTTAACGCTGTAGATGAAAGCATAACCATGTGCAAGCCAGGTAATGGTCATCAAAACCATTTCCAGAGTACTATAGAGATCAACAGTGCAAGACTACTTCTAAAGTTTTTAGTTTTGTTTTTACTTAAAGCCTTAATGTATTATAAAAGTAATTTGAATGCATTAATTATGCCTTGTAATGCATGCTATAGTGCATTATACAATCCCATGAATAATTGTAACAACACTCACTTAGAAGGAGGAGGAGGACATGACATGTGGCCAGGTATGGTTTTCCATACTAGGAATTTGTGCTCTGCATTTAACTCATCCAAGTACACACACACACAGCAGTGAGAAGCGAACAACCACAAGGGTCCAAAATAGATATTTTAAAATAAAGATAGATATGAACCAAACTAATTAGGGCTGCATTTCCCAAAAGCATCATAAGCTTAAGTACATCGTAGACCCATTGAAACAAAATGCACTGTTAAACATGATGTAAAAATAATACCAAAAAAAATCCAGCATAAAGCTGAAAAGGCACAAACTTATGTCTCCAGCAAAAGCAAAGTTCACGGGTCTTTAAAAGTTTATTTAGAAATTCCCCTATGGAGAAAATGAACTGGATTTTTACTTCCAGAACCTGATTGTTGCACTCTACAGCTGGATTCTGTTGTCAAGGCTGTATGGATAGAAGAAACATCTTTCCTCATTCTTTCCCTTTATGCTCTACTCTCTACCAGTATGTAGATATGAATGGTAATGGCACACATTTATCACCACTTTAATGTTGCGAACGCGATGCTAGCGTGATGTAGCATTACCTGTTGTTCACATGCAGAGCGGCATCTCTTTCTGTCTGTATAATAACCCTCCCTTAGGAGAGTGAAGGTTTAATGCGGCCTTATCACGTTGGGTTGTCTGGCTTGCAGTCAAGTTGATGTCCACAAGGTGAAATGAGTTTGGCAACCTCGCTGGGCGGCGTGAGCCGCGAACACACATCCTGGTGCAGTAAGAGGGATAAAGAATGGGAAAATTGACTGCATAAGCAGGACAGATAGAGTTTCACCTCACCTCTCTCTTGCTCTTTCTCTCTATCAAATACCAGTCAGTAGCAGATTTCAAACACTAAATCGCCAATCATTTCTCAATGAAACCCAAAGGAACAGGTTTTTAATGATGCCCATTTCGTCCCCCCATAATCCCTCACTGTTATGCACCACAAGAGAGGGAGCCGTTTAAGTGGGACTGGTGTGAACACATGAGGCACCCTGCTCCGTGTCTAGACCGGTCCCTTTCTCTTCTTCCAGTCTGTCCTGGATAATCTATATTAATTAGAAGATCATTTTTCTTTTCAGGGAAGTTCAAAATAACGTGGAGCTTTGATCTTAATTGGACATATTGACTGTGATTGATACCTGATATCATAAGCGAGCCCCTCTTTTGCCTCATTAGATGCTCTGAAAGCACATACGCACACACACAACACAGAGCGATTCGTGACTAATAACCACCCTGAGATGGTCAGGCATGTCTCGGAGCCTCTACACCTCTCTTTTTTCCCTCTTTCACATTCTCATTTTCTCAAACACGCACTCCCACTTTTCAAAACTGGCCTCATTAATGAGAGATGATGAGCATCACTCTTGCCTCAATTAAAGAGTCAATCTCCTGCATTAGCCCCACAGAGCCGCGACCACACACGAGGGGTTCGCTCCGCACGGCCTCTCCCTGCCAACTCCTTTCTGTGAGGCACTCAGGTGAGGAGAGGAGAGGAGGGATGGACCCAGTATCACTGCTGGGTTTGAGTAAATGAGTGCTTCTCTCCTTCCTCTGTCCACCTGGTGAAACTTAAACCTGGGCCTTGATAATGATTTCAGGATCAGAGAAGTGGGGGAGGCTGAGCATAATTATGTCCTTAACTTGAGTTAAAAGATTGGTTTATTGAATTCTAAGTGTAAATGAGTGCAGAGTGATTGTCAAATGATTGGTTTGGGCAAGATACATCTTGGAAAATAAAAGTTTATAACGTGTACTGCACGAAAAACATATTTGCAGACCAGGGTTATTTGAAATAAATATTAAAACATTATATACATACAGACACACACACACACACATATATATATATATATATATATTCTTATTTTTATTAGTATGACTGAATATACTAAAATAACAATATACTAAAAATAAAAAAAAATACTATACTGAGTTTAAAAAACAAACAATAAAAATGCCAGCTAAAATTAAAATACAATTTAATGTACAAAAGCAAGCATTCATTAAAAATATCAAATATATAGTATCTTAATGACACTAAATTAGTAAGTTTTTATGGTTTATGTTTTTTATTTTTACATCCCAAATGTAATTATTTAAATAGTTCCCTAGTGAAAAATAAATATGCTAAAATGCGTTTAAAAAGCATTTATTTCATGGTAAGTATGCTACAAATACAATTTCGTATTTCTGTTCTTATATTACTTGAAATGTAAGCTAAACTGAATCCACTAATTTAGATTTTTTTTGTTGTTGTGTGGAAGCAGCAATGAAGTCTAGGTATGGCTAAGATATATGTGTGCTAAAGTGAAACTATAGGAAGTGTACTTTAGGTACATTTTAAATCTTCATTCCTCATCAATAGTGACATTTAAACACATTTTAGGCTTAATAATGAGTAATTCTCACTGTACATAAGCAGTACTCCAAATAAAGTTGAATTGTAATATGTAAATATTGTAACAGATTTGAACTACTATACTTGAATGAAATCAATGTATTTCAAATATATTACCTTTTTAACTATGGTAATTCCTTTAAATTAGCGAAAAAGCAACAGCATATATAAAGATGAATTATTATATTGTAAAGCAAATATATATACACACACATCAAGAAGATGTGCTTGCATTTCATCTGCCATTGACCTTCAATTGTTGGTGTATGCACACACTGTTTTTCAGCATCTCACGCCCTGAGAGTCTCCCATTTAAAATGGTTCATATTTTTAAAGTATCAGTTAAACTGGCAGCCGTATCATTTCTACATTCTAGGAATTGCACAACCTCATTTTGTTCACATGATCTCCTCCTCAAGAACATTTGAAAGCATACGGACATGTTTGTAGTGCCGATTAGCTTTAGGCGCAGTTCTCGGCCTAATCACGTAAGATTTTTTCATGCATTCTGGCTAACACATCACACATAAAAGCACACTTTAGAGCCTCTCTTTCCACGCTTTGAATGGTAAACATCATTAGGTGTGCTAAGTGCAACATTTATCGACTTAGATTGGCGGAGCTATCAAAAGGAACCGAATGCTAGCTGGGGTTGGCTGGGTCTGCGCTCGTTGGTGGCAGCGTTTTCAAAGAAAGGACAGAGACGTCATTAGAAAAATAGGATGCTTCAGAAAATAAATAAAAAATAAGATAAACACAGCGCAAACATGAAAGCGGGCGCATTTAAAGAAGCATTCGAGAGTTGTCACAGCAGGATAAACTGCTTCCTAGGGGCCAGCGATGGCACACCATGTTTGCATTTGGGCAAAAGCAAAGTGTGTGTGTTATTGTGTAGCCAGAGAGGAAGATGGAGGATGGGAAGCGAACCGAAATGAATGACATATTGTGAAATCTTTACCTACAAAGCAGAGTCTTCCTCCATGCAAATGAGTCTTCTGCTCCCTCTTGATAAGGATCTGTTTGATGGGACACATGCGGAATATGAGGCGACTAATTCCCTTATTAGTATTCAACGCGGCTGATTGGCAAAAACCAGGGAGAGCCAGGCACAGAGCTCTTGCAGCAAAACCCAATATTGATTTGTTTAATGGTGTCAGCGAGTCAAAAATCACAAATCTCCAGTCAATTGTTTATGAGGCTGTTAGCGGGGCAATGAATGCCCCTGGTTTAATTAATAACTCATTACAGAGATGTGATTATATGCTTGAGCTCCTAATGGACCCTGTCTGTTTCACAGATCCCGGAAAAGGTGTTTTGACAGAGCCAAGGGAAGAGAACGAGGCATCTGATGCACTCAAATCTCTGTTTGTCTTCCGTGACGTCTTTGTTTGTTTTGCCTCATGACTGGTCTAGCGTCACAAGCATCTCTGAATTTCACGCTTTAACAAACTCTTCAGCATGGGGCTTTGAGCTCTGCTGCTGTACCCACAACAAAACGGGACTAGTTTGAAAAAATGAATAAATAAATGCTGTTAAAGGGGTAGTCCACACAAAATTATAAATATAAATATTGCTGTATCTCACTTGATATGCACATTTCTAAGACCTCTAAATTATTAACACGAAGAACTCTTGTTAGTTTAAAAAGTATAATTTTAAAAGTGGTACATGTGTCTTTTTCCTGTAAAATCTTTTGTAAAGTAAATGTAACAATACCTTTTATGTCATAAGTAATATTTCTAGATGAACACTCACTTTTCAGGTCACTTCATTATCAATGTATAATATTTTAGAAAAAGTATATTAAAATAGGTATTTGTACAATTCTCAGTCACAATTGTAATGCATTGCATTATTATTATTAAGTTTTGCTCTGCATTATCAAGATTAAAAAACTTTGATTATACATTTCTAAATTAAAGATCATTAATTATAATAGATTATATTTTAATAAAGTCAGCTTCTTATGTGTGAACTCTATATTCTCATTATATCATACTACATGAAAAACTATATATATATATATAAAACTATATATATATATATCATATATCACATTGTATTATAAATTGTTGTATATAGCAACTTCTAATACAATACAATGCAATACAGTCATGACTGACAATTCTACAAATAAAAGCCGGATGTATTACATTTTAATATGATTTTCTAAAATATTATACACAGATAATGAAGAAAACTAAAAGTTTGATGAGTGTTCATCTTGAAATTATGTTCTTAAACAACTTTTTAATATTCTGTCTAAATGTTCAATAAGCTCTTTTATTAAAAAAAAAAAAAAAAAATTATTTGTCTTTGTTCAACCAAGTACAACCAACTCTTTAAATGTTGTTCCAAATTTGTATATCATTCTTTTAGAGACACACACACACACACACACATAAAGGTGTTTTATGAATGTTTTAACTGTTTTTAAAGTTAACATTGTGTCCAACACTGCACAGCATCAGACTGACTTTTTTCATACGAACAATTCAATACATTTTTCAAAATAACGTATTTTGTGTTCCAAAGGAAAAAGAAAGTCACACAGCTTTAAAATGATGAATTGTCATTTTTTGGTAAACGATCCTTAACCCAAGGTCAGTAAGAGTGTATCGCTCTATGAACCAGCAGAACTAAGAACTTCTCAAAGTACCACGTCTTATCAAAATGACTTCTATGATATAGATGTTTCACTACCCCATTTGCTTTCTGCTTTTTTAAGGTAAACACACACTAAAATTTCAGATCTGTACTCACGTCTCTTTGCAAGAATATTACACAGACTTTCAGATATGCTTTACAGAGCCTGACAGAGGAGGTCTCCATTTAGAGGCAGAATAAGAGCAGTCATTACAGGCATATTTCAGTCCACTGTGAGCTGCTGGCCTGCCCCTGCTGTTATTGTTATTTTCTCTATTCCTTGATGGCCACTAAAGCGGAAAAATGGATCCGCACTTGGGCAGAAATATGAGGCTTCATGGAGTTAAACATTCAAATCCATGCTGCAGCTTACACACACACACACAAACACCACCCATCCAATACACACACACACACACACACACACACACACATCCTCCTTCCATTTTATTCTCTCTGACAGGATTAGCTGGTCTGTTGTGTTAGAAATACATTAAGTGGACCTTTGCAGGCCACTTATTATGCTTGATTATGCAGCTGGAATGGGGAAGGTAGGCGTTGTTTGTAGTTAAATAACTTCTGAGATGCTTTTTTCCCCTTTACTTTTTTCCCTTCCCTCCCTTTCTTTTTTTTAAAGTGACCGTCTTCAAAGCGTAAACGGGTCAGCAGCTCTGCCACAAGGCTAAGATTGATTTCCACCCTCCCACTTCTTTGTTCCCGTGGTTTTAAAGCAGACAGGATCTGGTAAATTAGTTTGTCCATTAATGAAACAGCCAATGAAACTCCCATAAAACTGCAATACGGCAAAACAGAGAAGCACCACATAGGTTAAGATCCAGGAAAAAAAACCTCTTGCAGTGTTCGTGGGCTAATGAAATGGTTAACTCGTGTTGGAGATGAGATAGGATTATGTTCCATCTGGGCTGTGGGCCAGCCTATAGGTATGATGTAAATTAACTTGAATTACAATAAATAGTCTCACCAGCTGTCCATCTCCCCACTGTGTGCTGCCTGATTAGAGTGTGCTACGCTGTAATGCATTCTGGGATGTGTTGGGGTCAGGGAGAAATATAACACATCGTCATCAGACTGAGGCGCCCTCTCTTCAACCCCCTAAACTACCATCATCATCTCAGCCTCTTGTGTTTGGACAGCTGGCACCAAACAAGCCGAGAGTGTTTCGACTTAAAACAAGTGGACAATTCAACCGCTTTTCTCAAACTTTGCATAAAATCAAGCGTTTGACGGCTGGGTGTGAGAATCAGAGAGACAGGCCGAGAAAGGGATACAGAGAAAGAGACAGAAAAACAAATAGATAAACAGACCATCTGACAAATTACAATTATGAGATAATTTATTAGTCTGCATAGCTCGTATCACTAAAAGGGAAAGCGTTTAATTTGTCTCAAGCTATTTAGAGGGATTTAACTTTGAGGGCCTCCAAGTCAACAATATTAAAAAGAGGCTATTAAGATATTACAGAGACTTCTGATTTCAGTTAGGTACTCAGTATAAAAAATAAAACATAATGAAAAATATGTTCTGGATTAATTGGCTATTCATTCAGGGTGATCCTGGGATAGGCTCCAGCTCCCGTCACCCTGCAAAGGATAAAGCAGTCTGGAAAATGGATGGATGGATGTTCTGTTATAAACAGTGAAGGCAAAAAGGTATTTGGAGACTTTGCGGTTTTCAAACATTAGTGGAACATGTTCATAATTAATGTGATGAACTACACCTGCTCAGACATCTACATCTGCTAGAACACCTGTGCGAACTTGAGGGGAACTGACTTCATATATCTACCAAAATCACAGTGAGACCACCAAGTTAGCTTTGACAAAGACTCTTGTATCACTTGTTGGCAAACGACATACGCTTTGATATTCTGTTATCTAACACAAAACGTTCAGCCTTTAATCTATAAATACTTTTGTGGCTACTGTATAATAAAAAGCAGTAACACATTTTAAATTATTTGTATCAAAACAGAAAATATAACTGACCAGTTTACAAATATTTTATTAAATATTTATTACTTATTACTTATTTATTACTTATTATGTTTGTTTGTTTGTGTGTGTGTATTTATGATAAATCATATTTACATTTCAACAGCAGTGTATTAGTTATGTATTATTTTAATAGTTATTTTAATATTAGTTATGTATTGTTTGAAACAAAAAACAAACAAAAAAAATCCTCATTTTTTTAAATCTGATATTTATATTTACACTGTAATTTAATAATAAAATGATATCATAAATAATAATGTGGTGTCTAAAGGGACCAGGGTAAGCAACAAAAGCCAGAGCACAATGCTCATGGACAAAAGAGTATTTATTTGAACAGTAGTAAAGCTCTTCAAAAGCAGCAGCGATCAGTAGAGTCCAGGCCTTTGAGTCAAAGGTGTAAAGACTATAGACTTCTCAACCATTACATTCTCAGATTGACACCTCATCTCTGTTCTGATCCCAAAGACCAGGAACCCCTTTCCATCCCGATTTTAAAAAAATGCACCAGCAGTTACCATTTAACACCTGTTCGCCCTAATTTCCATTTTAGGGTACGCAATGGATTTCAAACCATTTCTCACTTCCTAAAGTGCTTCCACATGTGAGCTCCCTCCTCCCTTTTTCTGGAAAGCCCTTTCCCACCTCCGGCCAACCTTTTCCAAATGTATTAAAATTCATTTGGGCCCAAAGAAGTTCAGACACTGATGTTTCATTGTGGTGATGTCTGGTAATTATTAGACCAAATTACGGGTCCTGCTTGTGACTTGACAAGGTAGACTTCATGTTAAAGAAGGGTGGGGGTGAGGGGGATAAGGTTTAAGTTTGGAGGGGTGGTCTGTGGGGCTTTGTGGACTTTAAATGGGCTCTCCTGTACTGGGGTGTCAGTCATTGACCCAACAGATCGCCACTGTGGAAACATGTTGGCAGTTTGGGATTGCGGGAGTCCCACTGGGGCCTGTACTGGAACCATTTGAGAGGTGTGGAGCAATAGGAATCAATGACTCTCAAGGAGCCGGGTCAATCCGGTGTAGTTTTTATTGCTAATACATAGAGTATTTGATTGCAAATTCCACCACGCTATCATGGTAATAATACAATTTTTGTAGGTTTATTTATATTCTCATAAGTACGGTTGTATTTCTAAAAATCACAGATCAACTTTGAATATGTGGAGTTTGAAACAAATTTACATGTTCAGACCTAGAGTCATATCAGTCTGTCTGATATGATTACAATTTAAATTTACATACAGGAAAATGAAAAAAAAAATCCTTAAGTTTAAACCTTATTTTAATGTCATAAAACAGTGATATAAATTTCATATTCAAGCCATTTAGAGAGTTAGTGTGATTTAGAAGTCTACAGAAAAAAGTTTAAATTAAGTTTCAGTGTGACTAAATATCAAAAGAAGCAAACACTTCTGCTAATTTCTAGAGAACTGCTGCCACACTATAATGGAATGAGAGGGTGTGGAGGGAAATCACACTTTAACTTAATTAAAACTCTGAACTGCTACATTTATTGTTTACCAAATAGGTTTTTAACATATTTTCTCCATCTTTGAAACGAGAATTGTTAGAAACCATACAGTAAGTGTTCTTAATTAGAGCTGTGCTGTAAAAATGTGCACTAATCAGATATGCTTAATAACAAAGTCCATGAAATTACTAATTAGAATTTCATTAAAAGGTACTGCTTTATCGTCAAAGGAAATCGTAACCTTTAAAATGCTTTCAGGAAGGCACACGCCTCTTCAAATGAGAAAAAAGGAGGAAATTGATGGCTTTTGATGTAATATCTCATTTAGGATTCAAGCTAAATTGGGCTATTTAAACATGTCATTGTTTTGAGCGTAATTTATCAGACTAATTAACACACGTTATTGCTTGGGTTGGGCAGCTGACAGCATAGTGTGCTTCTCCAGCGTCCTAAATTGTCAAGCATCTTAAAACACTCAAAAAAGTTTATTTTGATTATTTCATTACAACTACCAAAAAAACCCTCACAAAATAGGAACAGATTACCTCAGCTAGTGAGTAAAACATCATTGTTGTCATTCCCCATTTTTTTTTTTTCTTTATAAACTAGGCTTAAAATTTGTGCAAAACATACAGTATGTAAATTTGCACTTTAAGTTACAATATGGTTAAAAAAAGTAAAACTTTTTTTTTCAATTACATTAAATGTGTCCTAATTATCTGTCCTCAACCACCTGTGCATGTCCCTCTTACTTATTTTTCCTGCATGCTTTAAAATTGGTTAAAATGTTAAAACACGCTATTTGCTAGTGATGTTTTAATCCCTTCTGATCCACATTTCTGACGTCTTATGTGATTGTTTTCTATTTGATGCACTTAGTTATTTAAATGATTCTTTGGTTGCACACGGTGAGATGCCCAGGTCTGCAGAGACTAGACCAGTTACTAGAAACAAAGGACTCAGGATGTTCCTTTATTGGCTGAACCTGTTAATCTGTGAGAACATATGTATTTCATAGTAAAGCTAGCCTATATCACACCTCTGCTCTTTATCTGACAACATGCCAAACATTATGAGATGTACTTATTTGGTAATAACAACAATAAACCCACAAATGCCCATCAGCAGTTTTATGAACGATTTGATCACACATGACCAGACCACAGTCATGCCATTTCAAAAATGATTTCCCACTGTTGTCAGACAACCTCCTATGAGATTCATTAGCATTTGTCTTTAACAAGACAGCAAGTGGTTATTTAGGCCAGTGGGGGAGCATCAACACATGCCATGAATCAGCCGTCCACTATAATTAAAGGCCCCTATTAAGTTAATTACCAGTATCTCACACAGCAGTGCATGCTGGGAAGGCAGCCATTTGATTTGCCCTGTGGGCATCTTATGCAGTTTTTTTTTTCTCATCATGTTCTGCCATGCCCATATTTCATCAGTACAGCACCAAAATTACAAAAATATGAGTGGTCAGAGAACATTTTACAGTTTTTGCACTGTAAAAATAACTATTTTGAACAAAATATTCATGTTGTTTATTATCTAATTAATTAATTAAATAATTGCGACTCATATGTCAGGCTTCATTATAATGAAATTTGTGCCTTAATGTGATTTTTAGTGACCCTTGTACCTTGGTTAGAAGCATATTTGTACCATGGCTCTGCAACTATGTGAATGCACCTATAATTAAGACAAATGACAGATGTCAGACCTGCAATCATAAGATGTCAATGCATTGTAATGCTCTTCCTGTTTTAAAAATAAAGGTCAGATATACCTGTGTTACTCAGGATTTATTCCCCTAACAGGTCATTACAGTCGAGTTGCTAACACCAGGACCAATGTCCCTCCTCGGTACGGCTGTGAGTACAATTAAGGAGAACAATAAATGCAGCTGGGGGATTAACAAAGAGCAGGACTTACAAACTTGTCATCAGGTGGCTTCAGAGAGAAAGAAGGGATCGGGAATTGACAAATGGTGTGCTCACCAAGCACTGATTCCCTAATAAGGCTACAGTTCTTTAGAGTTTGATTAGCTTATGAACGCCCAGTTAGAGGCTCATAAATGGACCTCCAAAAATGTGTTACTTCGAGAACAACCTTCATACCAGAAAAAGACTAATGAGGCGTTTTAATGAACGAGTTGTCTTCCTGCTGTCTTTCTGAGGAGGGTAAAGGGTAGGGGGTCAAGACCATTACCAGCCTTTATGCAGACGCAAGGCTGTTGGGTAATCTATTGACAGCCACTAAGCAGTTCAAGTGCACTGAGACTTAATTAGAATTACATGTTTGAGATTGACTCTGAGATCTGTTGATAAGTTTCTGCAGTACAACTGGTTATAATGAAGCATTGTGAGTTTGTCCGTGACACTGGTACAGCGGATGAAATTGCACGGCTTCCTCTACAGTCACCTCGAATAGACCCTGCACAAGAAAACTGTACAGAACTTTGGTCTTGTTGCTTTAAAGTGTGTCATTTTTTTCAATGATAAAACACACTTTCCTATGCCAGCTTTATATGCAACTATACGTAGGACATTTGTTTAGAGTTAAATTACATATGATGTCAAACTACTTACTATTTTTCACTGTATATATTAACTATAACTTTTAGTGTAGCATTTAAGCGTAAAATTTCAAGCTTTGTACAGTGAGGGAAACCTATTAGTTGCATAAACAATATTTTTTAATAATATAAAACTAATATTATGACTTAATTATCCTAATTTATTCCATCAGAGTAACATTTAGTAACATGATGATATCAGACCACACTTTCTACTTCATAATTTCAGTAATTTAGGATAATTTAATTTAGAGGAGGCTTCAGCAATAGACATTATTGGAGAGTTCCTTCCAAACATACAACTGTGGACCACTTGTAGTTTTATATGTAAGTTCACATATACCCTGAATAAACAAAGTAAAGTGCTAGCAATGCTGTTGTTGATCAGCTAATAATGCAAAAACACTGTAAATGAGCCTCCGACATCTAACCATGCCGAGAAGGAAGGGTTGTGGGGGGGCGAGAGAGAGAGAGAGATACAGACAGAGACATGGTAAGAGGAAAGAAAAGCAGGAGACAGAGGAACTAAGAGCGAAAAAACATTAATTATTAGCCCCAGTGGGATCTTTTATATTCTGTCGAGCTTGGACAACACCAATTAATACAGCAATTATTATCCTGGCCTATAGCGAAGGGTTGACTAAGCTGCCTTGCCATCTGACGATCGCGTGAAGAGGGGAGCGCGCCGGGAGAGGCATGCTGGAACCAGATTACTCATCTCACCAGAAGCCTCTTATTATGCATGGAAGATGGAGAGAGAGACACAAACAGAGGGTAATTATTTAGTCTGTGAATTTCAACCCAACAATCACTAATACACAGCCTTTCATGAGATAATAAGCAGTTTGCTTTCACCTTCTGGGGCTTGGAACGGGGCTAATGAGATGAATTAAGACTAAAGATGGTGGAAATATACTGTTTTTCTAGCTTGGTAAAGAGCACTTTAGTGTGCTCGGACCTTTTCCATATTCTGTCTCCTTTCATCACGTACGCGCTGCTCTCATTCTTCTTATAGGCTCTTCTTACGGCTCTCATCTCAAATTATTCAGCTTGAGACACTCTTATATCCAGTTTATCCACAGATACTTGCTCTACTCTGCTTTCATCTAGAGCCAATACCTAACCCAATATGGATTTTAATGTCAGCAGTCCACTTTTTTGGGACTGTTACAATGTTAGTGACTTCTGGTCTTGTGATGTAGTAAAGTAAAACCCAAAGTGGAACTGATTATACAATACTTTAACCTTTTAGTCTATTCCAGTCTGTTACTTAACAATATTGAAATGGCATTTTTTGGAACTATTTTAATTGATGGAGTTCCAATTTTGGTACAAAACTTGATTTAACGTTCTTGATTTTAGATTTTCACACTCACTGCAAATACATTCAACACTCATCTACTGCAAACAGCCTTCATGCTTTAATATCTTACCCCTTTAAAAGTATTGGCATTGATGGTTCCATAAAGAATCTTTGATATCTAATCTTTACATTGCACGGATGGTTCTTTGTAGTGGAAACTGGTTCTTTAGATTATTAGAATGACCTTCACTAGCAAAAAGCCCTGTTCACCGAAAGGCACTGTTCAGTGTAGGGAACCCAAATTGGTTCGTCAATGGTATTTCTGCTAAACCCTTTTTTTGGAACCTTTATTTTTAAGAGTGTAGGGTTTATAAAACGACTATTATCATAGAGCAGGTTTCTCAGTCTAATACCTCCTCTGTTTCTTTCTCTGTTGCTCTCACTTTCTTTCCCTCCCTGTCTCTCTGTTTCTCACCCCCATCTATTTCTTTCTTTCTCTTTTTGGGTGCTATTTTAAGTCCCCTGTCCCTGCCTGGGAAACATAGGCTCCATTTCCTCAAGGCCACTGTAAAATCTCATCTGACAGGCAATGAATGCCCACTAGATGCTTACATGTTATCTTGACATGGCCATGTTAAGCTGGCTTCACTGATGCTAAATGGATGTCATAAACCTTTTAGGAGACATGCCGCCTAATGTGTACTTGTGTAAAAGTGTTTGGCGGTGTAATACATTTATGTTTTTATTTAGACCAAGGGGGAACTTATAGTATAACAATGGTTTTAGGGTCCGCACTCGTCATACTGATCATGCAGGCTGCACTGCAATTTATTAAAATCTCTTGTGACTTACAAAACACAAATAGCGCAGAATGCAAATGGTATAAATGTAATACGAATAAAATAATTCACACTTTCGTAACAATTTCCAACCTCTAAAGCATGATGTGCAATGTTTGCTCAGTATTAATGTCTACGCATGTGCCAAAATAACCAAACATCCTCTCTCTGCTCTTCCAGGCTATTGTTGCAAAGGCAGCAATGTGATAAAAAAGTATTTCAAAGGAGAATATGTGTTGAGGATGAAGTGATAGGAGTTTATGTTTCATTGTGCTTGGACTTGAAAATTGCCACAATAAAGTTTTATGGTGAATGATGATTCCTGGACGTGTTTTTTTTTTTTTACTTTTTACTTTAAGTATAGTTTGTTTAGCTAATAGTATAAATACTTCAGGAACAAAGTCAATTTGACCAATTAGGAGCAATTAAAAGATCAAATATGCATTTTATTTGAACTGTTAATAAGTGAAATTATGACCTGCCTTCTCAACTTGTCTAGTCACATTCTTTTCTCTGAGTTTTGTTCCTTGGCTAGCCCTTCCTTCTGGAGAAGCTTCATTTATTTAAAACGGTGTTGTATTGCACCCCGCGCCCCGTTACACAAAAGCAAAGACGAGCAAGGGACAGAGGTGCTGTCATTGTCACCGGCAGGTGTAGAATAACATCTCTTGAGCAGCTTGTAATTAGAGTGGCTGCTATGTAATGAGGGTGCAAGATTCCTCCCTCTGTTGTTTGTGCCAAATTGGACCTGGCTGTAGATGCCCATCATAGAGGAAACTGCAACAGCCAAAAGCAAGAGAAATCGTTAAATTAAATGCATTGGCCATTCAGTTCAGTTTGAATCATTTGCCTTTTTTAAACAGTCAGAATGATTAATCTTAACTGTCAATGAATACTTCAAGAAAGATCTAAGGAATTATATATTATAAGTATTAAAAAATGAATGCATACTTCTCTAAAATTGTTCAATTAAAGTTCAGGGTGAAAAACAGTTTAACAACATTGTTTATTTTTAACGATGGAACAAGCTCTAATGTTTAAAAAAAGCACCAAATATTCATAAATATCAGAAGTCACTTCTCAGCTGTGTAAAAATCTCACTCAGTCATCCTTAAAAACTCCCAATGTTACTGCTTGTATATCCACTTTATGTGTATACTGTCTCTCCCCTTAACTCTTTTTGCACTCTTGGCAAAATGAAAACTTCTGTCAGAGTCAAATTGAAATTTATATCAGTTTGTCAGGCACAAGCCAAAAACGATCTTACTCAACATTATTGTGATAAGTTTGGTGCCAGAGATAGAGAAATGGAGGGAAGAGGGAGAGAAGTGCCTCATGCTTCGCTCACCAGATAAATCCAGAAGCCAAGATTCTCCACTCTCTCCTTCATCAGAGCTCCCCAACCTGACCCTTCAAACAAGAAAAAAAAAAAACCCTCTTTTGTTAGGTTACTGCCTCTTTGCATAATGTTCAGCCTCAAGCGACACTGTGGTTCCAACTGCACACAATTTTCTCAGGAAAATATAATCGATCCTCCTCAAAATAGACTTGAACTGTCTGACAGTAGAGCAGCGCAGTGTTAAGCAATCTGGTTGTAACGCAGATCAAACGTAGGCGTGCTGGGAATGCCTTGCCCTTCGTTTTTTTCTTTTTTTTTCTTCACTTTTTTTCTTTCCAGCAGCATGGAACACTCGAGCTGAGTTTGTAATTACAGAAACACAAACCGCCTTGTCATGAACAAAACCCCAACATTAGTAGTAGCTGATATGTAGATATCATCTTACACATAATGATGTCTGAAACCAACATTGAATCCATATAATTTTTTTGATGGTGAGCCAGCGCGCCGGTCACTAATTAAGATTAAATTAATTAATGAGTGCCACTGTGTTTGACACCGAGATGCGAACAATTGACAAACAATTTCCTTAATTGCCTAATAATGTCCCTGAATCCCATCTGAATCGTCATCTTCAGGCAAGTAAGAATGATCTGGATTTGCAAAGTGGGTGAGACACTAAGTCATGTTTTTTTTTTTTGGAAAATAATGATTATATCCTGGAAAGTGGATTTAGGGCTTATTCACTGCTGCATCTGTACTCAGCCAACACATAACTGCACATATGACTTCCTATATATATATATATATATATATATATCCCCTAAACATTCTG
Organism: Enteromius trimaculatus; assembly: GCA_032361065.1. Lineage (NCBI taxonomy): Eukaryota > Metazoa > Chordata > Actinopteri > Cypriniformes > Cyprinidae > Enteromius > Enteromius trimaculatus. The sequence goes on from JAUMHP010000063.1 coordinate 8,498,196, forward strand.
TACTAAGTAATGTTTTATGATAAAGGTATTCAGCAAGGATGCTGAATTAAATTAAATTAGTAAATATGTATAGAATATAGTTAAAGATTTATATTTTAAATAAATAAAAAACATATAAAAAATATAAATAGATAAAAATCCCAAAATGTTGCACAATTACATTTGATTTATACAAAAAAGTAAGCAGAACAACTGTTTTCAGTGATAATAATAAGAAATGTTCCTCAAACACCAAATCAGCATATTATAATGATTTCTGAAGGATCATGAGACACTGAAGCTTAATGGCTAATATTGACTAAACTAAATATTTGATTGGTTAAAATAAGATAAAACGGTTATTTTAAATTGTAATAATTGTTAAAATTGTTGTTTTTCTTTTTAAATTTTTAAATATTATTTTATTAAACATTGGTGAACATATAATATGCAGTCAGTTTTAATGTGACAGTCCTAGGAGCGCTTTGTAAAACCCAAAAATATCCCCCACCCAGGAGTAGCAGAATGTCACTGAGCAGTAAAGAATGTCTTGGTAAAATGTCGAGGGGATTTAAAAACACCTGGAAACCCTGGACAAGGATTTACAAATGGCAGCAGGACTTAAATATTAACAACAACATTATCTGTGCTAAATGAATGCACCAACCCTACAGATGTCGATTTAATTGACTTGCATTCATACCTTCTTTAATATAGTTTTATTTTCAGACTTAACACAAAGCATTCCAAGCACAGATAGAATATTTACATTTCTCTGAGACTTTACGCTATGTAGGGCTTTCAGTATCAACAGCCAGAGAAACAGTGCCAACTATTGGTGACTTACTATAAAAGCCAGATGATTAATTCACTATATATTAAGTGATTTCTCTTTACATCTTAATAAAAATAGCTTTGCATAATACGAACTGACACTGAACACATTCACACATTGTTTTGAAAGCACTGTGACGGTACAGTATGGAAGAACACAACATATTCCCATGCACTCTGTGAGAAAGCTGACCTCTTTACTTGGCTGGATATTATCCCATGGTAACCTGTAGTAATTGACCTTTGAGACCTGCACTAAGTTGACCTCTCTATAGCCTCTGTTGAAGGCCAGGTCTCGTATTAGGAGAGAGCAGGACGTCTCTCTCTTGTTCCCAAAGCAAGGTGCATTCAAGACTCAAGACTGTCACTGCCCACCTCCCTCATTGCTTGCACCTGCTAAAACATTTGAGGTATTTGCACGGCAGGGCAACACATTTGCTTTTCATTTAACCTGCCTGGCTAGATCTTTGAAGTGCAAAATGGCAGAGCCGCAAAGGTTTCACGCTCTCTCTCTATCTGTAGCGCTCTCTCTCTCTCTCTCTCCCTCCTTAATCATTTACCTCGTCGAGGCGCATTCTCTGCAGCTAACCCATCAAGCGGAAAACGAGGTTGGCCCACTGTTTTTCCCTCCCTCCTGCTCTCTGCCTTTCATTCTGACATTCTCTTTGTGGGAGACTTCATACTCAATCACAAAGAGCGGTTAGAGAGAAAGAGAGACGCACAGAGAGAGAGAGAGAAAAGAAACAGATCTCTGGTCTTGGCTGAAAATGAATGTTGAAGCAGACAGCAGGATTGAAGTGCCACTGATCAGGCTGGGATAATTATCTGATCCATCCAGGACATTCAGGTTCATTAGTGATATACAAACAAATCTATGTGTTCCCATATTAACAGACAGCCTATGGAAGCTGACTGAACAATGAACATAACATACTAATGATCCTAGCCACTGATTACCTTTGATTTTCTGGTGATGTTCATGAAAGCATTTGCTAAATGACTTAATAATTTACATTGGTCTTGTAGAAGAATTTACTTATTGGTCTTTTTTACACTGAAAAAAAGATAAATAGTAAATTTCACAATTATGTACAAAGAAATGGCAGGTAACATTAAATACATTTTTTTTTAAAAAAACATTGCAAGCAAAACAAGCAAAAAGGCTGAAAGGAAGTATTTTTATGTAAAATTTACAGTAATAAAAATGTTAGCCTAATACAACTTCCATTGTTCTTACACAATGAACATATCGCAAGAATGAAATTACAGCAGGGTAAATATTTTTTTAATCAATATTTTTTTTTATCAATATATGTTTATGTTTAAAAATATGGTTATAGTGCCATTTTGTGTGAACACAATCTGGGTCTCCTATATATAATCTAATATAATAATCTTTTATGTCAACTACTAATATATAATCAAAATCTAAAATGATAATGCTTAAACTTTGACATTAGTTGAAAATATCAAATTTATTATGCATTAATGAAAACGTGGTAAATAACTATCTCAGGATGTTTTTTTTTTCTCTTGTAAATGTGACACACTCCGCATCACCAATTACCTGAGCTTTTAACATGTTAAATTTGCATGCTCAATTTATTGCAATCACTGCACAAGTGGACCACATCAGACCAGGCTATGGTAAAGAATTATACATCTTGCTCTCTCTCTCTCTCTCTCTCTCTCTCTCTCTCTCTCATGCTCTCTAACACTTCTCTTTGGTTTTAGATGAACACTACTTGACCATGTAGAGACCCCCAGGGCATGAGTACAGGAGGAAATAGCTGGATTGATTCCCTCAGTGGAGGCTCTCCCCTGCTGCTATTTATTTACTGCTGTTATGCATCTCCCGCTCGCTCTCTGCGTTTCCCCTGCTCTTTAACTCTCCTTTAGTCATGTCAACCGTAACTGAAGTTACCTGTTAATATGGTCAAATCTTCCTGTTATCTATAAATCCTGAATAATGCAACAGCGGTCAGGTGAGAGCTGGGGGATGGTGAAAATCAGACGAAAAAAGGGGGCTTGAAATGAAATAAATCACACCTGCCGGCTGGTGGAAACTGGCACAGCGTTCCTTATATTACACTCAAAATTACTCCATTTGTTCCTCTAGATATTTTAATCCGCCCTGACCTCAAACTTCCCGTGAACCAGCGCCCGAACAAAAGGCCGCCCACTGTCTTCGCAGTAAATCTGTTGTCTCCTTTCTAGGCTCTGGACTGGGGCTCATAGATCACCACTGCGCCACAGCTTGCTTCAATTTACTCAATTAACTCGGCTAAAGCACTTGTAAGTTCTGCAGATGTTGGTTTATTATCGAGGACTAAAATGTACAAGTGAGTTCAGGAGCCTGGGGTTATGGTAAGGTTGACAGAGAGGGGGAAGGGCGTCCCTCCGTCTTATATTCCGATGCTGCAGCTGAGAGGATAGGAAATAAAAACGGAGAGCGATAGATCGCATACAAAAATCTACAATCCCGAATTGCTGACATGAAGAAGAGCATTGTGAAGAAATGCTGGCGGAGAGACTACGCGACTGCTCTGTATCCTACGGAAGGGTTGGTGATTAACCAATTTTAATTGCTCTATCTCTCTGACGGAGAACTGGGCGGAAGACACTAGCGGTCCCGGCTAATCATTTCCGCTGTCGCAGCTGTTAGACTCGCAGCCTGGTGTTGCTTTATGAAACGTGCCTCTGCAGATCTTACACACATGAAATGGCTTAGTCGCTGAAACTGAATCACTCACAGATGACAAACGTTCAGAGAGCGTTCGTTAATCATTACGGGAGCATCTCGCTAACGCTTAAAGTTGACTTTGTTTAGCACCTTGCCTGTCCTCGAAACAAACTGTGCATTGAGACAAAGCCAGCATCTGAAAAATCAATGACCCAATGTTTATACGAGTACGAATAAGCCATCTTATCTCAGCTTGACCTCCCTCGGATAAATCAAAGTCAGGGTGACGCATGGAATGTAAAATATACTGTAAGGGGGGTTTGCTAATATTAAGCAGGTGTTGCTAGCATCGCCATAAAACATGCTGGCTGAGGCTCGCTGTATTTCCTCGGTTAGCGGACTACATTTCAATTAAGAACGCCAACACATTTTGACATTCATGGAGCTTTAAAATAAGCTTTTGATACATGATTTTCCTGTGTTGGTCTGGCATGCTAACAGCAGGTTAGCATGTTTGGATGTAGCTGCTTTTCTTCATGAGCCAAGGGGGAAATTTTGCTGGTAGGGATAGCAAAACAGCTTAATGACATGGCTGATTCTGATTGGCTGCTTGTTCTAGCACAGAGCCAGTTCACACATCTTTAATAATATTGGTGGGGCAATACAGCAACAGGTTCATTATGCTCCAGGCAGCTTTACTGCTGAGATTACATGGGATCATATCCATAGAAACCGCAATTAACAGCTTAGAAATTGGCAGCAGAAGGAAAAATGATGACACAAGTTTATGATTCAGGCTTACAAAATCATCTGAAAGTAACAAGATTTTAAATTCCTGAAAGAAAATACAAGAGCTTGCAAGGTGGCAAAAAAATGTAAGCTGTGAGGTTTGATCTTAAAATAAATAAATAAAATAAAACCTACAAAATAAAATCTATTAATAAAATAAAATATTAAATTAAATTAAATTAAATTAAATTAAATTAAATTAAATTAAAAACAAGCTAATGTTGCTATGCTATGATGCTACTACAATTATTACATCAACTCAACACTTGTATTATCAAGTTCAGCTTTTCTAAATTACATGGTAAATTAATCCAAAACTGAGGATTAATAGATTCCATCAGGCAGCAGCAACTGTGAGCTGAGTGTGCCAAGAAAAGCATATGCAACTGATAAATATGAAACACTTTGACTTTACAAATTACAGAAAACTGTAGCCAAATTATTTAAGAAGCATAATTAGCAATTCCCTGCTAATGGCATTGCCTAAAAAGCTTTATTTTATGCAAACAACTGCTTAATTTAGGCTCTGAGGTGTGTATGACACTTCATCATGAAGCGAATTCAATTGTTCATCTACATGCAGCATGACAAACAGCATCTTGTTCATTATGCTCTGAGTCAGCTTGATCCAATTAGACTAGAACGGAGGCATTTGTAATCACTTCTCTTCCTACAAACCTCCACCCTCCTGTTCATTTTGTTAGTCGGAGGAAAAATAAAAGTTGTGCTTGGGGAGAACTTAGGAATACAAATGTTTAAGCTGTATTGGAAGAAAAACGGCGACCTTTCAAGGAGGGGTCGAGGATGTGGGGGTAGGATAGTAGATGGCCCTCTCACCCTTGGGCCTCTGCTAATAGGTTTTGAAGAACATGACCGAGCTCGCATTTCTTCAATGTCTTCCCTGTCCGCTCCTAAGGGAGTGATGGGGAAGTGGAGAAAAGTATAATGAACTCGTTTGCCTTTTTTGCCCCTTTAGCTGTCATCTAAATCACCCGTGTAGCCTAGCATGTCGCTAGTCCAACATCCAACACACACTGCACATCTTTCAGCACCCAAAGGTCAGAGTAAACAGGCTAATTCACTTTATCACAGACCTGAAGCTCACTAAGCTTCTGGTCCTGAGTATAACTGGAATCTGTTTGAACCGTCAGACATCTTTAGTGGTCAAACAACAGAATAACTACTGTATCTTGATTTTTAGGCACACTAAACAATGCACTGTAAATATATCAATTTTGGGAAAGACAGATATTTTACTCAGGCATCAAAGTTATTATTTAGTATATATTAATATAAATAATATAGCCTAAATATAAAATTGATGTATTTTAAAGTGTATGTATTCCAGCAGCATTAACTTTATTTTCAGTCTCACCAGATCCTTCTGAAATCGTTTTAATATGTCGTTTTTTTGTTTTCATTTTGTTATTATTTTCACGGTCCCACTTTATATTAAGTGTCCCTAATACCTGTGTTCTTCCATAGTAACTAGATGTGTATGTAGTATGTAACAAAAGTGTAAGTACACACTGCTACATAGTATCTACAGCTGTAATATTTCTGTAACTTCACACATGTAACAACCCTCAGAATGGTGTGTGCAAGTACAAATGTGTAACAGGACATTGGTAACAACACTTTTTTTGTAAATAAAGTGTTACACTTTCTATTAAATAGACAATTGCTATGGATTTAGCATGTAATTAATCTGATGTTACACAACAGTATGCAGTAAATTAGGCTTTACATGTAAATTGTGGTTGTTGTCCAGAATGGTTGTGGTTGTGTTTGTTTCACTTTATAATAAGTGGGCAGTTCCTGAGGAGTTATCATGTATATGCACTGCTATTACAGAGGTGCACTAACTCCACCCACTTTACATAACCCTAAACCTTCCCAACTACACCCCCTGGTCCAGTTACTCTTATACATTCTGCTGTTACTAAATGAAGTGAAGTGAAAAAAGTCCTGTTACACATTTGTACTTACACACACCTTTCTGAGGATTGTTACATGTGTGTAGTTACAGAAATATTACAGCTGTAGATACTATGCAGCAACGTGTACTTACACTGTGATTACATACTAGATACACATCTAGTTACTATGAGAGTACACAGGTATTAGGGACACTTAATATAAAGTGGGACTTGGTCCCATTGTGGACATGTACTGTGTACGTTTTTACATTACTATGTGTAAAGCACTTCATGCCTCAAAGCAAAGATATCTGAGATATAGTTTCTGAAGTCTGTATAGACCATATGTTTTCATAACACAATGTACACTCACAAACCCTCAATATGTTAGCAAGATTAGTACATTGAATATTGTTCAGACAACTATGGATTGGTTGGGACATTAGTGTGAATTCTTTTAATCTAACAGAAATTTGCGAGTTTGGTTAAGTTTGAAGTAAATAGCATGTCCTAGTTTTGTTACTCAAAATGTTCAGTAAACTAGTTGTTTACCCAGATATCTATATGATATTGCCATGTCCTTGCTAGCTGACAGATTACAGACAGAGCCAATGTTTCATAGCACCACACCACACACTCTCTTGCAAAGCGAAATGAATGACAGCGAGAGAGGAAGAGAGAAAGTTTGACACGTGGTCACAAAGTGTGGACAAGCATGTCTGTTTCTGATTAGCAGTACAGATCTTCATCAAGAGCATCCTCGGCATCCTACAATGATTGATTGAAAATGTTCCATCTCTCCTCCCCCTCTGTAATGATGTAATGGAATCAATTAGCCTCCATTAATTTAGCAAAAACAAATAAGCACCTCTGCCCTCTCACTCAGGTTTCATATGGGCTCACAGGTGGCTCTGATTTTCAGTACTTTATCAGGGGCTGCCGTTGGGGGTAATCTGGAGGCTAAGGAGTCCTGGATGGAAGAGGCCGCGACCCTTTCCTCCCTTTCCCTGGACATTTGTCCTGAAGTTTGCAGCTGACCCTGGGTCACCTACCCTCAACATATCCTTTTGCATATATATATATATATATATATATATTTAGCCAGACTAAAGTGAACAAATTTAAACTGATCCAGATCCATTTAAAGCCAAATGACTAAAGGGACATACACATTTAAATAATACAGGAACATTATAAACAATTAAGCTGCAAAAATGGCTTAATAGCTGCAACAGCAAACAATGAAACATAAAAGACGGTTCTCTTTTAGATATCTTCCAACTTTTTGAATCCTACTGCTTGTATTCGGTACTGAAATCTCATAGGAGGCCTTAGACTACTTTATCTCAGTCAAGCAAGCCAGTACCACAAATGGATCCTCGACCATGGCTCCATACAGAAGAACAATGAGTGGAAAGCTGAAGTGGTCAGATTAGGGGAATGTGTAGTGACTGGATCACAAGGTATGGTTCACAACGCCCAGAAATTTACCCACCCTCTGCGTGGCGGTGCACTGATAAAGAGCCTAGCAATCATTTGATTCTGGCGTGCACTCAAAATACTAACCCAACAGTCTCCACTCAAGACCCTGTCCCCTATGGCGGTTTAGTCAGACGGCTCCCTGTACACATGTTTGAAGTTTGCCTTTGTGATATAGAGTTGGACAGGCTTTCAACTGGATAAAAGTGCTTTTTCTCAAATTTCAGTGACATAGGATTCACGGTAAATCATAATCGTCACCTCTCGATCAAGATCCATAATGATGCTTCGTATGATTTCCTAGTCATAGTATTATTTCCTAGTCATAGATCTTTTCAAATGCTCAGTGCGGCCTATACACTCTTAGAAAAAAAAAGATGCAAAAGCTGTCACTGGGGGGAAACAGTTTCAAAAGTTACACCACATATACCTTATTTACTCCGCAACGTGCACCGTACCTTTTAAAATGGTACCACATAAAGAAATGCATTTAATTGTAAGGAAAACAAATTGTTAATGTGCAAAAAAAAAAAAAAGAATTTTGAATTTAACTATGTAATGACGAGGCATTTTCTACATGCATATTCATGTCAAATAACTATACAGACTAATATATCTCAGGGGTTTATGTAAATAAATTTCACATTGGGACATCTATGCATGAGCAAAACTATGAAGAAACACACCAATGGCCTAAAACATTTAAAATAGCTCAGACCTGCAGCACTCGCCATCAAGGCATACTCACACTCACACACAATCCCCTCTAGTTTCACAGAATAAAGATCAGTGGAAAAGTCAAGAGAGCCAGTGTGTGACTCTATAGCACTCTGATTGAAGTTGTTTATCACGACCAAGCCATCGGGAGAGGGCTCGACCAAGGAGTTTATCTGTAGCACGATTCAATTAAACAGCAATGATTTCACTCATGACAAAATCTTAATCTAGACTCCTGTGTTTTCTCGATAGGGGAGCATATGTTGGTTATATGATTGCTTTTCCTGCCTATCATATTTACTTTGGTCTGAGAGAACAGCAAATCTCTAACCCTCTGTCTCGCCTTTCTCACTCTCTGCTAGAAAGCAATTCCGGATACAGAAGTCAAGCACCCTGAAGCGTGTTAATACTCACATATTGAAGTCTTACAGCAGGGTTTAGATGCAGTTCCTGCCGACATGAGCACTGATAACAGTCTCACAACACACAGTGTAAAGTTTCTCCGGCCTGTGAAAGAAGAACACTACACTTAAAATATGTTTTTAATCCAGAAATGTGCTTAATGTTAATAAAAAGTGAGTTGATGTGCATGAAAAATATTTTTGTGTCTGATCAAAGTTTGTTTACTCATGATATGTGCAAAAAGTTATTCTCTCAAGTTTTCTCAGTAACTTGGTATGTCGTTTTCAAGAAACCTGTTCAAAACCAGAATAAGTTTTGTGAATTCGTTCCATTTAAACTGAAATTGAAATATCTTTTCTAAATTCTAAATCTTAATCTAGCATACATTCAGTCAACTAGAGAAGATGTATTCTGACCAAATTTGAATATATTTTAACTGTTCGTTGTGACAACTGACCCAAAATATTTGGAGAAACATGTCCAAATATTAGTCCATTCTGTCTGGATGGGTTAAAGGATGTCTGTTTGAATTTGGCCAGAACACAGTGATATTAGCATTAGATTATGCATATGAAATTTCATGTTTTTTTTTTACTTTAATTAGTCTGCTTTATAGAGAAAGACAGATGCAGATATATTTCTGTCACACAAGGGCAAATTAATACTTTACTTATTTTTTCTCTCATGTGTGATCATGTGCTGCTGACCTCCGGGCAGATGGAGCTGAAGGAAGTGAAGGTCAGATGGGGTCAAATGCTAGTCCTCCTGATGAACTCCACTACAAGACAGTAATGTCACTATCAGATTATTCATCATGCTGCCAATGAAAGAGAAGCTATTGAAAATAGCTAATCTAAAATACCTTATAATAAAGATAATCAATACTACATTTTAAAAGTTTGGGGTCAAAAGTCTATTATGGTCAGAAAGGCTGAATTTATTTGCTCCTAAATATGAAAAAAAGAGAGAAAAAAACTACATTTGTATGTATTTTTTTATTCTGCAAAGTTGAGTTTTCAACAGTCTTCAGTATCCCATGACATTTGAGAAATCATTATAATATGCTGATTTGCTGTCAAGAAATATTTCTTATATGAATGTCAAAAACAGCTATGCTGCTTAATCTTTTTGTGAAAACCTTGATACATTTTAGGAATCTTTAATGAATAGAAAGATCAAAAGTACATAGACAAATGTCTTTACTGTCACTTTTGATATATTTAATGCAATAAAATGATTACTTTCTTTTTTAAAAATTGTAATGATCCCAAACACTAGTTTATGTGGAAATTATTTAAACAATAAAACATTTATGTAACCAAATCTATCCTACAAGGTCTAGTATTTCTGTTTATTAGTTGCAATTATTATTCATATATTTACAAAAATAAAATATTTAAGAAATATATAACAAAAACAAAAGTTGTTAACATTACTGCACATGAATGATAACTGTACCTAAGTCTTTGGAGAAAGCAACTTTATAAATGGATCTAAAGCCAAGCAATATGATTTATTTGTTTCAATAAGGTATTTCAATATTGCATGTATTTAATTGCATCCCTGCAACAATTTGTGAATGTGTTTTGATACAGACATATTAAAGTATTAGTGAAATACACAGAATTTATCTTTACACTTAATGATGCCAACTGGGGACTTTAGTGTCTCTGTATGCTTTCATGCCAGATGTAGACAGCCGTGCCCTGATTCCCTGGATATTTAGTTTTCCATTCCTGCCTAAATCTGGACATTTGGTAACACAGAGTGAGTGTGTAAGTGTATTTGTGAGTGTGTGTGTGAGTGTGTGAGCTGTGCGGATAAGGGAGGTGAAAATGTGAAAATAAATAATATGGATTAGGTGCTGTGGAAACCTCATGTTTGTCCACGGCCGAATGAGTTTTTATCCTCTCTCTCTCTCTGTATGATAATACTTTTGTCAGGGCTCATGACCTAGTTGGTGCAAAGAGGCGAAAATTACGTCATTTGCAAATGTGCTTTCATTTCACGATAGTGCATAATTGTCTGAATGAAAGCAGATTACCTCTCTAGCCCTCTATAAACAGTAATACCACAGTAGAGGGGGAGGCAGGGAAGGAGGGAACGATAATTTGCCAAAAAACCCAAAGCATGGAAGCATGTACTCAACCCAGGGTCCAGGTTATTCTGAGGGAGCCAATCTTTGATCAGCCAAGCTGAAATGGCCAAGATAAGTAGGAGCTACAACTCACGCCGGGACCCACACACCAGTCTGTTATTGCGATTTCCTCTCTGGTTTCTCAAGAGCGGTAAATAGCTGCTACGCTCACCCCCCTCGCACCATTTCCCCTACCTTCAGCGAGCACCTTCACCTCGCCAACCCCTCCCTTATCTGCTCCCCACTTTCTTCTGAAGATCTCTGTCACTTTAATCCAGCCAGTCTGTGGCTGGTTAACAAGGAAATCCTGTGTCAATTATCACCAGGCACTTCCTGCTGGGAGAGCAATGGCGAATCAAAGTGGTCTGAGAGTCTTTCACACCAGAGGGAAGCAGCAGGCCTAATTAAATGGACCCTGTGTCCTGCCAGCAACCCGTAGCCCTAGCTACAGATAGCTCGCCCCTCGATAACCCCCACCTCTCGCCGTGCGATTGTTTTGATTGGGTGGAGCCGGCCGTCCAGGTTTCCCCACAGACTTTTAAGGAGGGTGATATTAGACTTAGGGAAAGTGATGGATGAATATTTAGATGTGGAGGAGGCATGTGTGAAAGGGAGATCAGGACAATTTGTCCACAGTGATATGGATGGTGACAGAGAGGAGGGGGCAACATGCTTGACTCGTTCTCCCATTTTTTAGGCCATTAGATCGACTCACTTCCTCTGTCCTCTTTGATGCGTGACTGTTGCATACGTAGCCTAGTTGTGTTGATCTAGCTGTTAGGTATTATCTTTTTTGTTGACGTCACTCATTCTATCATGATGTTTTTTTAACATGTTAACGAGTCAAAAATGTGTTTTTTATGTATCCAACTGGTCAGTTTTGAGATTTTGAGTTGTTTTGGCCTTTCACTATTTGCGTCTGTAGATTACCATACACACCATACTGTAGGTGTTTTCTAAAAATTACAATTTTCCTCAAGCACTAAACCAGTTAATTCACTTTTCCCCACTTCAGTATCACATAGCCGACAAACAACAAACTTTACATTTGTATTCAAATCCATATTCTGAAGGTTTTATTTTTAAATACAATGTTTATTTTATAGCCTACAACATTTAGCACCTATAAACAGTTAGGCTGGGTAACAAAAAGGATAGATTTCTCAGTTTTAATCTTTTCTCGTTGAAATCGTTAAGTCTAGCCTATTTTCGGCAATAAACAGATTACAGCACATCTCCCATCAAATAAATCACAATAAGCTTTGTGCTTTGTTACTTTTGATATGGAATCAATTGATCCAATTACAATTCTGTCAATTGTTTTAGATTATTCAAACAGTAAATACTGTTTTTATGCACTGTTTATCGTGGAGTGACAGATCGCTGTATCGCCTCAGTTCAAGTGAAGTGGCAGCTTGCGGCACGTGGGGGCTCTGAATTTATCAGCAACGCCCGTATTCTGGTCGCATCTGCTTACTGTAATATGCATCATCAAACTTTTATTTATTTAAAATAAACGGTGACAAATGATTGTGACTCATAAAAACAGCCTACATAAAAATGGATAATAATATCAATAATAATAATTGATATAATAACGACATTACAATTGTGCAAACTTTGCATCATCATTAAAAAAAACACTGCATGCAACTACGAACAGTTTCCTTATTACCGAGCAAACAGCAAAAACAGCAAGAAAAAATGTGGCAGCTGTCAGGAAGCACTCGGGCCTGTATACAGTGTGGGCTAGCGGCAGCTACACACTCCTTATGTGTGTGTATGTTCTATGGGAAAACACTTTTTCACGCTCTGCTTTCGTAAACTGGAAGCTTCGCGTAGTTGTGTAAAATAACTTCCGCTGTAGCCTGTATGAATGGCAATGCCCGTAGCCAGGGACGGATTATGAACCGGGCCAGTGGAGCCGATGCCCAGGGGCCCTTGGGGTGCATGTTTTGTGAACGTTGTACCAAGGTTTGGCGCAAATGCCCACACCAACGTTGTGCGAACATTTTCTGAGGGTTTTTCTCAGGGGTCGACGCAAACATTGTGCGAACGTTGTCTTAAGTTTTCTCCCACGGGCAGACACAAACGTTGCCTGAAGGTTCTCTCCAGGGGCTGACGCGAACGTTGTCTCAAGGTTTCTCCCAGGGGCCCACGCAAATGCTTTGTTCAGGGGCCCATAATCCACAGTCTTCCATCATAAATCGGATATGATGAAATGAGGAGTGAAGTGTTGACATGATATTCTGACACATATTTCATGACATGGGAACGCTAGGTGTATGAATTTACAAATCTTCAGAGACAGATCAGCTTTTTACTTAAAAAAATGCAAGAATACTATACAAGCATATCATATTTAAGAGCAATAAAATCGGGCAAGCGTATACATCTTACAAAAAAATTTAGTTTGTATTGCTAGTATTGCTTTCATGCACTTACAGTACTTAACTTTCCAAAGGCTACAGTCGTCACATTTGAGATCAAATTGGAGTTGTTCAAATATAGTCATATTTTTATCCTAGAGCAATTAAAAAATAACTGGTTTTACTATCTCAAATGTGACATATCCTCTAGGTTTGAGCGCACTGAATAGCATTCTAATGTAGATACAATTTGGAGATGAACAGTAGGCGTAAACACTGCGCAATAATAAACATATAACACTAAAAATAAAAAGAAAACACTGTATATTCCGGGTATTTTTCCAATGTGAGCAGTCGCAGGTAGATTACTCATTAATTATCTCATGACTGTCGCAACATCGACAACGCTTACAAACGGCTCACTTGCGCAAAGTTAGTACACATATGGTAGGGTATCATCTAATGTTAAATAAATTACTAATTATTATTTAATAAATAATACAATTATTCAAAATATTTAACTGAGAATCTGCCCAAGGCTGCTTATGTTACTGCTGAAGAAATACTTGGAAAGAGTATTTTAAGGTTTTTTATTTTGCATAGTGCCATTTTTTTTATTATTGCCCAATGTACTGTTATCATAAACACTTTTTGAACACAGATTTTATTGCTCTTTAATTGTGATGTTGTTTTAATTCATTATTGCATTTTTAAAGAAAAAAAAAATGCATCCGGTTTTCGAACGCGGCTTGTGAAAAAGGCCAATTGGACTTATATACTGTTCGCAAATGATCGTGACTTATAAAAAATACCTAATGTATAACAACAATTATAATGCAACGGTGGGAAGTTTATCATCATTAAAACAACACTGCACTGACAACAGTTTCGTTTTTACCAAGCAAACAGCAAAAAACAGCGAGGAAACCGTGGCTGCTGTCACAAACTCTGCCAGCTGGGAAGCCACCGGAAGTGGCACCGCGAGCTGCTACAGCCAGCATTCGCGCCTGCTCGCCGAGAGTGCGCGTGACCTCATCATAGCTACGGCTTTGTAAACATGTGCCAGCAAGAAATAAACATTGTAAGGTAAGTTGGAGTACGAAAGAGTAAATAAGAAGGAAAGCAAAAAAGCGTACAACTTACTGAAATCCGTGTCCAGTCTCATGTAATCGTTTAATCCGTTCTCAAACGCGCCATTTAGATAGCAGTTTGTAAACAGTGTAACGTAAGGTCACTTACTTTAGAAAACAAAATGTTGGGTATTGAGTGAAAAAATGAAAGGGATATTTAAATATATATAGTCTTTCTTCAGTATCTTCAATGTTTAATGTTTGTATAAATCCGTCAATTTTTTTTTTAAATTAATAACACTAACCAATTAAGATTATTTTTAATAAAACAATAATAATAATTGAAAGCAATTTAATTGTTTGTATACAAATCAGTTATCACTCTACGATTCATGTAGGCTACCAGAAAATGCTTTTTAAAATATCAAAAATACAAAAACACCACATATTTATGTATTGCTTGTAATACTCCAATCCAATGTTCATTTCCATATAATCATAAAGTGAATTACAGCTGCTACGATCACTACAAAATCGATGTAAAATTGACGTATTATCGAAAAAAAAAATAGGTGAAATACTATGCATCAGTGGTGGTACTATTCAGTGAATTTGCCAAACAATTTTCTAAATATTAATACCCCATGATTTACTTTAAGACTACTCTGAATGTTTCTTTGAAGCATAAAAAGCCAGTAAATAATATCTGGATTTGTGTGTATATAAATACGCCCCTGGCAGTATACTGCTCCAATATGCAGAAAATAGGAATTCTTAGATACGTTTCAAGTGGCTGTTTATGAACCTTTGACTTCAGGTTCAAACCGCTATTTATCATCCTATCAGTCTGAGGGGTCAGAATGTGTCCCATTGCCTTTACTTGTAGTAGCTGCTTCACTGAAGACTGTCATTTACAGAAATAGAGTCGGCTGCATAATGTCAGATTATGCTGTCCCCCTCGTGTCACCACTCGAAAAGCTCTATTTATGGCTCCATGAATCTATTTATGAGCCCATCTGAAAGTTTAAACTGTTGAAATGAATCATTTAAATGGTGCCAACATCTCTCCCCGATAGAAGGCAAAGCGGGAACTGTATCTCCAATGCAGCTGAACCATTAGAAGTGTTGGAGTTGAAATTGAAAACTGTAAAAGAAGGCTTATATCCGCATTCTCGCAATGTATAACTTGTTCAAGAAGCACTGGGCCCATGTTCCCAAGACACATTTTCCAGAAATGAATCGAGAGCTAAAAATTCAGACATGCTAGCAACTTTTATGATCTAAACAGTGACAGAAAGTCTGAAAAAGACCATACCCGTATATAAATATATAAAAAAGGCTAGATTCTGCCTGGAGTGTTCACACACTTCTCTCAGTATATCCACAATTCCATATTCTGTCATCTCCTAGCTGTCCACCTCATCCACCTTTTACATTTCCATATGGAGAAGCAGAGACAGGGGAGTGGGAAAAACCAATTTACCCACAGAGCGACATCATCTGCCGGGGCGTTTATCTCTGACACACCACCCCTCGGTCCACTGTTGACAGTACATGATATTCCATTAATCTGCCTAATGAAAATTTAACCAGTGTTATAAACAAATAATTGGCCATTATCCTCTCAAAGATCCCGAATAAATTACTTGGGCCTTTCTTTTTTTCCAGCCGCCTAGCAGGAGGAGGGGGGAGAGAGAGAGAGCTTTAGAGAGTGAGATGCGGAGAGAGAGACGGCCTTCCTGATTGATGTCGGAATAAACGCGTAGGGTTCCCTCCGCCGCTGCGAGTGGGCTTCGGCTAAGCCTGTGATTGACTTAATGAGAGTCTTTGGGGTGAGTAAATGTTCCAAATTGCTCAGTCATTAGCTTTTGCGCGGCTGTCTGAAGATACTCCCGATCTGCTGCGCTGGGTCGACTCCTCTTGTACCATTCCGCCTGCAATTACATTTTCATTTAGAGCAAACCTCTGAAGTCCGATAGCCAGGCCCCCTTTTCATTATGCTGGCCTCCTTTTTCTTTTTTTATCTAAATGGTGTGAAATGTCTCTTCATTTAGACCAATTAAAGTTGAAAAAGACGCCACTGTAATGAATTATCATACAAATTATTTATTTAATGCTACGATCTTGCTGGCTGTCCAATCATGGATGCAGGGCATGGATGGAGAGAGGCAAAGAAAGAGTGGACGGCGATAAGAGAGAAGTGCATTTGGCCTGCTGAGACCACATTAACGTCTCTCTGCCTTTTTGCAAATGCCTATGTGGCGAGACTGTGTTGTAGGACAATGTGAAAATGAAGTCGATGAATATTACTCTACCATTTGAGAGGTGATGAGGACGAGGCATCCTATGAGCTGGGGAATATGAGGACATTAGAACTCATTTCAGGAATTTGATTTCAGTGCTCAACTAACCTCCTTTAATTAAGAAGCTTATGCTTTTAAATTAACTCTACTTGATTGATGGAGACAGACGTTTGCTGTCGGAGGCAGGGGAGAGGATATTCCTATATCTTCGGAGGCTGTCGGTGTATGCAAACACTGTGACAGTTTGAGACTATTACACTCTCCACATCATATCCTACGGGAATGCGCTTTTTCCCTGTCCTTCTCTCTACTGTATATTGGCCTTGTCATTTCAGCTCGACGTTCTTTTGAAACACCAGTAGCACTCCTGATTTGTTTGCAGTTCCAGAGACCAAAAGGCCTATTTAATAGTTTGCAGTATGGAGTTAATACTCGAAGACCGTTCCTTAACTGATAAAACCAAGAAACCAAATTGTGTCTTCATAATGCACTTCAGCCGACGTTCAATAAAATGTCCGTCTGTTTGGGAGTTTTTACAGTTCATATTCATGCCACATATAAATATATTTTACAGCAGTCAATATTTTAAGGGGATAAAATAAAGAGCACAGTTTGGTTTTATGTTTTTGGACAACTTTTATGAATGTTTTTGATCCACTTCAAATGTTGACTACTGTATTCATTACATGTTCCTATAATATATTTTTCCTTTAATTAATCTAACCCTTGGTTCAGTTAAGGGTTAGTTCACCTAAAAATTAAAATTCTGCTATTAATTACTTACTATATGAACATCAAATAGAGACAGTTAGAATTTTGAAATATTTATCATCATTTATTGGTAGTAAATTGACATTTGTTGGAAATGTTGAGTATGTTTTTAAAAAGCAATGCAGAAATTACATCTTATAGGAGGTTACAACATTGATTTATAAGAATGATTTGTTTTAATATGACTATGTGGTATTGACTTGTTGCCAGTTAAAGAAAAGCAAAAGCTGTGTTGAGTAGTTGCTGTGTGTGGAGGATCAGAAAGCACTCGGATTTCATCCGAAATATCTTCATTTGAATTCTAATGATAAATAAAAGTCTTACAGGTTTGAAGTGACATGAGGGTGAGTAATTGATGACAGAATGTTCATTTTTGGGTGAACTATTGCTTTAAATCCAGTTTTTTTGACTTGAATCAAACCATTTATATTTTTATCTGCTACACAAATGCTACATATTTGTGTATTTACTATATTTTAACGCTTTTCAAGAAAAGTGTGACATTTCAATAACACCTGCCTCAAGAGTTTTAATTCAGAGAGGAACATCAAAAGAAATTCTGAGGAAAATAAGAAGTTAATTTCATGATTTATATTCTGTTTTTACACAATCATTTATTGGGATCTTAGGCACTCCGAACATTAAGTAAAGTGAGACTAATCTTTTATAATTATAATAATTCTCTGTTCATCATAATTCATAATGTCTGACAGTAATTATTGTGACCCATAAACCAAAACCCAGTTATATTCTTTTATTCTTCTGAATCCAGTTTGATTCAAAGCATGTTAACACTGGGCACCACTGATTGAGCTGAAGTGGCTTGTCACCATGGCGACAGCAGCTTCTGTGGCATGCCAAGCCTCTGTATACTGGGGGGTTTAGGGAGGACGCCACCAACGTTTCCCTGTAAACCCCTAAATACTCCCATTCTATGGCTTAGAACTTTTTTCTTTCTTACACACTGACACACATAATTTGTGACTTTGGGTACTTTGTACCATCAAAAAATAAAAAATGAAAATCATAGTAAACTTGGGCAAGTGACGCATCACAAATTTTACACAAGGTGTCAAGCTGTTATTAGCCCTTCTGGACTATAACGTTAAGTGCTGGGTGATTTGCACTAATCGCTATGAAATCAGCCATAGTGCTAAAGTGCCACTTCCGCCACTGCTTCTGCACGGCGTCTGTTCAGCATCAGCCCGTATTCATTCTGACAGCTAATAATACAAATGCCAGATCACTCCTGCAGCGAACACCCAACAGGGGGACCATTTCTCCATTTGGTAGAAACGGATCACAGGTCCCCTAATGGCCTCTTTGCAGTTCTCCAAAGCATATTTATATTTATAACCGCTTTTAATGATTGTGATGAAGCAAAACGGTCAAAACAATAAAAAAAAGGTCTGTTCATTACGTGAAACGATTTCATGAATTTGGATAGTTCAATTTAAAAATGAACATTTTATAT
>JAUMHP010000063.1:8517221-8533166 GCA_032361065.1 Enteromius trimaculatus
GGGATAGTTCACCCATAAAATCTGTTCTATATATATATATATATATATATATATATATATATATAAAATTGTACCATTTTGGTAGATATTATATATATAATATCTATAGTGATCAGTGTTTGAACTGTTTTGTTAAACCAATGAAAGCCAATGAGGTACAAACATAACATTTATACAAAATATTTGTAACACTTCACAATACAGTTGCATAAATAATCACAAGGTAATGTATAACTCATGAAGTACTAAACCATTTCTTAATAATTACTACATCAGCAACTATGAACATTCTGTGTGATTTATAGATTAAGTAATAAATACATTGTTATTAGGCAAATTTGTCATAATATATTAGTCCCTTAAGAATACCTTATATTAACTAAAATTGTAAATTCATATCTTAATTATCACAGAGGTCAAAACTATGTACTTTAACTTCCAGTTGACTGCTTTTATCAATCATTAGCTAATGATTTGCAAAGGTATCATTATGTTCAAACTTTACGTCTTGTAGCACAGTACTTTTAACTAGTTATTAAAGGGGTCATCCGGTGCCACGTGCACTTTTACAAGCTGTTTGTACTGAAATGTGTGTTGGAAGTTTGTGTACACCGTCACCCTACAATGATAAAGATCCACCAGTAGCTTTCTTTTAATTTAATAAAAATAAGTTGCCCCTTTTGAAATCAAGCCATTCTCAAATGCATGTCGGTGTGGCGTCACATTGAGGTGTTTTGTTGTTGAATGTGTTAATGAACATAGCAGTAGTGATTTACCCAGACATCTGAGTAACTGAAGATGCAGAGGATTTACGAAATGCGTTTATGTTCGTGCGAATCATTCATAATCCAGCCTCACCTACAGAAGCAGTGAGCATAATGTCTTTTAATGAATCTTTGCAAATCGCCTTTTCTAATAATGTGCTAATTAGCAAGTTTCACTATGAATACGGTTAAAAAAAAGTGCCGCGGAAAAGAGGGGCGGGGTCAGCGGAGGTACAAAGGGGAAGTACACAGAACAGAGTGATTTCTAAAGAGCTGTTTTTGACAGGGTAAAATTAGCGTTGAGAAATTTTAAAACAAACTATATTACAAACTTTCCATTAAGATCCTAAAGAATCATATTAGCTTGTGGAAAATTGGCTTTGTATGACTCCTTTAAGTAATATGACATTGTGATTGTGGCTTTTAAATTAGTTAGTCATGTGTCTCAACAGGTAAAGTCATAACATGACTGGAACGACAGTAACATGATATGATATCTTTATCAAATCATTAGCTAATGATTTACTAAAGCAGACAACAGAAAGTTGAAATACATTGACCCAGTGTGGTAATTAACACATGAATTTACACTATTAATATATGCTATTAGAGAATTAATACATTATGCCACATTTAACTAATAACGATTTCTTTATTACTTAATCTATGAATATATATAGTTCATTTGTTGCTGATGCTGTAATTATGAACAAAAGGTGTAGTTCTTCATGACTCATCTGTGAATTAGTTAAACACGATTTAATGCATATTAGTGCCACTGCATTGTAAAGTGTTACAATGTGCAAAATATCTTCTTTTGTGTTCAACAGAATAAAGAAAGTGAAACAGGTTTGGATCGACATAATGACAGAATTTCCATTTTTACTACCTTCTGTGGATTCATGATTGTCAAAGTTTAGTCTCCTCTAGAAGAATATGGAACCAAACAGTGTTCAATTGGTCCGGTAAGACTGTGTTTGATAAGGTAAATGGAATTTTGTCATTGGTGACTAAACAGGATCCTGTGAAGTTGCCGGTAATCAGGGCTAAGTCCCACCTAAACACTGTGTAATTAAATTGTTGACATGCATAATTGCTAACCAATTAGAATCCTGGTGCACTTGACTCTGCTTTCAGGGTCACTCGGTAGGGTGGCTAGCATCCAGTCAAGCAGACGCGTGTTTGCACACTACTGCACCGAGCTGCCTGCGAGGGGTCTCGATAGCAGTATACATAAAGCAAGGCTGCATGCTGTCTGCAGCAGATGTATGCTAATTGTTAGCCAAGTGTGGACAACTGATCCAAAAGCAAACATCAGTCACACCAATGAACAAACACAATGCTAGCTGTCTAAGGAGCATGCTAAGATTGCCTTCTCTGTTGTCATTCACATTAAGAAGTGGTTAGGCTTTATCTGGGACTGTCTGCTCAGATTAGAATTGCTTTATGGTGGAGGTTTTGCTAATAACCCACGCAACAAGCCCAGATTTGTCAATCTTTGCTTTAAAGTCATCATGAAATGGAAAGTCACCCTTATTGTATCTTCTTATAATTTTGATTCAGAATGTCATAACTGAGTATTCAGATGAAAACAACATATTTTTCTTTGATGATGTATATAGGACTTGTCCAATCAATCTGATTAAACCATGCTCATATTTTAACATCCAGTTAACAACTGATCACCAAAACCAACTTCCCGGCCTACATTTTTTTATTTTTTTAATAATCCGTTACTCTCGGCTATATGTCAAAATACAGAATTTCATTGAGACTTTGAAGCGTATTCATAATATTTAACTACCTCGCAGAAGAGCTTCCTGGATACACTGAATGATTTGTGTTGACGTGAGTTTGGTGTATTTATAGTTGCACACAGAGTTACGTAATTTCGGCTGGCAGATCACATCAGAATTAAAAGCTTTCGTAAACCTGTGTGATCAAATTACTCCCCTGCAATCCTAAAACAATGCTTTTGTTTTTCCCCGTGCTAATGAGCAAGCTCACCTCCAAAATCAATTTAAAAGTCTGCCGTAGCCTTTGAATGAAGAAGAGTAGAACCATTAATTAAAAGTGGAACAGGTTCTTATTTTAGTGGAAAGTGGAAAAATCGTGAGCCTTTGTTGAGGAAAGCCCAGGAGCCAGGCTTTCATTAGCCTACATGCATGGCAGAAGCAATTCATCAACCGTAATTTTCTCTCAATGGGGAAAAAAGAAGGGGATGAACCTCAGTACGCTATTTATGGTGTTTTACGGAAGTGGGAAAACAGTAATGTGATTAACAGTTATCTACAACATGTTTGAAATGGCCCCTCCTGCAAGTGTTTGGGTCTAGATTAAAAAATAGACTGCAGCAGAAAGAGAGAGGAAAAGCGAGAGGGAGGAAGATAGGTTGATATTAAAAAAAAAATCTGCTTCGCTGTGCGACACTGTAGCGCATTGATGGAGATTTTCTTTCTCGCTTTTTTAGACGAATTCTGTGTCACATTAAAAGAGGATTTTTCGGCGCCCCATCCACCCCCCTTCTCTAAATATCTGTATTTAAATGTGTCTGTCCCTCGACGAAGGCGCGAAGAGCGAAGTGTCTGCCTTTGTCCTGCGCGAGAGTATCTCCACGACATATGAACTGCTTTTAGGATTAGCTGAGTGCAGATTTATTTAATGCAACCTCGTGGAGTATTGTTGAAAATCTATTTTGGGAAACGCAGGGCTTGCCAAGCTCTAAGCCTGGTAATATATGCCTGCTACAGTTTAAGAGACTAGGTCCAGGCACCCTCTTTATGCCGGGATCATATGGTTCATGCATACCCATTCAATATGAAAATATCGAGGGGGCTGATAGGACACTATGCGAAATATCCCCTTTAATACAATCCCTCCGGTCACTTGTTTGTTCAGCCTGTTTAAATATTTGCCATTCTGAAAATGTTTGAGATATTCAATTGATACGATACTGTGCATGCATATGCGTGGAGTGTTTAAGAGACATAGCTGTATTGCTAACTGTGGAGGAGAAAATGTGAGGGAAAACAAAAGATAAATTGCTTTTCGAAAAATGTGACATTTGAAGCAAAATGCTCAATATTTCGGCATGTAAATATAATGTCATTTAAGCGTAAACATAAGCGTATTTAATAAAATTAGGTCGGTTCCCCGTAAAAATGCTCTTTTCTTCTTCACAATGTATGGTTTTCCATGTTAATTGATCTAATTTGGACAAAAATATACCCTGAAAAGACTAAATATACACAGCGACGGGAAGGGTCAAATGCAAAAAAAATGAAGAAAAACCCCCACAAAACTATTCCCCCAACTACATCTCCCATGAAGCCTCGGGATAAGGCTTTGGGCCCATTCTCCACACAGTGTAATGTGGGCATGGTGACAGCCGAGCAGACAATAGAGGGGAGCCAGGGGGAGCGCAGGCAAGGGGAAGAGAGCGTCAGACAAAGGGGGAGGACATGGGCTTTGCACGGAAGACACGCTAAACCCGACGGCTTTATCAGAAGTGTGAAAGACAGGGGCCAGACTTCAAACATGATTTCCTCAGCGTGACAAAAGCACTCTTCAAACATAGCCTACCTCTCTCTCCGAGAGAGGCTACAGCCGATGTAAAGAGCTGCATATTCTTTGCTATGAGTAAAATGGATGATTTCTGCTATAAATAAGCTGTTGTGATTGACATTGAGGAAACGAGTGTAAAAAAAAAAATAGACTGAGACCTTCATGGTGCATATTTGCTTATTTAAAAATGTAAAAAATGCATTCAGTTTACACTGTATTGTAACATAAAATGTACACCATGTTAAAGGGAGAATTATCAAAAAATGATAATTATGATATTATTTCCTCTGCAAATCACACGCAAAAAAATATATTTTGAAAAAAGCGTCAGCTGTGAATGAACAGTGCATTATATTGGAGCCCTTTGGCTTTTATTGCATTGTACAATAAATAAATAAATAATGCAATTAAAAATATCTTACTATGTGTTTCACAGAAATTAATGTTTGGAACAAATTGAAGGTAAAGTCACACTTTAGTTTGATTCTAACTATTACTTATGACTTTTGTCTGTAAATTCCTAATTTACCACTTATTAATAGTTAATGAAAAAGTTTAAATATTGTGTATAAGATTAAGGGATCTGATATATCGTCATGCATAATAAGGTTATTAACAGGCTTTATTAACATAAACATGCTTTATAATTACTAATAAACCGTCAAGTTTGCTAGTTATATGCTTTAATAAGCAACTAGTTAATAGTGAGATTTGGTCCCTAAACTAAAGTGTTAATTTTGAGTGAAATGTTTCTTAAAATGTTCAGCTGTTAAAAAAAAATGTCTAACAGGATCTAACAGCTCTTTAAGAAAAAGATCAGATACATATTTTCCTTTACTATCATCATTTTCCAAAGATGTGCTACTCATTACTATACCAAACAAAAGGTATTCAACAAGCAATTTCCACGATTATCAGTACCTCATCCTTAAAAACAAGTGCTCTAAGCATCCCTCATTATACTAGCTTTAATTCTACAGACTTCAAGGGGAGCTCTAGGCTTGTCAAAATATCTACTCTCTGGCTAGGAAGCACACAAAGTTCAATCAATTAGTTCGTGATTATTATTACTACTGTTGTTATTACTAGTCCCACTAGCCAGACTGTTATGGTAACCCCAGGCACAGCCCATAATACTAATCCTCACCCTTTCTATGACCCTAACCTTTACACCTTTTAATCAAAATCATATTTTGTGGAAAGGGGCAAAATATTGACATGTTATTTCTTGATGTGTTCAGCGAGAGGATCACGGGCAATGTTCTGGGAATGAAGACTTTTTTTCGTCTTGTGAAGCTTTCTCTCTCTCTTTTTTCACTTAATTTTTTTTCTCCTTTTGTATCATTTTTCCTGTGCTGCAGCGTCGGTAGTCACAAGGCCATTAGGGTAGGAGCAAATTAGAAGAACAAAGACAGCGGTTGTAGATGGGCTGTTTTGAGTGTGTGGCTTAACGTTTTATTGGAATCGGTCATGTACACCGCCGTCTATAAAGGCATTGTCTAGCTCTCAAAACGTGGTATGAAATCCAATATTAGTATTAAAGAAAACAGAAAGGGAAATGCTGGGTTGTACCACAGCTAAAACAAACATCTGTTTCGTCTTTTTGTTTTAATATTTAAACCAATTTTTTTGCATAAAATAAAGTTTGCGGAAAATAACTCAAATGTAGACAATAAATGTAGACCAGACGCCATGATAAAGACAGACGCGAGAAGAAACCCGGCGAACAAACACAACAGAGAAGACAAAGATATTTCCTATGCAAAGCTCTCACACAATGTCATGTGTGATAGCGAACAAGGTTGTCCAAGTCACATGCGGAGTGGGGGTCTGGGCGGCAGGGGGGTTGTGCCGAATCGAGGTCAGCTGGGCTGTATCTTGCGCCGATTGGAACTCCTCGCTTTGATTCGGTTGATCCCGGATCTCAGAGTATTCCGGGTGACACAAAGCAGAGCGAGGCTTTGGGGTAATCTCATTACAAAACTTACCAACAGATGAAAAAATGAGGAGAGAGAGAAAGGGAAAAGCCTCGCAAACCACACCATGCCAAAGCGGTGGCTCACAGAGGCAGGTGTAATGTTACCAAATTAGCCTCTAAACGGTAAAAAGGAGATTATTGCATATGCCCCAGCTAGCCAGAGTTAGGAGCCCCCAGGGGCAGCCCAAATTAGAGGCGCTGAGGACTCCCTGAGGGCTTTGGCCCAGAGCAGACACCGGCTGACGGATGAATGGAGGGCTGAAGGGATGCAGTGTGAGTACAGTGTGGTTAACTTAACTTATCAGTTTAGAGATAACTCATTATATTGAACTTTCAACTGTTCATCCACTTTGTGTCAAATGGGCTCATGTATTAATTGCGTTTTAATTGCAGATGTATGAACAGCTGGTAACGAAATTTAAAAAGTGAAGTACTTGTGAAGTTGTTACGGAAACATCTGAAGGATTTGATGTTTACGTGCATTGCCTAGAATGTGTCACATGCAATAAAGGCTTACAGAGTTTAAGGATGATGCATAAAGAACCATTTCATACCTCATCTGTTGACATAAGATGCTTTCTTCACCTCTGCTCTCACTGCTGTATTTTTTTTAATTTTACATATTTATCTAAACATTGCTCTAAGCAGCACTGGATGTTTGTAAACATTATAGCCCTGCAAAAGTATTTCCATATTTTTTTTAAAAGCAAAGAAAAACGTTAAAAAAAAAAGAACTTTAATAAAAATATTCAGTCTCTTTCACACCAGTGTATGAGTGTGAGCACAAACAGTAAGTTGCTGACTGCAGTTCTCTTAACAGCCACCAGTGCTGCTAATAACAAGTATTGTTATAAATATGATATAAAATAAATAGTCTGTTGAATAATAATAATAATAAGCAGTTAAATGTTTTAAATAATTAGGACTTAATTAAAAAGGTTTAATAAGGCTTACTATCCTTTTTCTTACTATCCTTATTAAAAAACATTTTACTGCTTAATATTTTTGTGAAAACTGTGATACTATTAAAAATGTAAGATAAATAATAAATTAAAAAACATGCTACGTGGAACCAAATCATGGTTTCCACAAAAAAAAGTTAAGCAGCAAAAACTGTTTGATAATAAGAACCATTATTAATAACTGAGAAGCAAATCAGAAATGTTAAATATTCCAGTAGAAATTGACTATTAATTTCACACATTTGAGACGTTGATATTTTGTCCTGAAATAACTGGTGCATTTTTCTCACAGAAACCTCTTAGAAGTAGAAAAAAGGCTCTGTTTATTTTCACTGCTGCTTCTGAGAAATATTAAATAGCTTTTATGATATCTATGATTTGTCTTTCCTGTCAGGTGAAAAACAATTACAATCCATGGTGCCAGTAATTCACTTTTAAGTCTGAGAGATCAAGCTCTCATACTCACTTTTTCCAAGCTTAAACCCATGTGGTCTTAAATTACAGCACCCTGCAGATCAACAACTGTTGTTACTCATGCTGTTGGGCCAAAGATGACACTGCTGGAGGTAGATTCCCCACCACTGGCAAATGATTCTGTCAGCTACCACTTAAGTCTGTTGGCTATGTTCTTCTCATAAAAATGGTGCATAGAAGATGTGATGGAGTGTGCATGATCTAGGGAGCCTGAACCCGAAGTCGTCTAATCTCTGGCTGGATTAGTGTGGCAGATTGTTGCCATATGTGGCACGGCGCTCTGCTTCCACCATGACAATGATCAAGTGCGGTGTGCAGAGTTTTCGTCTCTGAGAGCGACTTAAGTGCTATTACTGGAGTTTAAAACCCTCCTAAAAGGGCTTCCATGAATAAAAAAAAAGAGAGAAAATGACTACTGAGCTGTCTGGAAAATGAGGCACTGGATTTAACATATTCATCCAAAACCGATAAACCAGAGGCTACAAGTGAAAGGTCCAGGTCTCGTTTAACATTAAAGGACGAAGGATGAGTGCAGATACGTTCCTTAGTCGCTACCCCTTTTTTCCTCTCCTCTCAGACGCACCAAGGCTTCAGCTCATTGTTACATAAAGTTGTGTAACAAATGAGCCGTGCTGCTTTGAACTGGTTGACCACACCAGGCTAGAGGAACCGCTTGGAGAAGGACCTCAACATGTGGCAGCAATAAGATGGCCCCCTCCCTGCCCGAGACATGTGGGAGACAGAGCATTCCTGCCAAGCTCATTAAAGCTGAAAACACTCATCCCACAAACACTGTAGCACTCTCATGCATGGGGTGACGAGACATGTGTCTTTATTTTCCCACCAAGGCTATGATAGTTGCAAGTGGAGGGTCAGCTGAGGAATCTGTGCTCTGTGGAAAACGTTGTCAGGTTGCCTTGACACATTACAATTGTTCAGGGAATTAAGTGACTTATATTTATGGCTCAATACAAGCTCGGTATTTGTGACTTAATGTCACAAAAATAATACATTTCAACCATGATGTGCTACTAGTTGACCATATAGTGTAACTAGATCTAGTGTAAATAGTGTAGTTAGATCTAGTGGCACTTGTGTAGAAATCTTAAAGTATAATGAGCTGCTAAAGTCTGATTTAAAATTAAATGATTAGAAATTCTTAGAAATTTTCTAAATTCAGGCGATGAAGAATTTCGAAAAACTCTCCCTGCTTAAAAGTTTCAACATGATTAACAGTTGTAAATATTTGTTAGAAATTTAAAAAAGAAAGAAAAATGTTTTAAAATGTAATCAGTTACATCAATAAAGTGTAGTTACACTATTTATTACATTTTAAATAGGATAACTTGTAATCTATAACCTATTGCATTTCCAAAGTAACCTTCCCCAAACTGATTTCTTCTTTTTCTTAAAATAAATAAATAAACAAACATCTGAATTCCAGTTAGCCACATACATAAATACATACTTAACTTCATTAAAGTAAGTTTTTTTGTGTGAAAAATTACTTACCTTTTCTATGTACATTTATTAGTGGTGGGCCGTTATGGGTCGCGTGATTAAAATAACATCGCCGTTAATCTATTCACAAAGTTGGGTTGGGGACTGGGTCTATACTACACAAGCTATGATAACTTTAGCGTGGATGAGTAATCTTACGCAAGTAATCTTACCTGATACTGATATTTGTATTTATTTATTTATTTTGTATATCAAAATATATAAACGTGCATGTGGCAAGAGGATCTTTTAACATACGTTTAGTCATTATTTAGGTAGCACACACTTTCTGAATGCATTTGGCAGAATTCAAATGAGCCATTTTAATCTAGATTAATCTATATTAAAAAAAAATAAAAATCTATGTGCACCCTAAAATTTATACAAAATTTTATACTAGATGCTTCATGGACACCTCAGATACATTATATTTAAATATGAACTTCAAGCATGTCTTTCTTAAAATGTTGTATAATAATTAAATATGTAAATTAAACAAATTTGTGGGGACAAAATTTGATGATGCTGTAAATTTGTTGAATTTTACAATGTTGTTATAGTGACAGTGTAAAACCCTACTGTAAACACAAGAATTCATACAAACAACTGTATGGCTCAAATAATACTCACTCGTTGGTTCTTTAGGCTACTAAAACATTTAATGATGTAATTGTACAGCCTTCAATTTATAAATCAAAGATGAAAAATCCAGTAAAAGTGTATTAGTTAATTTAACAATGTGACAGACGCAACAACGCCCCTCTGTAATGAAAATGTACAGGCTATTAAAGTTCTCGCCGCTTTAAACTAATTTGTTTGCTGTTCATTCATCTGCCTGCCGTCCGGTTTATTTTTATGCACTTTTCAACAAAAGAAGCATTTTGGTTTCCCTTCTGACAAGTACCACTACAAACAGCAGTAATGAATAAATCTGGTAATGCTGTAAAACTTGACAGACATGAGAGGACTCGTATTTGCATACACAACATCTTGACATGAGATTTAGCAGTACTAAAGGCCTCGAAATGTTTTCACTTTAAAGTGATATCGGGAAAAAAAAGAATAAAAACAAAATGGCCACCGGGGAGGCTCTTTTTCTGGATGTAAGGAGACATCTGGCATGATTATTTTTGAGCTCTTCTGCTAATCCGCTAGAAATGTAAACTGGTGAGGGGACGTGCCAAATGGCTTTGGAGCAAGACTGCCTTTTGGACTTGTGGAAGATTCAAATGAGTTTTCATAGAAGCGTTTGCGGCATTATTGGAAAACGCAGTGAAACAATTGTAATTAGTTTTCATGCTGTCACATTTATCATCATTATCCTAGTTTTTAGACATGCCAAATTTACTCCACCATTTAATG
Source organism: Enteromius trimaculatus (assembly GCA_032361065.1). NCBI lineage: Eukaryota > Metazoa > Chordata > Actinopteri > Cypriniformes > Cyprinidae > Enteromius > Enteromius trimaculatus. The sequence continues at coordinate 8,527,826 of JAUMHP010000063.1, forward strand.
CCACTGCCATATGCACGGAAGCCTCAAAATATGCTGTAGCGTATCTGTTGTTTTTTTTTTTTCCCTCTTCCTCCTTCCCTTTCTCTTTTGAAAACACCAAGCATTGTCAGATGGATGATATGTGGCACTGATGCTCGGCGATGCTCGTCACCATGGCTGCAAGTCGTGTGGGTACCATTCAGAGGTGGCCTTGCTTCCACTAATCCACTTGTCAGCGTTGACTGCCAAGCAAGTCGTCCCACACACTCAACAATGTGAGTTTATTCAGTGATCTGGGACAGAGACTGCATCTGCCCACTGCTAAGGCCAGAAGAGCCATTGAAAAACGCCCACGAGCCTAAACTCATAGCCATCCACAGCTCGCTTAAAAATGGATCATGTAAAACTCTTTAGCTTAAACGCCGTAGCTTCATTTCCAAATGTTCTCGAGTAAACTTTACATCCTGCCAACTGAGAACTGCTGTTTTTTCGTGTAATGGATGCAGAAGATGCAGTGTTTTCTGTGTGTTTGTAAGCTCGTGAAGAACTATTGCAATGGTACGTCCCTTTTATATTTGTTACATTAAGCGTAAGAGAAGTACCAAGACTGCTGTAAATTCACCTTTGTCATCAAATGTATAAACTGCATTAAAAAAGAATACTGAAATAGAATAGTAATAATATTTTACAATATTACTTTTTTTACTGTACAATATTGCTATTGTACTGTATAAATGCAGCCTTGGTGAGGATTTTAGTGCGGTACTGTAGCAGTAATGTGCAGTACTTATATCAAAATAATCCATGCATTTAAATAAAAATACTGTAAAATTACAATGTAAATGAACTGTTTCTTGAAGATTTTAAGTTGTTTACAGTATTTTAGTTTTTGAAAAACCAAGATGTTTACAGGCACATTATGTGTTTTTTTTAACTTGATGTTTACACCACATAAGCCCCCCCTTTTTATTGGCGACACTTATTTGTCATTGACTCTTAAGCTCCTTTTATCTTAAAAACAGATCAATATTATTGTTTGGCTTTCAGAAATTCTGTAGCTATGTCTTTGAATACTGTCCCACTTCATACTTAATGATATAAAGAGTCCTAAAGAGACTGTAATACACTGGGTTACAGAAACAATTAGGCTTATTCATCCACTTGCTTTGACATAGAAAGGAACATGTTCTGCGTTACACAGTGGAAGTTTAGATGGAGCTTTTGTCATACTGAGAAAGAGGGATGGGCTCAATCCACTGAAGTGTGCCGTCTACACTGATCTCTGAATCCCCTTTTGACTTCAAACAAACTTCCACAATTTACAGAGAGTGATGCATTTGATGGAGGTTATAACGGCGGAGTCACAACAATGCTAGAACAGCGTGGCGTGATAGATTGGGCTTCTGTAATCGTTCTCAGTTGCTGTTTCATAAATCTTCAATGGGCCGCTGACCTCAGTCCCAAACACTTCATAAATCAACATATTCAACATCGAAGCGATGGAAGGGGGAAAAAAGGGAAAATGCAGCAGGGAATATGTTTAATCTAACTTTGCAGCTATTTAAAGCATGCTTCAAGTTCACAAAGGCAAGGTTCACAGATGCACAGGGAGCCACCTGTTGAACAATCATTTAGGAAGTAATAAATTGTGAGTCTTGATAAAGAAGAACCTAGGCAGGCATCTGCTGCTGATTACAATCGCACAAATTAACCATGTGGAGGATGCGTTTGATGTCAAGTATTAAAGTGCAACTTTCAGTGCAACTTTCGCTTGTGCATAAGGTGTGCGATTCATTAAAGGATCGGTTTTGAATTGTGGTCAACATGCTGTAACCTAGCAGCTAAATTACCTGCAGACAGTTTGTTTGTAGGGGGCCTGTTTGTGAATGTCGGTATGGTTGCTTGGTGCCTTGCAGGACTTAATATGGATGAGTGCATGTGCACCCATCTGAGCAAGATTGCTTACTGAACAGAAAAATCAAATACCAAAAGGTTTTGGATTGTCTACTTAAGAGCGGAAAATTTGTCGTTAAAGTAGCGTTTCTAATGTGGCGCCTGCAATAAAAAGGGTGAAAGGCCATAAAAATGTAACATTTAATATTCTATGCTTAGGATATAAAACTTAAGCGTGGATAATGTTTGAGAGCTGCAGGGGGGTGGGGTAATACACACCATTTCTGTTTAAACTGACAAATTCAGATTCCATGGCTAAAACAGTAGCACCTGGGCCGAAGAATTCTCTGCATACTTCGGCTTTTAAATGTGAGGCTCTAAGCAGACCACGTTAAACATGCACTGTCTGAAGAAATTTAGATTATTAAACGAAATTGCAGTTTATAAGCATATTCAAAGCACATAAATTACTAGTTCAGATAAATCAGGTATAATGAGATCATAATATTTCCTCTTCCTCAAGGCAGAAAACAAAGCCTGTGTGTTGATCAGTTCCTCACCAGAAGGGGTGCTGCAAATGCTATGCATTTTTAATTCTCATTCCACAAAAAGAACATTTTCCTAAAAAAAAAAAATAAAAAATCCCAAAAGGTTCCTAAATGCATGGTTCACACATGTTATGCCAAAACTAATAAATCTTCTTAACATTAAATAAGTAATTAAAAAAAAGTACAATTAACGAAAACACAAAAGATCATAAAACAAATCCATATGAATCAAGTGGTTTAATCCAAGTCTTGTGAAGACATAGGCGTACTATTGCTTTATTTTTAAAAACAGATTTAATATCTTAGAGGGCCCCTATTATGGATTTTTAAAAATCTTTCATGCAGCTTTAAGTGAATGAAAACATCCTGCAGTTTTAAATCTAAAAGTGCTCCGTGTATAAAATGATTGTATCTTAAAAGAATGAGTTGACTAAATCATTGAATTTCATGTTGATGTCTATGTGTGCATATTGCCCACCCACTTGTTGATCTTTTGGCTTTAGTCAGAATGAAAATGCAAATTCATTCTTTGCCACTAGATGCTAATTTTGGAGCGGTAAAAATAATGCACTACACTTACAAACCTGCCTTATTAGGCATTACAGACCAGATTCATGTCACACAAAGAGGTTTGGAAAATTTAAACAATTGAAGGAATTGTTTGGGAGTTGTTGAGCAAGTAAGGTAAAGATAAATGTATATTATAAGACAATATAAGTTTTTTTTTTTTACTTTACACCAAAATCAAAATATGAACCTCTCAAAACCCATAATAGGGACACTTTAAATAGTGTATATCCAATGGTTTCATAAACAATGACTCTGAGCTCTGTGCTGTTTCATCTGAAAAAAAAAACCCTGCAATGACTGATATAAAGATTTTGGCTTTGTTTTGTGTCAAAGTGCACACCAGTAATTTATTTAATTTTTTTAAGGCACATTTATAAAAGTGACCTATGTCCTAATCCCAAACCCTGTCTGTAAAACCAGGCCTAACAGATTTAACCTAAGTCTTATGGGTTTGAAGTGACTTAACGGTGACTATGACATCATTTTTATTTTCAGGTGAATTAACCCTTTTAAGTAGAATAAAACAGAATAGAAATCAATCAATCATCTTTTTCAAGTGCATTTTACATGCATTTTACAATAACACACAAGATCAAATCTGAAGGGAAAAAGAATATTTCAAAATTAATTTAGATTATATGTAGCATAATTTGTCTAAAAATGTTACCTGCTTCACAGTGTGAGCCAGCACTGACAGAAAAAAAATAAAAATAGGTGCATGCCGCTTCTGCAGTAATGGTGTGTTATGTATCTAAAGGTGCATTTCAAGGCCTTACGGAAACTTTCATCAAAATATAGCTTAAACAGGAATGGGTCTGTTATTCATCCCAGCTGTGCATCCCTACACTTCAATATCCTTTGCACTCACCAGCCCCCATTAATCCTGATGTCTAAGTTATTTCACTCCGGCAGTATCTACAACTACATTAATAATCTCTGAGAGAGAGGGAGAGAGAGCGAGAGACATGAGGGAGATGAGAAAGGGAAGGCCGTCCTGTCATATGCAGCACAGTCTTAATCATTGCATCAAAGTGTTATTGTGCAGCACAGAACTGAGGCAGCCCATGGAGAGCTTTCTCTGGATTCTCCATGTCAGATGGACTATTAATATGAAATACAAGCTGGTTGAGGAGACTAATATTCAAACCTGCTGTGATGCTCGGGGGGCAAAGATACTGAAACATGGCTAATGTTCTGCAGACAATCACAGCACTTAGCTTTCAGTGAGAAAACTACCACACCACAATGTATGACAACCACAATGCCTGCTGTGACTGCTGTGAAATGCTGCTTTTCATGCACATGACTTAGTTTTGAACATTTTAAAATGCTATGTATTATATTTAAACACATGCAGATAAATTAACCAAGAATACATTCTTCAAAAAAGGTTCTTTATTGAACCTTTACCATCAAGTTAATTGCACAAAAGTTTATACTAGAGTCTTTAGATTATGAAAAGTTCTTTACACTAAGGAAAAAAAATGTTCTATGCTACAACCCCCCTTTTAGTTTTTTCAGATATTACTGTGATATTACAAAGAGAGTCATGTAGGGGCAATTATTCAGTGCACTCTTAAAAATAAAGGTGATTCACAATGCCATAGAAAATCATTTTTTGTCTAAATGGTTCTATAAAGAAACTTTAACATCTGAAGAACCTTTCTGTTTCACAAAAGGTTTTTTGTGGCAAAAAAGGTTCTTTGGATTATAAAAAGGTAAGAAACCATTGACTGAATGGTTCTTTTTGGAACCAAAAAATGGTTCTTCAATGGCATCACTGTGATAGAGCATTCAATCAATAGTTTTAAATAACATGCATTTGTTACAGTTAGTTCTTCTTATTTTTCTTTAATCAATAACCAAGTATTTAGACTGACAATTTATTTAACCTACATGAAATTCAGTTCAGGACTATTTGGATATGGACATGTGTTTATATGATTAGGAAAAATGACCATGAAAATCTTTTCCGAAGGCCAAGTTTAGGCTAATTAATGAAAAAAAGTGAATTTCACAAATTCCAAACATGTAAAGTTAATGTGTAATTCATATAGAACAATGAATGCATCCACTTAAATAGGATGTTGCAACATATTGCACCATGGAGGTGCTGTGAGAGGGACTGATCCAGCGATGAGCAGATTAAGGGAATGGCTTTGAGAAAAAATAAAGGGGTGTAACTCGATTTGAGTGACATGTAGGTCTTGGCCCACTCAAGGAGTCACTCAAAGGAAAAGATGATGAGAAGAACATGCCTGCCATTGCCACCCAAGGCTTATTTACATTAAATTAGATTCTATTAATTTTCAAAAAATGCCATTAAATATGACCGCAGGGATATATATATA
>JAUMHP010000063.1:8533891-8557379 GCA_032361065.1 Enteromius trimaculatus
TATATATAAAAACATATTGCCAATTTGATAATTGTGATCTGCTGGAGGCTTTCCTCTTTGCTTATTTAATTCATTAGATTAGATTGTTTCATAGGAAATGAAATACACAGGAGCTGTGATAGAGGTGCATGGGATTGCTTTTTTGTGTACACAGACATTTGCAGATTTGACGCATTAATGCACTTTTCTCATTTAAATGTATCGTACACAACACAATATACAGCGGTCTGTATTTACTTGAACTTGCATCTGCAAATCGTTGAAGGTGTGTGCATGCGAATGCATTTTAACACTTTTTATCGAGTCTTTGTAGTATGTAAACACATACTTTTTCATGCATATGGTTTAATCTCCCTCAATGCATGTATATGATTATGATAATGTTTATCCATGTGGATGTATGTGCAGCTATGAGCATGATAAATCTATGCTGTTGTCTTACTCATCCTCCGACCCAATTTAAATTCACGGCTGGAGTCAGGGCAGGTCAAGGGTGAGGTAAGAGGAGGTGATGTGTGTGTATATATGTGCACAGACGCAGTGTGTGTGCGTGTGGATGGATGGGGGTAGTGTATCTGTGGTAGTAAAAAGAAGACTGGAATTCGATAGCATGAGCTGAATCACATTCAATCTGTGTACCAAATTGATGGCGATGAAAATTGGAGAAGAGGGACACAAAAAAACACTTGTTTGCAGATTAATGTTCTGAATGGCGGTCTGTGAGTCTGCCCTTTATGGATGGCTTCACATGTGGGCCTCAAGACCAAGTCTAAGGATTACCTACAAACTCAATCCTGTTACACACTGCACACACACACGTACAGATAGCTACCATACCTCCCGTCTATAAAATCTTCAGCAAATCACACTTAGAATTTAATGAGATTTTAAACAGCCTTAAAGTGATTTAAAGCGACTATGCCATCAAGTTTTACCAAGTTTAGTTAACAACAACTTCTTGAACACATCTTGTTTGCCTTTTTGACAGGGACACTTGACTGGAGCTTTCATTGCCATATTAAAAAGATCCTCTTTAGTACAATAAACAGCATTTGATCTGAGAAATGTAGCATTACATCACATCACTCACTAATGGATCTTCTGCAGTGAATGGGTGCCGTCAGAATAAGTAACTTAACAGCTGATAAAAACATTACAATGATCCACAAATAATCACTGTGACCCCAGTCCATCAATTAACTTATGAAGTGAAAGGTGAGGTGTTTGTCCAAAATAAAAACAAATCCGAAATATGTTGCTGGATTTTTTTTTTCTACATTAAACTTTGAACATAAAGTGCAGAGGATCCAATGTAAGTAATGGTAATGCTAAATGACCTGTTCAGATAGAGAAACAAACTCATTTAAAGTACATCTGGGATGTCCTGGGGGATGATTAAATTTACAGCAAATTTTCATTCTTAGGCTCTTAGACTATTCCTTCAAAGACTAAAAATAATTTAATGTCTTTATGTGAGAATTTAGGGATTATTATTTTTTTGTACTCGCATATGTCCCAAATTGAATGTTGGACCTCTCAGAATAGGGTACACACAGATGAAAAATGTGTTTAAAGACAATAGAATTCTTACTTGCTCCTATTTTAAAATGCAATGAATCCATCTTGAGGATTCATACAAATGTCTGTTGACTAACAGCAATAAATAATGCCATAAATATTCAATATTTTTAATCTAGTTTAATATATCCTCCCGTTTTATGCAAATTATGAGTCATTAGCATAATCACATTTGACTACATCCTTATAAACCAAGTGAAAGATTACAGCGCATTTTAAAATACATGTATATTAAAGACACATATTCAAATGTTAATGTAAACGTGGTGTGGACTGTGAAGGAATTAGCGAGCAGTGTGTTCGAGCATTAGTAGACTCATATATGTGTGACAAATCTCACAAATTCTAGGTCGGAGCGTCCGTGAGGAAAGTTTCCAATTGCCTAAATGTGTCATCAGATTGTTTTCAGACCTCACTCTTACGTGCTCAAACACAATGTAAACTCTGTCTGACTTTTTCTGCATTCTTTATCAACTTTTTTCCCCCTGCAAAATTCATTACCGGATAAAAACGAGTGTACACGGGGAGGGGGAGCAAATTACAGAGATGGGGAGAGAGAGTGATAGTGAAAAGAACATTACCTATACCAGCACTTAAGTTGACATGGGGCCTGTTAAAGCTTCAGCCAGATATCAGGCTGGATAAAGACGCCAGAAAAGGCCATTATGTAGCCACGGGAGACTCTATCCCTCTCCCTTATTTCACTTGTCCCTCTCTCGTTCCCTCTTTCCAACCTTGAACTTGTCAGGAGTTCAGTGGCTGAGTGTCTGAGGGGCCCCTTGGATGCAAGTGAGCAAGAGGTCCCCTCGGATTCATCCGACATCTAGCCAGACCAGCTCCGGTTGCCCATCTCTCAACCCAACTTTCGCTCTCTCACTCACACATGCACACAAAAACAACAAACTGGGCTTTATCTTTGCCCCAAACATAACATTAACTACCGAAGAACTGGTAAGACACTATAAATCCGCCCCCAAAAGCCTGGATGGCTTCCTTCTCAAATAAGATCATTATTGCTCTAGTAATCCCATTAAATAGATCATTTTGCAAATATCTAAATCCAATTAATAATGTGTTTTCAAAGGAGGTGAGGAAAAACAGTATGCTATAGAGAGTTGACACGCTGTGACTCACAGGCCTTTGTTGCCCGCCTCAGCGTCAGCACTGCGCGTAAGGCTGAAAAAAGCTAACTTAAGCCTGAAGCGTCATGTTGGGGAAAACAGGATGATGAAAGCCACACTCATTACAGGAAAATAAGACATTCACTTTCTACAAGCTTTTTAATTAATGCGTCAGGCTCCGAAAAGGCCTTTCCCCAGAATCCATGGTTCTTTAGAGAAGCAGAGCTTTTTGATATCCATGAACCCTTGAATTCATGAGTCAAGGAGCACTCTGGTTAAGTGAATTAACATGTAATTAAATAAGTGAGCATCTGTTTTGTGGATTTTAGAGATATATATATCCCAGAGACAATTTTTTATTTTTATTTTCAAAAGCGCAGTCTAAGTACAAGCCAATTAAATAACTAGTCTGAAAATAATTCTATTAGTCCAGAATAACAGAATCGTGAAATACTGCGCATATTCGCTGCCGGTGCAACAAATCATGGCTTCTGTGAAATGACAGAAGTACAGTTAATTAGAGGAATGCTTAAACAATGACTGCATGCCTTAAATAATGGTGTTTGTTTGGAATTTTATGATTCATGCATGATTCATGTTGATTTCTGTTAGCATTTTTTAAAATTATTTTTCAAAAAAACATTTACACTAAAATGTAGTTGTTTTTTTTAATATAATTATATATACATATATAATATAGAGGCTATTCCATGAGTACAATCACCTCTGTGGGGGACAAAAATGATGTTAGGGAGCATGAACAGGTTGTGTGAGAGCTTGTTTAGTTAACAGCAGGTGACACAGGGCAAATTAGTAACAAGTCCAGAAACTAGAAAAATACAAAACTAAGAACATTTTGTACAGCTGTGCAATAAAGCATGCATGCTTACTGCACAAATGAAAAGTTTTATATCAAATAATGTCATTGACATAAATTGTCATAAAAAAGGGTGATGGGAACTCGTATGTTTCTAAACATGTTGTATGTGGTGAAATATACTAAGACATCTTTATAATACATCATTTTTAGAAATTAAATCTAATATTTTCAATTTATGTGAAAGGATGCCTTGCTACGTCAGGATCTGAAAAAAAAATCCCTAATTTCTGCAAGAAGAAAGCCCAGAGTTTCAGTTATCCACAGTTAAAAATCATCATCCTGAATGAAATTATTATTCAAAGAATAATATTATGTAGCATTTAACTGAACGATATTGGAATGCATAACAACAAAGAGTTTTTAACCCCAAATTTACATTTTGTTATTCTAAATGTCACCCTCATGTCATTGCAAAAAGCAAAAAAAAAAATAATTAATGTGATTTTATAATAATATATATATTTTTTTATAATATTGTTAACACCAAACAGTGTTGTAAGGGGAAAACAGCCACAAATGAGACATTCCTTTTAATGCCGCCTTTTATTTTCTACATTTGAAGTAAAGTCATACAAATTTGGAAAGTGAGCTAGGTGAAGGTAAGCAAATGATGACATTTTTATTTATTATTTAGGTGAACTAAACCTGAAATTTTGGTATGTTTCTTAATAAAGCTACTCTAGTTTTTTTAAAGGAATTGGAATAAAACTTATTAATAATAGAATTATTATTATTTTTTTTGTTGTTGTTGTTCACCGTTTTCTAAATTTCTAAAATGTCTGAAGAGGTTTGAAACCACATGGGGTCAGTTAAAGTTTTTGGGTGAACTTTAACAATATAAACTTTTAATTTCATTTCTTAATGAAAGAAACCTACGAAAAGACTCAAGCAGCATCATGTTACAGTGTCACACTTATTAACACATACAAGCATTCTCAGAAAAAGGATGACAGAGTTCGTGCTTCAGGTGGGGGTCATGACCAATACGCTGTTGTCAGAGCACAAGACTAACAAGAAACTGGAAATTACTGCACACAAAAAAGCAGGTGTTTATGAGGAATATTTGTGAGCATGCTGAAAATATAGCACTTGTAACTTAAAGCTGTCCCTGTATCTTAGCAGTTAAGCATTAAGCATTTCCCTGCTCTTCCATAGACAAAATATATAAATATGTTATCTTTAGAGAGAGAAAAAGAAAAGCATCTTGTGTTGTTTTCATGTGTCTGAGCATGCAGATTGCCCCCTTTTGTTTGTTTTGATCGGTTAATGAGTGTGCCATTTAGATCGTTATCATGAATGAGCGTTCGAGGCTCACAGCCTTACTGTGCCTGAAGAGGTGTGTGTTACTTTTGGGGAATTTATACACAGACACTCGTACTGTTGATTTCATGGTTTTTGCTATCTCTTAGTTAACAAATGTAGTTAACAGAACATTGTTATGGTTGAAAGGAATGAGAGAAAAGCACTTGAGGGTGGTTATGACATATCTCTGCACTTGACTGTCCTTATTTACACCTATATAGGGAAAAAGTAAAAATTTTGACCAACTGCACTGAATTATACTGTATGCCCAGTCGAAAAATAATGTACTTAAAGTGCTCTTTTTTTGCGCACTAATTTGTACTTAATATACTAAAATTGATTAGTACTACTTTTTATGGTAAACTTAATGGGCCGGTTTCCCGGATAGGGATTAGATTAAGCCAGGACTAGACCTTTGCTTATTTAGGACATTTAAGAATTTTTTGAAACATGTTTTACAAAAATGCATTATCTGCGAGCATTGTAAGACCAAACAATGACAATAATGTATTTTAAGATATCTCATTGCAAGCTTTTTCCAGTTTAGACAGCTCTTAACATTTATTTTAATCTAGGACTAGTTTTAAACCCTGTTCGGGAAACTGCCCCAATATAATCAAAGTGTATTAAATTGTCCTGTTTTGAGATACCATAAATATAAACTAAAATGTGCTTTGAACATACTCTCTTTGTATTTAAAAAATGTATTTAATCCCGACTTGTAGTACAGTAGTAGTTCTGAAGAATCATTTTTAGAGTATTAAGTACAAAATTAGTTTTGCGAAAATAGAGCACTTTTTTAAATTATATTATGGAAGTGCACTTTATTATTTATTTGAGAGCACATTGAACATTGTTTAAAACTTTATTTTAAAACAATGATAAATTGTAAAATTAATAAGAAATACTTCTTAATAGAAATTGTGATCCTGTTATATATCCAAATATATAATTTTATTTATCTTACTTTTTTTATGAATTAAAATTGATATTATAAATAAATGCATAAAAAGATAAAAATTGAATTAAATTATTGTAAGTAAATAATAATTATTATAAAAATATAACACTTTTTTTATTTTTCTTCTATGCTGATAAGTTTGTAACTTATATAAAATAATATTATATATTGTGTGTGTATGTGTATTTTGTATTATTTTTTTATGATAAGTTTGTAACTTATTTAAAATAATATTATATATTGTTTGTGTATGTGTATTTTTTTTAATTTTTTTATCCTAATATAAAATATTTGGATTCCACTGTACGTCTGTAAACCTTTGTCAGCAGTACTAAAAGTGCCATTAAAAGGTCATATTGACCACGATTAAAACAGCAGAGTGAAGTGACTGGAAATTACCCAATTCCATCATCCTAAAATAAAATCAGAAAGAGATGGTATGTAAATGGAGAAAAACATGTGCTATTAAAAAAGTTAGAGAGCAGAGAGATTCTAAAATGGCAGCTGATTCCGAGCAGAGGTCAAACTCTGGAGGTTAATACCTGCTGTTGAACACGGTGCAGAGCCTGCGCTGAGCTCATCTCACTAATGAAACAGAAACACATCCTCTCCTCAGCTCAAACGCCAATCGCTGCCAGCTAAAAAAGCAGCCCATTCATGCCTCCTGGCAGTCTGTGTTTAAGAATGTGTGCGTGTGTATGTGTGTATAAGGGGAATGTTACCTGCCCTAGTGGAGTTTGATTAATGAAGAGAACAATAGTGTTCTTGTGGATGGCTCCGTCAGCCCCACTTGGTTCTGGTCCAGTGAGTCAGAGGCTACTCCATACTCCAGCCTTAAACTCATCCATATCTATGCATCTGTCCATCCGTCTTGCTATCTGCTTTCTCCCTCAGTATCTATGCTCATCCCTGTCTCGCTCTCATTCAATTCTGCCCCTTCCTGCTCTTTCAGGATATACAGTATATCACGTCTGTGTGTGTGCTGATAAGCACTGGAAACTGATGCAGAGTTTCAGTCCTAATGGACATTCTCTGTCATGGAACGGAAAATACCACCACCAAAGACTGCAGGACATTTTACAAAAAATTTTTTTTAACAAAAAAGTTAAAACATGCCTTTCAAGCCGTCTCTAGTTTATTTAATTTGTATGTGGACAGACACTTTTTAAAAGTTTTTAAATGACCACAGTAATTACTATCCTAAATTATGTTTATTTACCTAGGACTAGGCTATGTTGTCCTGTTAATGTTAAAATGCAAAATATAAATAAATGAATGAATTAATAAATATAAAAAAAATATATATATATTTTTGATAGCATTATGTATCCCAAAATACACCAAAGAAATTAAGTTTCACACTTTTGGCATCATTTGGCAAAATAACTTGCAGGAACAATAAAAAATCTGCACAAAAAAGGTTTACTTTTTAACCTCTTGAATAAATGTTACTGGGGCAGAAAAATGACACCACAGATAAAAGACAGTCGTGATATTTTTTTAGTGACAAAACAGGTTTTTTTTTTGTATTATCATAGACTTGTTTTTATTTTTTAGAATTCAAGTCCAAAATTTATTTTTATTATTCAAGATCAAAGCTCTGACATAAAGATTAAAAATCTATAGATAAAAGTCTTTTGAAAAGTCATGATGCTGATAGTAGATATATGCATATACATAAATTGCAGAAATAAACTTGTGTCATTATCAAGTTATTCCTGAGATGGAAAGCAGAATAATATGTATACTGTATATATTGCATATGCACAAGGATTGTATTACTATAGGTCTTTGCATTTAGAAATGACACAACATTCAACTACTATATGGTTTATATTTCTAGTTTCTCAAAACATGATGCATGTTTCTTTACCATGTTTCTTTTTCTTCTTCTACTATACAGGTGTATCCTTTTGCTCTTTTAGTTCATCATGTGACAGCCAGCAATTACTCCGTTTGGATAAGGATATAAGAATCTCCATTGTTACAGTCTGACAGCTTAATTCTTGGCCCATCAAAAGCAAAGCCTCACAATTAATTACTCATATTTTCCCAACTCTCACAGTCAGAGACCCCCTTTGAACCCCCCCTCCCTCTATCTGTTGCCTAATTGTATCAAAACAGCCCTTCAAATCGAACCACCTGCGAGTAGTTTACAAGGCCGACTCTTGTGCTCATTTTACTTGCAAATCAAGAACGTTTTGGAGAAAAACACGGATGGGAAAAAAAGAGGGGTGACTGAGGGTCAGTGATATTCCATCCAGCCAGTGCTTGATGGCTCATCACCCAGCTATGTGACACTTGCAAAACATTGGAGAATTTCCACCTTGTTTGCACTATGGAAACGGAGCGCGAGAGACCCTAATGAGGACATATGGGCGAAAAGAGGCCGGAATGACGCTGTGGGCCTGTTTTGAGAAGTACTGCGCGATTATCTGCCATGTTCTCGTGTTTATAAAATAAACCTTGGCATGTTTGCAAGCACGCCGCTAAGAGGGGATTGTGAGAGCCTGGGGTTGTTGGCCGTGACTGGGAACTGAACGATCATTCTTCATGTCAACACCACAATCATTTAGAAAGTTTGCCACAAAGACTGAAAAAGAAATGAAACATTGTGAGGCCGTGTTGGCTCTGCAGGATAATTACAGCGTCAAAGGAAGAAGGTGAAACATCTGTGCTGACTCATATTCAGCAGTGCTTCATTTCTGCACCAAAAAATCCACTCTGCATGATTTGGCACTGCTGTTTATCATTACAACCAGGGTGACCTTGTGACCTGTGGGATTACTAGGAGATGGGTTTTCAGTCCGCGGTTTGTTGAAATGGTGTCAAATCAGCAGAGTATTCGACTGTAATATAAACGCAGAGGGAAGAGAGAGCGAGAGAGAAAATGAGAGAGGCTCTCGATAGCCGAGAAAGAGGCGAACGTGAATGACTCAAGCTAATTCATTTCTTAAACATCACTGTAATCCTCACTGGTAGCAGTTTTATGGTGGGGTAAATGATTGTTTATCTCAGATTAATTTGATTAAAGAGCTTTTAAGTCTCTTCTGTGGAGCGCCCATGGAGCTTTTCTTTGTGAGCGGCGGAAAGCAGCAGTGCATCTTTCCAGCCAGTCGTTTTCTGTAGATTAGAGGATTGTAATTAATTGGGCAATTGGCTAATTGTCCTGTTTCTTAATGAGGGACCACCGAGAGACGGATGTCTCCTCTCGCACCGTGACCTTTTTCACGCCAGAGACATTCCGTCTGTATATTGGGTCCATGCTTGGCTATAGGCTAAAGAATATCCAAATGTAAAACGTCCGGAAGAATGATTCTATTGAGGTTCGAAAAATGGGAAGAATGGGAAAAAATACGGCTGGGAAATCATATCACCTGTTGTTAGCGGCTAGCAGAGAGGATTAGAGTGAAATTACACTAAGTACCTTGACACCTCTAATGCAGGCAGAGAAATTAGAGTATTCACATGAGACTGACTGTTAAAGCTTTATGAAGATTTCAGACGTAGTGAGATGCAATAAAAGTGAAGTGACATTCACACTGGAGGAAGCCGGTTTGATTTTAGGCACCTGTAAAACTGAGGTGGCAGGTGTTAGAGGGATTGGGTGCCGCCATCGTGATCTATCAAAACCGATCTTACATCATTACGCCTGCAGCTTTCCAAAGCTGTATGTTCCATCCCATTGAGAAAGATCATACTGCTTTGCTTTGTGATGGAATGCATGCGACCATCTTAATTAACTACAAGAATAAATGGCCTAAAAGGACATTGGAAATTTAAAATGGGGGGGGAAATCTATTAATTTTGTTTTATATTTTATTATGATATCACCTTGTATTATATTATTATGACATTTAAATATTAATAATTAAAAACAAGTGCTAAAAATTCCTAAACATTTTTATGTTGTTCTTTTTATATAACACACACAACAAAATATTTTTAGATTTTAATAGATAAAGTAAAAGAGATATATGAAATACAAATATTCTACTGTAACCAATATAGACTAGTCTAGTAAGAGCCGTCCTGTATATCTCTCTGTGCCCATTTGGCATGATCAGGCATCTGAATGTGCCCTCTGTTAGCAGTGACATGAGAAAACTAGCATGCCAGACATCTCCAGACTGGCTAGTTAACAGAATAACAAACAAAGATTCTCAAGAGTTAAAAAATAAATAAACAAACAGTTGCCTAGTTCGCAGGCGCTGGCACTCTTAGCCCACCTGAGACTCAGGGATAGACATCTGCTGTTCATTCAATTCACCAGTACTCTGTCAATATTCACCAAGCAGCATAATATTTTTTAAAATGCATTTTCAAATTGAAACATGTGACTGCCAGCTGGTGTAAAGACACCTCAATCTTCCTCATTGGATAAGTTGACACATGCCTGTGTATTGAAGTATGGGAAAGAATTTAACACCTTCCATGTTTTTATGTCCATTCATTTGGGCTCCATGCTGAACAGGTTAACAAGCAAGAATATAACAGGGAGAAATATAAACTAGTCAAATGAGCAGTTGTAAAAAGAGTGTGGAGGAGAGTTGATCAGGTGATTTAATCAAGCCAATGAAAGAAGCTGGATATATAAATAATAAAAAAGCTACAACTTCAGAACCAAATTCTAGAGCATAATTCTATTAACTATCTGGACACACACACACACACACACACACATAAAGAAGAGTGAAGTGCAATGACGATGCATCCATCTACCAATAATATATCATTGTTTATAACACACAACAAAATGTTTTGTATATTCTTTTTCTAAAAAATTTTTTGGAAAAAACCCCCAAAAAAACCCTTTCTGAATGATTTCTGAAGGATCATGCGACACTAAAGACTTGAATTCTGACTGGTGAAAATTCAGCTTTGGCATCACAGAAATGAATTACATTTTAAAACAGGTTCACTATTTTAAATTGTAATAATATTTCACAATATTGCAATTTTTTTGGCCTTGGTGAGCATATAGAGATATTTCAAAAACATACTAACCTGAGTTTATATATATTTCCATTTAGTAATTTTGCAAAACTTTACAGGAAAGCCTGAAATTTATTGGATAGAGCTGGAAATGTAATCTCACACAAGTCCTTTAGAAAGAAAACAATGTTAATATTCTCTCCACCGAACATCTTTCTGCTAAAATTCCATTAACCACACTAAGCACAGAACAGCATTTCCTAATGTGCGTCTAAATCCATCCACCTCAGTTCTTTACCGTATGTTCAATGATCTGAAACAGCATAGATGAGAAAGATGTGCATTGAAATACCACATTCCCTCACTAAAGAGTCAGCAAGGTGCCGGAAGAACAAACATTTATGGACGGTGAAGAAAACGGAGAGCGAGTGAAAGAGAGCAAAATCGGAAATAGAAAAAGACAGGCTGCAACTTGCCCCACATTTACAAAGTGGATTATCATGGTTTAGGATGCTGATTTGAGTCTCTGAGAGTTGACACATCACAGATGTTGCTTTTGAAGAGACCTGTTAAGGCATGGTGGGGAGCCACTCAGCCTCCCAGCTTCCATCGCCTCCCTCCGCCCAGATTGCTGTGATTCTGGGCCGTGTTTAGGTGTAAACACCATTACATTTTGTCAGTTTGTGATACTGTTTGTCTGGCCTGCAAAATGACAAGCTCTTACTCAGGAACCAGTAAGAAACGGTGAAAACATTCAGCCTCTGAAATCCCGCCACCCCTCTGACACATTAGAATTTATGAGCTGGTAATTCCCGCCGGAGTAATTTGGCTGGTACAGGGTCCAGCGGTGCTCCGACTAGGCTTTTATGTTAGAGGAAAGGCAGGCAGACAACTGACTGATTGACTGTATTACTCCATGTTTAGCAGCATATTTGAGAGTAAAAGTGAGAGAGAAACCTGCTCCCCTGCGGGCCTGAGGGAGAGTCGTATCAGCTTAAACCAGAAAATCTGGTACCGCCAGATGGGTAGACTATAAAGACTGTAAAGACTGACTAATGAGGCATTTACAGATCAACATATACACACTGACTCATGCGAGTCGTCTTTATACCAAACATTCGAAAGTTTAATTTGTCAAGCATTTCAACAGATCCGAACAAGTGCTTTTGTTGGTAATTATCTGACAAGAGCTATGAACCAGTCACTTCTCAGATAAAATGCTCAGAGTAACGCATTCTGGCACAAATACTACATTTTAACAGGGTAAAACAAACAAACACAAAACAACCCAACCATAATTTACTAATCATTATATCTTAGTTTAAATTAAATAATCCAAACTGAGATTTGAATGCATTCAAATAATAAAATGTGGATTTAGTATAAAATTTTCATTAAAGTCAGAATAGCTCTGGGAACACTGAGAATAAATGCAATTATAAAACACTGTATTTTAATGTGTGAGTTAATAAGTGAGATTTCCTGTTTATGGTAATGAACATTCGTTTTTGCAAAAGAGTATAGAGAGAGAGGATGTAAACTCTTCAGTTAGCATGGTGTCCCAAATTAATGTTTTTATAGTTTAAAGCAAGTATTCATAAATGTTTCAGTAAGCTAAACCTATTTGGAAGTTAATATTTAAAAAATATAAATATAAACATTTCTTATGTTTAATGGTCAACATAACACATATATTTGAAAAATATTTATTTTAATTTTACATTTCATTATTTATTTATTTATTTTTTACATTTTTATAATTTATTTATTTATTAGCTTTTCCTCAAAAAACAACCTGCAATTCCCTCAAGAACCACCAGGGGTTTGTGAAGCCCAAAAGGTCTTTATAAAATCTTTATAAAGAGACATAACTTGTGTTCCTGAATTTTAAATCAACTTAATCCTGCTGAGAAGGGAAAGAAAGAAAATTAACTTGTCAAACAGTGTAATATCAGCATGTATGTAGTTTGCTCATAATTCTATGTCCACTATTATTATACATAATATCATTGTAAATATACTTTGTGTATAGTTTTAATGTGCTCTTTTTATACTTTCTTAGGGTAAAGCAATGTATAAAAGGGCAGAACTAAGCCTACAAAACAGCACAAACTATATTTTAGCCTTTTTTTGCAGCAGCTGTGCTCTCTAAAATGAAAGTTCACTTGTTGTACCCTGAGAGTGTCCTTGAAAATGTTCCTTGTTTGTCCCACTTGTACTGATGTTCCTATCTTGTCAGTCTCTCTAGTTTGTAAACTTCATCAGTTACCTTTGAATTTCTCTTGGCTTTCTCTTAGCTTGGGCTCAGCTCCTTTCACCTCCTTTTCTTTTAATTGCCCTGTTCATGTGTCTGATTTCCCCTCGTCTTGCACCTCAGGGTGTCATCTGGCCTTTGTTCACCTGATCCAAGACGCGTGGCACCAATCAAGCACACAATGGTGAACACAATAGGGCCTGATGGGGGCCCATCCTCGCTCTGAGAGGCTCATTTGACACCTAGCTGCGTGCTGGTTTCCCCTACGAACCAAGTGCTTTTCCAGATTAACTTACTGTTCTCTGCTAAAGCTTTGGAGCAGGGTGGAAGCCCCAGTGGAAGCTAACCTGGACATCTGGCTTATGTTAGGTCAGGTATAGCCAGAGCTGGAGCCGACAGCCACCAATGCCTGTCATACGTGAATAGCTCATCCCTGTGTTGAATTTCACTTGTCGAACATCTTGTTGCAGAAATTGCTTGGGGTGCTTTTCTCTGAATGGACGCGTGCCGGGTGTCACCAATCTCTGCGCCATGACGCCCATCCATTTTTAACAGCAGCACAGATGAACTGTGGGTGGCCTCCACCTGCGCACGTGTCCCCGTGAACACGCGCCATCCGGTGGGCTCGAACCACGGCTGTCCATTCTGTAATTTACGATCAAACGCAGCCACTATCAGGTATCATATAAAGTCCAGCTCAGTGGACACGACGCGTGCCACATCCACTGGTCACTAGACAAAATGAAACCGTATCTCGCAATGAATGTGTTAAAGTTATTGTTCCAATTAGAGCAGATGAAAATGAGACGTAAACCTACGCCAGACATTTACAGCGTCTGTCATTGCTAATTCATGAAAAGTGAGCATGAAAAGCTGCTACTCATTTATTTTTTGGGATTATGTTGCATATTGTGGGCCAATATCAAAATACAGTATGCACTTACCTTGACCAAAAGAAGATCGCATTTCTAACCCAAAGGGGAAAACATTATGCTGTAATGAATGTAACTACTGGCTTTTAGACGTCCTTCAAAAAGGGTAATTAATGTATTACCAGTCTAAAATGATCCACCGTGCACCTCATTAAACATTACACCTTCCACCCTCTCTGTCTAAAGCTGAATAACCATTAACAGTAGTGCTACAAAGTGGAACATTTACGGTGACCCTAGAAAGTATTTGGACACTTATTTCACACTTAAAACATTTAAATTGTCATCAAATTGTATGGATGTATACATAGATACAAATAAAAATACAAATAAATAAAAATACACAAATGTCAGCTTTTATTCGAAAAAAAAAAATTAAAGATGTATATTTATGTATATAATTTGCATATACACTGTATGTATGCGTGTATATATTTATATTAGTATATACTATATATTTATAGTAGTATAAATAACCACACACATATACATAATATAAATATATATGTGTGTGTGTGTGTAAATTAGGATAAAATGTCAACGTTTCTAGACTAAGAAATGTGTGTGTGTGTGTGTGTGTGTGTGTGTGTATACACACACACACACACATACATTTCGTTGCAAAGAATACATATATATTGTCTCAGTCTTATGGACTGAATGCTAAACTCTTATGCATAAGTTTGCCCAAAGAAAAGGGCATAAAGTGCAAATGATTAAGCAAGACTGGAAAACCAGAATGGAGAATCTTCCATATCTTGTTTTATATTTCACTTATAAAGCAGGACCCCACAAATGACTGACTATCCATTACTGCAGGTATGAAAAATGTCACACATTTAAAGATGGTGTGTGTTATATTTTAGCTGTACAAGACTTTTTAACAGTTTAAACAGTCTGCAAAGTTCATTACATTTAAAAAAATACTTAAATGAAGAAAAGTATGTATTTTAAGTTGTATTTTATGTTGGCCTCATGAACTGTAATTTAATGGTTTCCCTTACATCTTTAAACACAAACCATAGCTACTAAACAGAAATACTTTAGTATAAAGAAAGCATCTGTCTAGCACAGAGTATTGTCTCAAGCTTCCTTAGACAGACTGTGTCTTATTGAAGGAACTGCTGGAAATCCTCGCTTTGAGAAGTGTCCTGTTAAAATTCTGTTAATCTACATATCATTGCGTCTCAAAAAGCTCCATTTTCATCCAAATGTTGCAGTTAGAAAGCATCTCAGAGTAGATTGTGAAGGGGCCGGTATTGTGAATGAAGAGCAATGATACTGCTCCTCAGGAGGAGGAGATGGTAAACAGCTTGAGTGGCACTTGTACATGCAGCGGTTCTCACACACACTCACTCACTCCTGTTACTCATAAACAAATGAGGTGAGAAGTTTAACAAGCTACCTTGTCATAAAAGAGGCTATTTTATTTGTTTGGGTGGGCATGAGAATTTCCTTCCCATTAATTTCCCTGAAAGAAACTACACTGCGAACCCTACGGGTGTTATGCAAATACAATGCTAAAATCCCAAAGCTTGGGGAGATAATTGCAGGTTCTAAGGAATTTTGATCTAATTAATGTATTGATGTGGGCACTAGCAAATCAAAACAAACAAAACTAAAAAGATTTTGATGCTTTTGAAATCAATACAAGACACCATACAAGTATTGAAGTACAGGAGATTTATTGAAATGGGCTGTACCGTCATTTTCACCCTTTATATGGTAGTCACATAGACAGATACACTCAGAGCTCTCTTTTACACTCATTCATGCTGCATGCCAAGAATGCAAAGACAGACATATTACTTCCGGATGAATCATCAATAACTACATCTACGCAAAATGTTTAACCACCCTACAGGAAAGTGTCACGTTGAGAAAAGTCCTCATTATAACTATGGTTCTGAGGGTAAAATTCTATATTCTAAGTAGTGTTACATACACACTATTGGAAATTCAAGTTTTTGGAGGAAATAGAGGAAGAAATATTTTAATGAAAGGAGTGTCTGAGTATAAAGTCATTTACATTAAATGGAAACCCATATGATACGGAATACTGAAAAACTGGTACAAATGTATATATGTGATATGATTTTTTTTTTTCAGCACCAGAGATTAATGTATATAAGACACCCAATGGAAAATAATAAGAAAAAAGACATCCAATTATTATTTTTTCAATTTAACTTTGTTTTGATATTGTGGCTTTCATAGGTTTTCTTTTACTTTTTCCCTGCTATTATACTTTATGGAGGAAATTTCTTTTTTCTTTTTTTTCCTCCATTATTTCTTTCCATTCTGAGTCTTAATGAATCCATGTGAATTTACAGTATCTAAACCATCTGCTGGGGATATAGCAGGAAAATAGCAGCATACAAACAAATGATTACTTTAACATGTTAAGAATTAAATAGCGATTAACCTCGAAATATATAACAATAAAATGTTGAAAATCAAAGATCAACAGCTAAGCAAGTGGCAAAAGGAAAGAAATGCAAAAATAATAGGTAGTCTAAACACTGGGAACATTAATAAATCAATAGATATAAAAAAAAAAAAAACATTAAAGATGTCTTCTTGATAATCAACTTAAAAACATAATGATCATTATACTGTTAATATTAGGGAAAGCAAACAATGTATCAGCATCATTTTAGCTGTAAATCATCAGCTGTGATAAAAGAAGTGCTAGGTAATATCTACACAGGATAAACAACACTGTGTTTGTGATTACAGACATTGCTGATTGGTCAAAATACATTCAGCGTACCGCGCAGAATTGCTCTGGAGAGAGATGCATAGCAGTTCCAGTTCAATGAGCTAAAACAGACAGGAGAAGCAAAGTGCTCAGCTGTATATGATCGGTGTGAGTCAACACTTCTTATCATCTGATAATACAATCTACAGCCAATCCTAAACAATCTTGAACCGTATTTGATCGAAAGCTCTTGAAGAAAAAAAAAAAGTCAAAGAAATCCTGATATGAAAAAGATTAAGAGAAACTATAGCTAATTATATATGCTATAGCTAAGTCTTCAACTGATAATTGTTTTGCATTTTATTTTCTGTAATTCATTAAATGTATTTTTTTTGGCCAGTGACAAATATAATGCAAAACAAATAAACAAAAAACTAAATAATTAAATTCCATGTTCCTGGTTTAAACAACGTGAGCCTGGCGTACAACATTTGTAAATGATTTGTAAATATAAGCTTTAAAACGTTTATCCATATTACAAAAGATAAACAATTTTTGCACGTAAACAGAACTATATGGTAAAATAAGCTTCTGTCTGCTCACACAAAATGTAATTGTCTCATTTTTAGAAAACGGACATTAAACTAGAGCGTTTAGCTAACGTCAGCACTGTGTAACACTGCACGTGGCACTGAATGATTTTAACGTGAATAGTCAATTACACACATGTAAACCTCTCCAAGTACATAAAATGTAAGTAAATAAAGCTTTTAAAAGAAAAAACTATAATTTACAGCTATAATACATCACTTGCTCATTGTGACTGAATGTTATAAAAGACGAGACTTCCTTTCCAGCACAACTAACCAGCACAGTGTTTTACCATGTTGTTAGGAAAACTACTTCTGGGAAGCTTTCTGCAGAGCTATATACACAGAGAACGTACTGTTGTGTCATAAAAATATCAAAAAGGGCCTAAAGAATTGTTTTGTTCTTCACATGAAGGGCTAACATATTAAAATGGCTTATTTTACAAACTACTTTTTTCTCCAGGGCGCACATGCTCCACTGCTGTACAGTATTTCACTGCACAGAGGCTCCAGTGTAACAGCCCAAGGTGCAAAAATATATGCCGAGTTACCAAGAATGATGGCCAATGTCATTTTCTCACCAGATACGTACCAGAGATGACATAAAATGAGAAAACTCACAGTAAACACTACAAGAAGTGTACTAAATTGGGAAGGCAGTACGTCAAAGAGTATTGCCTTGAAACAATAGTTCTTTAACTAGATTTTGTCTGTATCGCTCATTACGAAACATGCTATACACTGTAATGAATCCATGAAATGTTTCCATACTGAGGCATCCAGATGTGCCAAATTAATCAGTTATTTGCTTTTGCTTTAAGCTAGATTTGCTCTGGTAAAATTAGATATTAAAAATGGGCTATATAATACTTATGTACTTGATTGACTGACCGACTAGCTTAAGTTTAATCAAAAACCATTTACACTTTGGTGTAGCCAACTGTAGGCAGCCCACACATTTCAACCATCCCGCGATACAATAAAGATTCAGCATCAGTACATTCCAGTTCAAATGAAGGACATTCAGAATGAAGTCTTTGGAGACTAGATGCTCATTTCTACACTTCTGTCATCACTGTATATAACAGGCAGTTTGCTTTTTAGATTTAAAGTGAACAGTGTTATTCACTTACACTTACATTTGCTTATTGCAATCAATCTCAAAATAAATATTAGTAGTGTAATTCTGTACCAGTGTATCATTTTAAAGACGTATGCATTGAAAAAAGTACCAAAAGTATCCAGGACCAACGTCTTGTAACGTATCAATATGGCAGCAAACACATGCCAATATAATTGAGTCTGATACTTTTTATCTGCAGTGTAAACACCCTCGAAAGTGATAGGAGTTACCCTGTCAAACCTAATATGCTCTGGTGCTAAAACATGCAGTAAACAATCACTTCTATGTCCCATGGTGCCATCCAAGTGTTTTCTTGCTTCATTAGATATTTGTGGACAAACGTTCGTCAATTGATGTGGTACAGCTTTTGAAGTACGAATTCAGCCACAGCAAATTAAAGGCCTCATATGGACAGACCACTCCAGTGATCATCGCAAAACACAGTGAGAGTATTAAGTGCTCAATTCTGTTATACTGACTGAATCCAAAATAAACGTCAACTTAAACACAGTTATTGTCGGTAAAAACATAACATTGGTCTCTTCGTGCAAAAACGCCGTTCTATGAATGGCTGCTTGTGAAGATTTTCAAAAACGTTTTGCTCAAAGTATTAGTCAACAGCACGAAAGATTCTTTAAAAAAAAAAAATCTAAATAATGGAAAAATCTAAAAAGGGGGTTTGGCATCACCACATTTAGTGCCTATCTTTCTTCACAATATGTCCGGTTGTTCTTGCAAACCTAGGTAACTTTATGGCAAGAAATCTGTCCGTGACTTGACCTGTCAGAAATTACATTCCAGTTTCCTTTTACAAGCAATACCTATTTTGGCAGAAAACTTTGCAGATCCTTTACTTCTTTGAGATCTTCCCAGCTTTTCTCTTGGGCTCATAGGGTGTTCTCAGGATGCTGGGTGTCTCTTCCATTACCCTGACCAGCAGGTTATCAATGTAGTCCTCCAGCTCCCGAATATGAGCATCTTTCTTTCTGACCACTTCTTTCTGCTTGATGAGCTCTTGCACAACTTCTTCAAAGGAAAGATTGCTGTAGGCCGCCATGTTCATCTGCAGATGTTCAGGCTCCTAGATGGGAGGCATAATACATGACATAAGATTCTTAAATGTTGTTAAATCTATACATTTTATTGGTCAGAACATGCTGGGAATTCTCTAAAGTACATAATTTTTTGCTTCTTTTGACTTCTTTTTATTTAATAATTTAAACACTGGACAATGTTTTCATGGATAAACAATAATTCTGCACTAATAATAGTATTGAAGAAGCTGTACTAATAATAATGGGACTGCAAATTCACATTTTCTAGTGGCATAACATTTTATAAGACAAGATCGAAATACACGTGTTATTTAATGCTGCCTTTTAGAGCTTGATAAACAAGCTTTTATTAAAAGTGTTGCTCTAAATGCTTAAGCTTCAGTTCTCTCAAGCAGAGCGATAATGTGTTGACATGAGAAGTGTCCGCCTCTGATTTCACAATGATATTGAGAAAGCGGCAATTTAGAAACATTTGCTCATCTGCTATCAAGTGTCTGACAAATTCACACTTTCCGCTGTCAAGGTGAAAACAAGCACTAAATGCGGTCAGTTGATATAATCTCTTTGAGAGCTTATCCATTTCAGCTCTGTCAAAATATGAGTAGATGACTCTAAGTCATGCCTAATTACTGATGCTCAGTTAATTACAATAAAACTGCCATCCAAAATCAACATTAACAAGACACAGACCAGAAATTAATCTAATTACTTAATCCATACAGCTCCAGAAATGAAGTACTTCCACCAAATCTACACTGATAAGATTCTCTGTGTTTAAATAATTTAAATGTATGAAATTACACTTACAATAAATATATACATTTATAAAATAAGGTTTTAACAGAGACTAAACATCATTGGTATGATTACTTCAACAGTGAGAGTGCTGGGCAACATTTTTAGTGATGCAGAATAAAGTATAAATCTAGTTAAAATAGATTTCCTGTAATATTTTTTTTAACCAAATTATTCATTAAAGCTTTTTCTGCCATATTTATTTATATGCAAACTTAAATGCTGTAAATTTCAAGTCGTTGAAAGTATCAAATTTAACTAAAAAAATAAAAATAAAAAATGTAAAAACAATATTTAAGATATTTTAGAGCAGTTAACCCCAAAATTAAAATGTTGGCATTAATCACTTATCCCCATATTGTTCCAAACCTCTAAAAGCTTAGTTTGTTTTCAGAACACAATTTAAGAAAGATTGGATGAAAACCGGGAGTCTTGTGACTGTCCAACCTGATCTCATGGCAATTCGTACATATTTTAAAAGGTGGCTAATTTGTACGACCTCACTTGTACGAATTTCATACGATTTCTTCTAAATCGAAAGTATTTTACGAGTTGCCAATTCGTATGAATTTGTACGAATAACCTAAACCGGCCCCTAAACCTACCCGTCACAGGGTTTTAGACAAATCATACAAGTGAGGTCGTACGAATTTCACACCTCGTATGAATACGTACAAATTGGTCGTGAGACTGTGTTGGACCAACACATTATCTACTAAACAACTGCACTGTCAAGGTCAAGAAAAGTATGAAAGACATCGTCTGAATGCTCGATCTGCAATCAGTGGTTCAACCATAATTTTATAAAGCTACAAGAATATTTTTTGTACAGAAAGAAAACAAAAATAGCAGCATTTTGGAGAGCATCCGATAGATGCTCATAGAGTAAGCAGTTCTGTGGCAGCCACAATGAAAGGATACACAGTTTTTGTACAAATCAAAATGTAAGTATGCAAAGACCACGTATACTTCCATTGCTGCTAACACAGAACTTCGAGAGGGTAGTGGACAAACCCAAATTGGACTCTGTCCTACAGTATGACCGCAAAAAAAAAACCAAAAAAAAAACCTTAACACACAAATAACCTGTGAAAAATGTATTTACATTTTTCTGTGTGATGATATATCTATATAAAACCCATAAAAGTTAGCATTGTTTACATGTATAATACTAAATAGAAGTTTAATAATAATCTGCATTCATACATTGCACTTGTTAAGAAAATAATATTTGGAAGGAGCAAGCCTCAACAAATTTAACCTGAAGCTTCAGAGTCTGAACTGCTTTTGGGTTTGAACTTGATCCACCATATCGGACAGCTGTTTATACATGTGACACTTTGATTATGATTATCCTCTTTAGATTATCGTAATGAAAACAAAACATTCCTTCTCTTTTTCCCTGAGGAAACAGCAGAGCAAATTTGACTCCATAAAACTGCCATTCTAGAAACTCAAGCAAAAATACAGTGGCCCAAAAAAGTATTTAGACACGTAAATCATGTGAATGTCACTGCATTAGACAACAAAATATAATATATGTGCAGTTAAAAAGGTACACTTTCCAAGCAAAACATTGCTGAATTAATCTATTGTTTAAAAATATGATTTATTGTTAAAAATGTAAGCAAAAGAGTATTTGGATGCTTTATGGTTTCTGGAAGTGAAGTTTTTTCTCCTAGTCAGTATGATGAACTACACCTGTAGTGAACTTGAAATGAACTGACTTCATTCATCCACAAATTTTTTTTTTTTTAAACGCCTTTCAAATTTGTTTGCTGATGCCACTTGCATGCAATAAAAATTCATACAATTTTAGGCATGCTTGCCACGTTGAGCGTTTGGTAACGCTGGTCAACAGACAACGCAAGCCAAAACAACTCTCTCTGGCTATATAGAACAACGAACACTGAATCAAAGGAAGATTTACAGAAAGAGATGCTGCATGAATAGCAAAACCACCAGGGCACAAGCTAGCGGGGGCAGGAAAAGAGCCCAGGAAATGACCATGAACTGGCAAGCAGCTGATGAGCAGATTTAGGCAATCAGGAGTGTGGGAGAGATAAGACTTCCACTTGGCATTCTTCAGTTGTCTCATTATGGGCACTAATGAGGGCCTTTGCGTTGAAAATCTAAAACTCCAAGTCCTTTGAAATGCCTCAGCCAGCTCTCCCCCCACCCCCCATCCTTTAATTAAGGCCTTAGAGTGCCAGAGACACTATTTCACGGATGCAGTGTTAACATAACCTCAAAAATGGGTGAGGAAAGCCATTTTCAGCAACGCGTCTCCAGTTTCAACATCACTTCAGCAGCTATTTTCACACAGCAGGCAAGCAAATGTCGCGTTACTCTGCGCTGGACATGATGACGATCACAATCAGTATAATTATGACAAAGTGAAAGAGGGCCCCTTTCCACGTTTAACGTTGACCGTTGTTTGATCCATAGTGTAAAATTAGACCAGTGACAAATTGCGTATTATTAATGATTAGATTTCCAATTATTGAGTGAGAGAACATACTGTCCAAGATGGCTCGCTAATGAAATGGAAGCACACTAATAACATCGCACTACTTCAAATTACATGCAGATCAAAGACGATGACCACCCATTTCATTAGATTAATTAGATAAATGGCCCTCCAAGCAGAGCGCCACAAGTGATACTCAGTCAGAGATCAGCATCAACGACTTCCATGTATAATAGGGCTGCAATAAATGACCAATTAAAACTTTGGGCAAGTTTTGAAAACTTGTGAGACATGTGGTCAAACTGTGTCTGGACAGACTGGACAGTGACAATGTGAAAGTACACCCCTTTTTTTTTTATTCTATAGAAATGGAAAATAATATTGCTATATATATCTATCTATATTATATATATATCTATATATATATTATGGTCACATGTAATTTAGCTCTATTACAATAGTGTAAAATAAGAAGGACATACAGTGTACTAGGGGTGCAACGGATCGTGGTTGATCATTTTTTAAACTTTTAGATTAATACAATTTTTTTTAACAACCACAGATAAAACACAGTGTTATAACAATATAATGATGACGGAAGAAAGGTGGTGGACAAAACAGTTACAGTGTGTAGACATTGTGGCACGAGAAAGCCGTATGAAATTGGCAATACATCGAGTATGGCCACGCATCTGAAGCGACATCACCCCGGTATGCAGACAGGATGCAAACCGAAGCAACCACAGCAACAGCTGCTCACCGCTGCATTTAAGCAGCCCTTGTTTGCACCA
>JAUMHP010000063.1:8561977-8578383 GCA_032361065.1 Enteromius trimaculatus
TTAAGGATAACTTTATATTATATATATATATATATATATATATATATATATACTTATTTATTTGTCAGTCAACACTGGCCAAAACTGAAATATTATTGTACAGATTAACTTTCTACATTTTTATGTAGTAAAATTACTAAAACTTAAAAATGTTAAAATAAAAACAATGCACAGATATTTCTAATAAGATGAAAATAGAAAATATAAAAATGTAAAATATTAAAGAAATCTACACAGTAACAGCTACTGTACTGATTATCTGTATAATTTTCTTATGTAAATGTATTGTTTGAATTATTATTATACTTATTTGTATTTACTTAATATTATTTAACAAAATATTATAAGTAAAGATGGAAAAATCAGAATTGCAATCGTTCTGAATACAACAAATCTCAAGAAATCTCTCAGAATGAATATCCATATTTTATTCTGTTCATTTTAATGGTTTAATGTCTAAACTTATGTGTTGTTGACTGCTTTTAGTATTTTGCAATTTAGGACAGAATGTTGATACTGGCCTAAAATGAAAATAATATTTGATTTGATCTGTATGTATCTATATGGTACCCCTATGTAAATAAAAAAGGAATTTTAAACTTGCGATGATATCCTTTAAAACTACTTTATTAAAACCTGATAAACTGAGTAGAATGTGATTCATTATTTTTTACTCTGGCACTTTCTTGACCTCAGCCCTAATGAAAAAAAAGCAGTCTGTACCCTCACAGCCCTCTAGAAATGCCGTTCAACACTTCCGACCTAGACACAGTTCTTTCAGGCAAACACTACTGTAAACACTCCTTCAGTATCGGAACACGCTTCCCTCTGGGGTCGTCACAGGCTGCCATCTTGCTGAGTGCTCTTCTTCCATCATGGCACAGCTAGTGAATGGTGATTATGTTTCTTTCCAAGACCATCCACACACTGGGGAGCTTGTAGATCCGAGGGAAGAGGGTTTACCTGGTCTCAGGCCCAGTGAGAGAGCTCTGATCTGGGCATGTGGAGAGCCAGCCAGCCCCTGTTCTTCACATGGGAGTCAAGGCCAAGATAAATCTTCCTCTGCCTGGAACCACAATACTCCCACTCTGCGAGGGCCGCTGGGAACCATCGTACAATCAACAAACACAGGTGTGCGATAATTAGGGCCTGTCGACTCCAATGTCGAAACGGACTCTTGTACCCTTGCGTCAGTTAGAGGAAACCATCACGTTCAATAGGGACTGCTAACCCTGAGAGTCTTTAAAGGGGATGCGAGGTCGGTAGAGTGATTTGTGTCAACAGTGATGTTAGCAATCGGTTACAGTGCATAACTTCCTCCCAAGGGTGTGATATCATAGGATTGCTAAATAAATAACGCTTGCACTGATTGTGACATATTGCCAATGATAGAAGCTTGAAGGAAAACTAAGGAAGCATCAATAACAATATTCCAGCAAATACCAATAAGCTGATAATTTTGCACAATGAAAATCAGCCTATTACTGGTATTGTACCAATTGTGCATTAAAAGACTGGATCTCCAGTGTTAAACCTATTACATATAAATAAATGGCAAACTGCTGTATTCTTAAAAGCTTGTCATCTTCCAATTTTTGATTTCTTTCATCTGCTGCATTCATTAATGCCAGGTGGCACTGCCCTTTCTACCTCAACCAGCCATACCTGTTTCTCTCATAATACTTAAATAACCATGCTAGTCTGTACATGCCCAAAAATGCAAAATCAGAAAATATTGTCTCTGTTATGAAGTAGTCTTGACATTTAGTTACAGAAAGCCGTCTCTGTCACATTTGCCAATAACATTAGAGGAAGTCAGAACTTCCTCTAAGAAAACACACCTGTTAGTCACCAGGGCCTGACAAACGGAGAGGAAAATATAATACCACTTACAACAGCCAGCCTCACTAGACCTGTTCATCTACCACAGGGTTGTTACTCAAACTGTGAGTCAAAAGGCTTTATCTAAGTTTCATACCAGAACAAACTGCATGAGATGGCTGCCCTTCTATAGTACGCACAGCAATGGCATGTCCATAGACACTTAAAACTCAGACGACAGGTTTTAAAAACAAAGACAGGGTTACGTCAGAGGATTACTTAAAAAGAAACTGCATCACTAATTGTTGGATAAATTAAAAATAGTCCCAAGTAGTTCAAACCTTCCATTGTGCTATACTTTTCAACACTAGTACTTTTAACTGAGTACTATTAACTGACTTGGCCTCAAAATGCATTTAAACACAGGGGTCTATGTAGTTTGATATGATATTTGTCAGAGCGAGACTGAATGGTCTGCTCTTAAATAATGAAATGTTCAAGTAAAAAAAGAAAAAAAGAAGCCAGTGATTACAAAGAATCTTGAGGACTGCATAAATACAACTGAAACAAAATTTCTTAATTGTAACACCATAAGACATTTAGTGTTGGGTTCCTCTTTTAACTTGCATTTCTGCTTATTTGAAAGTGAATGAAGTATTTAACTCACTTACTCAGTTTTCCGCCGTTCCTTATTGTCAAATATCTCATTTAAGTTGATGATTTTTTGGCCCAGAAACTTGTCCAATCCAACCAGGGACCTGTGCATGACTGTGAGGCACAGCTCATACACCTCCGGATTGCTCTCCATCAGCAGCCCAGGCAGTTCAAATGAAGCCTCTTCCCTCCACACCGGGCTGAGGGTTTTCTCCGCCACCGATGTGGAGTACTTCTCTTTGCCCAACTGGATGATGGTGTAGGCATCGTTGGTGCCATTCTTGCCCTTTGGTTGCAGATCTGTGGCTTGAAGAACAGTGGCTTGAACATGAGTTGGAAACCACTTCTGTGACTGTTCGCCTAATGACATGATGACTCCAGGTGTAGAGTTATGGATTTTGGTGTGTGAATTGATAAATGTATTACTTCAATTTAGCCTTGACATTTTGTTTAGCTTTTAATCAAGACCTAACCAAGAGCACATAAAAACCAAAAGCTAAGTTTAACAGCATGGGAAGAACATATTTGTCATTACTAAAGCCGCATCTGTTAACAGAACAGGTAATGATGTCGTTACACTCTGCAAACACCCCACACATTCACCCCGCTCCAAATAAGGTCACCTAAACCAAAGAAGAAGAAAAAAACAGTCTCAGAAAAATTATATTTAAACATAAATTCATATTACAAATGACACAAAAATAAGAATTGTAACCTAAAATAAGTGACTTTAACAGTGCAACAAAAGTAAAATTATTTTTAAAAATGTAATTGCTTTTGAGCAAATTTAGTTCTCTCTAAAGATTTAAACCGAGGTGACCGACCATGCAGAGAGTCTGTAAATGTTTTTTTGCTATATGTATCTAAAACTAATATTATTCACATATGTATTTGTTGAAAATTAAAGTAGTTTAACAAAATGAATAAACTGCTTAAATTCATGTCATGTAAATAAACTAATTTTGTCATAACCTACACTACTGGGATGGACTGTAACTTAATATAAAAGCATTTTATAAAAATGTATATGAATTAACTGTGATAAATTATCAAATTGTCCAAAATATTATCTATGTCCAATGCCAAGCATACAAAAACACTGTCATTCAGAAATTATATATCTAACGTTATACAGATTATACAACGTCGTAAGCTAGTGAAGTTTTACTAGGCTATAATTATAATTATAGTTGTTGTTAACAACACGGATTATTGTTATTTATCTCTTTTCACTTATTTTGCTCAGTAATTCTTCCAAAACAACGACATATACAACTTGTACTTTCACCTCAGGAGGGTGGTCATAGGATAAACTTAACCAGTATTCAAAGAAAAAACCCTCTGCGGTCTTCCTTTATTTAATTCAGTTAGAAGCACCACTGCTGGCTGTTACCTACAGTTACTGCTGCTGTCAGCCAGTCATTCAGCACAAGCCTCTGATATTTACCTCTGAAGCATCTTTCTCGAACAAGCTAGCGTCGCCACTACACGTGGGATGACCGCTTATGCCAGTCGGTATCTGTGGTAGATGAAAATAAATAAGCTGCTGTAGGCGACACTAATTCATCTTAAACAAATGTGTAGTATTCCACATCAGCCCTGCAATCGACTTCCTAGTTCCTCATTTCCGCCGATGTGGTCACGGGTCGAAGTGCAAACTCCTCCTCTGTTGCCGTGGAAACACAGGATTTGATCGGCGCGCGCCTGGCGCTGTTCCTGGGATTCGGTTGACTGTGAGGCTTATGAGAGTTTGAGCAGCTCGTTTCCCTTTTGTTGTTAATTTTATCGAGAGAAGAAAAAAAAAAAAAAAGAAACAGGAAAGTAATAAATAGCTTGTTTGTAAAACATTGTAATGCTATTTAGAATTAGAATTCAAATGAAACCATAACAATTAACTATAAAACACCAGTAACCTTACATGATAATATTTTTTACATAATTTTCAATGGAGGAAATAGCAATGAAGAAAAAAAAAACATAAGTAGCACAGGTATATTTGTAGCATGAGCTAATAATACATTGTATGGGTCAAAATCACTATTAGGTTAAGACCATGCTCCATGAAGATACTTTGCAAATGTCCTAATGTAAATTTGATTAATGAAACATTTTGATATGCATTGCTAAGAACTTAATTTGGACAACTTTAAAGATGATTTTCTTAATATTTAGATTCCAGATATTCAATTTGTTTTGTCTTATCCAAATATTTCCCTATTCTAACATCAATAACGAGCTTATTTATTTAGCTTTCATAATAATAATAATTATATATATAATTATAGCCTATAAAATGAATGCATTAGACACTTAATTGCTTTAATTCAATTTAACAAAAGCTCCTTAAATTGTAGAAAACAAATAAAATGTGTAGGGAAGTTCAAAATGTCCTCTCTCAAATACTGAATGGAGTCCCATGTAGGCTATCTGGGATTCTTATAATGTCCACTCAATAAAGTCAATAAATGTCTATTGGAGGCTCTTGACAAAACTAAACCAACCAAACATGTTAACGTCTGTCAATGTTTCTTGAATGGGGACGTTGAGGTACTGATAAGAGATTCATTTAAATGAGTACAGACATGTGTGTCATCCCATTTGACAGGTACGTCTTAACCAAATACACCTGCTCTTTCATTTTATTCTCTGTCTCTCTCCTTATCCCCATCGGCCTGCCATAACCGCAGAGTGTTGTGTACATACCAGAGTCAGAGGCATGAGTCTGGCACATTCGTCACACATAGATTATCACTCTTATCTGGAGTGTATCTCAGGATGAAAATGGGCCTGGTGTGGTGAAATATTAGGTCATATAAAATGCATTTAAGACAGCTTAAACTGAGGAGGGGCCCTTCTATGTGCCATTTTGAGTTAAGCCTCACTGCAAACACCAGGAAACAGCTGAGGAATCAGAGTGGAAGAATCTCCTGCATGGTTCTTTCACGGACCAGTGAAACAGTGTTTGATCTATGTACTGTATGTATATAATGTTCCTTGTTTGTATCACTCCTCTGTTTATTTTTATGTTCTGCAGACAGACTGTCTGTTTATTAGACTTTTATCCATTTACTCTTCCTGCGGGTTACACTGTTATGCCAGTAGGTGGTGATAAATCTTTATATAAGAGTGAGCCAAGTGAATCATTCGCTCAAATGATTTGTTCAAGAAGGCTAATTCATTTAAAGGGTTAGTTCACACAAAAAAGTTATGTTCTGTCATTAATTACTCACCCTCATATTGTTTCAAATCGTTCATATTCAAAACACAAATTAAGATATTTTTGATGAGATCAGAGAGGCCATCCGACCCTCCATAGACAGCAACACAACTGAAATGATCCAAGGTCCAGAAACGTAGTAAAAACACTGGTAAAACAGTCTATGTGACATCAGTGCCTCGACTTAAGTTTTGCGACTGTAGGAGAATACTTTTTTTTTGTGCAATAAAAACAAAAATAACATAATTTAACTCCCTCCTTCTCCTGTGTTTCTGGATCTGGGATCATTTCAGTTGTATTGCTGTCTATGGAGAGTCGGATGGCTATATAAACAAATATTTTAATTTGTTTTCCGAAGATGAACGAAGGTCTTATGGAGGTGAGTAATTGATGACAAAATTTTGGGGTGAGCTAACCCTTTAAGAATTAAAGCTGTCGTGTTTATGTGTCGTTAAATTATTCACTCAACCAGTTCATTCAAAAAGACAGATTTATTCTGGAACGCAATAAGTGACTGTGTTTATGAATGAGTCACCAAATCATTTTACTAACACTTTTTTCTCAGCGATGCCATAACAGAAACATTTTGCGCTTCCTAAAGACATATTAGCGAAAAGCTCTTTCTGTGCAGAATATTTAAATAAACCTTTTGTGCAATGGAAATGTCCCATGGACGTTAAAGGTTCATTTCACTCATAGATGCCAATTAAATTTTTATTTTGTATAATGTTGTTGCACTTCAGTTCACACTACTACTGTATGTTTCACCATTCCTGTCGTGGCTTTTTTTTTAAACTATTTTCACTGGCAAAGACAAAATAAAGATAGATAAAGCAAAGAATACAGTTTTTCCTCTGGTTCCATAAATTTAGCTCTCTATTTTGCACTGTTCAGTTTTTAAAAATCTCATGGGGTGGAAGAGGCTCACGGCTGTAAAGAGACACCACCAGAGGTCATGACACCAATCCTTAATTTGACAATTTGTTAGACACTTTCATGTATTACCTTCTAAGACCATAATACGCCCGTATGCCTCTGGAGTGGGATAAAAACATGAAAGGCTCTACATTCCAACCTCACCTGCTTCCTTTTATTGTTCTCCTCTGATAGAGTATATAAAGGAAAAAAATCCATCAAGTCATAAATTAGCCTAGAGTAACGTATGGCCTCAGTCCACTTTTCCAGAGGAATGATGTTGTAGCCCATAAACTGTCCAATATACAACAGGACCCTGTATTGCATATCAGTAAGGCCCACGTGTTGGCCTGTATTAGGCATCATCTTTATGGGCCCGAATCCTCTGTAAGGTCTCTTGCCACGGTCAGACAGCTGGTTCTGCTTTAGGCCCCTTTCTTCAACACTATATAGGTTGTTTTACATTTATTAAACACTTTTAAGCATCTCTGGCTGCAAGATTGCCCATCTGTTAGCACACGACAGTATATGTTTAGAGGGAGCACAAGAAGGTTAGGGGATGCCATTGTAACATCAATACGACTCATAATGCGCTTCAGGTTTATGGTCGGGTTGCGAGATTGATTTAAAAGGCTGTGCTTTTAGTCAAGAGGACATTCAGATTACAGATGAAAATTTAATAATAAAAAAAAAGTAGGAGAGAAGAGCACAAATCACTGCCGGCGCTGCGCTCTGTGGAATGTTAGGGTGTGCAATGCACGGTGATATATAGATCTGCAGATGTGCATGTTGCCTGCGACGGCTGGAGCAGAAATTGTTGGGGGCGTGCAGCTGCCAAAAGGTTCATTGTGTGGAACAATACTTCAAGAGTGTTTATTTGAATATCACTAAAGGCTATAACCTCTCACCCCTTCATAGCCGACTGTCAGTTAGGTTAGGACAGAAGTTAGGAAGCTGCACTTTAAGCACTGAGAAAACCGCTGGCCAAATCATAAACAGTAAAGGGTTTGAAAAAATCTAACATTGTCAAAAGTAACATTAATATGTTTTATGAGAACACATTTCTCTTATCTTTTGTCAGCACAAATTTTCTACATGATGCAATTGTCTGTGTGTGTGTGTGTGTATTTTGTGTGCATTCATATGTCTTAATAATGACAAGAGGATATGTGTTAGCTTATATTTTATGCATACAATCAAATGATAGTAAATGGAACAACAACCGGAAAAAAAAAAAAAAAAATCTGGAATTTTCCACCTCAAAACTGTATGATACCATCAAGTTGTGCTTATTTAATGATGCTGAGCATTGTGAACTGGCAAGCAAGTCATTTGCAAGCGTAAACATACAGTCGGTATGTTGTAAGGTAAACACTATGAAGTAAACAAGTTATTAAATTTGCCAAAGTGCATTCTATCAGCATTCCACTACATTGAATCGAGTGCTGCTTTTGAGATGCTGTTCTGTATGCATGGGAGGATGTGCAGACCACATATGACAAACAAATTAAACAAATGAGAGTGATTAAAACAGCTGGATCCACAAATGGCATGACCAATTCAGGGAATTGCAAGGCAAACGCATGCAATTATAGCAAATGAGGTACACCCACTTTGTGCTACTCAGATGTTGCATTAATTTAAATGGTCTGTTTCTGCTGTGCAATTCATATTACATTAAATTAGCAATAGAGTCCCCTGTGTCCTTCTGCTGAAGTCTTCACAAAGCTATTCTCTCCAAAGCAAATCATTTGCAGTCGGAGATCATCATGTCGAAATCCTCAAATGGCATTGCATTTCATAATATTATTAGGAAATTTGGAAAGAACAGTAATAGGTTTGGTTTTTAGGTGTTGTGATATTCTTATCATTTTATCAAAACTAATTTTGGCTTTCCGAGAAGCGATTTTGTAATTGTTGGGAGTTTACCATAGTTTGATTTGATTTATGGACCTTTTTTCTTTTCAAGACAAGCAACTGGGGGAGAGAAGGTGGAAATGGGAATTGGACACTCCACCAAAGGTTTTAATTTGATATTAATTTATATTAATTTTTTATTAAATTATATGTTTTATTTTTTTTTTTTTATTCCACATTAACTGATATATTTTTTTTAGATATATACTGTACGTATCGGTTAATGTGGAATTAAAGAGAAAAAAAATAATACCTTCACTTGTTACCTCGAGGATATTTTTTCTACACAGTCTAATCTATTAACAGCTGAACTACTGTAAACTAATTTGCAGTTAATTCAGTCAGATTAAATGTTTTTGGCTCAAATTAAACCCAGTTAATTGGCTTGTTACCACATGAAACGTATTTTTAAGTTATACAAAAAACACTTCCCCAAACTGGTCTTTGCACTACTGAATCTTTTGGATTGTAAAGCATGTTGAAACGTCTCATGTTTTTACCCAGTCATTCCATTCTCAATGAGTCAGTGACTGGTTAGCCGCTGCCATGTGTTCACCAGCCAGGATGCTGAGAGATTGACAGAGCAATACTGAGCTCATGTCTTCAGGGGACGAGTGAACAGGTGTCCCTCCTGCTGGAGTTTAAGAGAAGTCCCCTGTGCCCCAGCCTGAGAGAGCAAGATAGTAGAGAGAAAGAGAGAGAGAAAAGACCCACATGTGTGTGCCCCGCGGCCCCTCTTTCCCCCCTTGTGTGTATGTATATATTAGAGTGATGGGGAGGTATGCAGTGCCATAGTTCAGACACATGCTAATGCGCTCCCAGAAATAATTTGGGAATAGATGAAGGAGAAAGGCTTTGAAGGTGTTGTGCTAAAGTACACAGGGGCTTTCTGAAAGATAAAAAAAAAATCATAGGCAAACTATAGGTTTTATGGATTATTATATTAAAAATAACAACCAGAAGGATGCACTGACAGTACTGGTTGACATGCAACATCTGATTAATGAATCGAGTGAGCTGCATGCTGTTGTTTTTCTATTAATACATTTTTCCATTTACATTCTGCTCTTGTGCCGTGATACTTAATAGATTAATAGACTTCCATTTGAGGAACTGTAAAACGAGGAAACCAATCTCTGTTTCACACTTGATGAAAGAAAACGTGTCAAGTCCAAATCAAAGATCTGTCCATTAGCAGAAGAGCCATGTGAGTTTATCTCTCAGCAAGATCTCTCTGTCGGTGCTTGATAAGTTAAACTATAGCATGTCACTAATTCTGACATCTGATGACATGTGCTGGGCAACTGAAGATCAGACACCTCCCCTACGGAAACTGACACGTCAGATTTCTCAGGCTGGAATTGTACTATCCATATATCTTAATGTGTTTATTTCTGATGCTTGCTTTGTCTCAGACATACACGAATATATTATATAGTGTTATTTCTAGAACACTAAAGTACTTTGAAATACTTTAGTAACACTTTAAAGTGTTGTAGTCCTCTTATCATTTTATCAATACTAATTTGATGCAGGACACTCACGCATTCCACAAAAGCTTTTATTTTTTTAATAAACAGGTTTATTGTTAAAAATATATATTTGTAATTGTACTGTACACTTTCAAAAGGTTTAAATATTTTTTTAATTCCATATTTAGTTATTTACTTGAAATAAATATTAGGTTTAAATATTTACACTTTAAGTAGTAATATGTACCTTT
Source organism: Enteromius trimaculatus (assembly GCA_032361065.1). Taxonomy (NCBI): domain Eukaryota; kingdom Metazoa; phylum Chordata; class Actinopteri; order Cypriniformes; family Cyprinidae; genus Enteromius; species Enteromius trimaculatus. The sequence continues at coordinate 8,572,225 of JAUMHP010000063.1, forward strand.
AGCGTACCAAAATGGAGTCTTTATGTAAAAACATGTACCTTTTGAAAAGGTACCGCCCCAGTGACAGCTTTTGTACCTTTATTTCTGACAGTGTATTAATTCAATGTCTAAACATCAGTTATTGTATGTAGAATGTAAAAATATAACTATTATTCTTACCTTTATATTGTAATCTAGCCTAATTCATAATTAATTAAAATTACTATTGTTAAACTATTGTGATTAAGACTGGAAACTCTTATCTATCTGTCTATTTATCTGCTTTGATTTATAATGTTATATTAATATAAACACTGTCAACAATCAATGAACATGTTTCATGTGTGTGATAGCATTAGCTGTTTTAAAAATAATTGTGCTGTTGTGTATGTGTTATGTATGTAAAAAAAAAAAATATATATATATATATATACACACATGCATGTATGTGTGAGTGTTTGTGTGTGTGTCTTTCTTCCCCCAAAATGTAATACAGCACGAGCAAACATACAGTTTTCTTTGAGGTAGGCAGTGAAACCTTTTTGCTCTCCGAATTTGAAATGATTATTGCACAGTTTTGCTTATAGCCTGAAGTAGGAGAAATGGAGAAAAAGCTGTTGCGGCGGCATTCCATTTTTCCATGTAGGAGTATAAGAGCCTGTGTTATTTGCATACTAGGGACATATTTAAGCTGTATTACATGCAGGAGAAGTGTTACGGGGAAAGAGGCTATACATCTAAAGTAATGATGAGTTCAAAAAATGTGTGAGAAACAGCTTTACCCTGCATGGAAATACACTCTGTGGGATCATTAAGTCTCCTCGGCTTCAAAGTGCTAAAGCGCTCTAGTGAAAGCCTATTAGCAGTCACTGGGAAGCTCAACTCCGCACTAAACGGCGTGCTGTTTTCATGTCTTCCCTCAGTGATAAAGCCTTATCTGTTTAAGATGCTTGAAAATAGCTCATATTGAGCAGCATATTAGAATAAATTAAATAAACACATTGCATATATATAAATCAAACTCCATGCGGTTAATCACATACACAAAGAAAAGACACCCACATTGAAAGCCTCGCCGAATAAGCAAAATCTTACCACAAGACGAGGCTTTTCTCAATCTGTTTAAACAAATCAATCAAATTCTTAAAGATATTTGTGAAAATGTGCAAAGATTTATTATTGAATTGCATATGGACAGGATTCTGTCAGCAGCTTCATAAAACCTTAACACAGACAAACGCATGATGCAATTACAGTAATCAGCACATGTCAATTAAACACAAATTGGACAACTGAGAACACACTTTTATATTGTACTGAAAGCACAACTGATAAACAACAACACGCTCAGCTTATAGATTAAATAATGTACCTCCTCAGCTAAATGTGAAGTATTTATGCATTAAATACATAATAATATATGATTTCTTTTTTGTTTACCACTGACAGATAAAGCTGCCTTCTATCAGAGATTTAACTAAATTTGCATATCAATTGTTTATAGTTTGCATACTGAAATGATATAAAAGTCATATAATAAGCAAATTCAGTTGTTATTAATAATGCATAACACTCGCGGCTGTTTAAAACATACACACATTTGTGGGAAACTTTTTTACAGACAGCCTTCATTTGGTGCGACACGTGCCTGCATGTACAACAGAATGATATTTATCCATCAAATATTATCTAAGCTGCTAATGTCAGTGTAGTCCTCTTTTGTAAAACATGAGATAAGCAGATACATCTCTTTTTATTGGTAACATTTAGCTAAATTGATGCCCTTTGTGTGCACCTGGTGCCAAAGGTTAGCATTGTGGTGAAGGTCTTCTCTCTCTCACGGGGATGCGTTCAGCCGATAAAGGTTGTCTCGACCTGCCATGCACAAGCGATACTGTAACTGATATATTGTTGCATTGTGGGTAGGGGTAGTTTCAATACACAACTGAGTTGATATCTTGTATATTTCTGCATATTAAATTATATGAAAGAAAGCTATATTTTTAGTAAATGTGAATGAGAAGGAATTTTTTTAAATTTATGTTATCCAACAGACAAATCAAAAAAATTTGCATACTGTATTTATATATATATATATTTTAGGTGAAACACACTGATTGTATATTTGACATATTATAACATGCTAATTTTGCTTTATTTTAAATCATAAATACTAAGTGACCAAGTGGCTTTTTAAAGCAACAAATCTTATCAGTCAGTGGACTGGAAGAAAAAATGTAAATAATTATCACAGATTTGCTACCTCAAAATTTAATAGTTTAATCATTTCGATTAAAATGTACTTTTTAAAAATGGCATCTTTAAGCAATTCTATTTTAACACACATAGCTCACAGAAAACACAGTTAGATACTTAAAAAAAGCATTTAATAATTTATAACACTGTACATAACACATGCATTTGGTTCTTTGAATGCGCCTTTTCGGTTACCTTCATCAGATAGCATGGTGAGAGTGGATGCAGACAGCTGTGTTGTTGTCTAGAGGCAGACAGGCACATCGGGTGAAGTTCTGCTCCAGCTAGAACAGCACACTCATCTAATCCCTGAGGCAGAAGAGAGCGCCGTACAAAAACTACTGTACACACACTCACACATCTTTACTCTGCAGCTGTGATGAAGTCATCTAGGGGTCTTGACACGCTTTCGTCTAGCTTAGAAATCATTTTCAAATGTTTTGGGACTGGTGTCCACACTAAACAGTTACAAGGCTAGTACTGTACTGTACAAATCCACTGGCAGAGCCAAAGCTATTTATGGTTGCTTAATACCGCAAATGGTGTTGCTAGTACCTGCAAAAGCCATGTAGTCATAAATCACGTTTTGCTGATCCATCTGCTCAGTGCATGTGAAGAAAAGAAAAGACAAGACAAGAAAGGAAAATAAAATAAAATAAAAAGAACATGTTTATCAAGTTAAATCAATGAAGTAAGATAAAAAAGATAACAAACACACTATAACATTTTCATTTTAACTGTAAAAAAAAACTAAAAAAGCTACAAACTGGTGAACTGGTTAACAGTAAAATGTCTTACTACGGTATGTACAGTAATGAACTGTAATATATCTAAACTTTAATTTCATGTAATTTTACAGTTACATTCTAGATTTTGTTAAATACAGATACGTGTTTGTTGAAGTGAAAAAGAAGTGAAGAACAAGTCATCATATAACAGACAGTTAAAAAAATGTAAAATGACTTTCCCAGTCATTTCCCATATTTTTTCCCATTAAATTTGTTTTCTAGCAGTTTTTGTTGTCAGTTATGTATATTGAGTTTTCTGTTACCACTCATAATGTTTAATTCATATTTATTGCATTATTTCCTTGTCATATGTTACAGTAATTGTGTTTTGTGTATGACTCCTTCTATATATATCAGGCATCACCTTGTGAAACATTATTATTTGTGACCCTGGACAACAAAAAGTGTTAATTTTCCAAAATTAAGATTTATATATGACCTGAAAGCTGAATAAATAAGCTTCCCATTGATGTATGATTTGGATGGATAGGGCAATATTTGACCGAGATACAACTATATGAACATCTGAAATCTGAGGGTACAGAAAAATAATTGAGAAAATCACCTTTAAAGTTGTTTAAATAAAGATCTTATCAATGCATATTACTAATAAAAAATTAAGTTTTAATATATTTTTGGTAAGAAAGTGACTAAATATTTTAATGTAACATGATCTTTACTTATTATGCGAATTAAAAATCAATAATTAAAAATCAATAATTTTGACCCATACAATGTATTTTTGGCTATTGCTGCAAATATACCCCAGCGACTTAAGACTGGTTTTGTGGTCCAGGGTCACATTTTTATTATTTACAGGCTAATTTACAGGTTGTTCTGTAAATATGATTACATTTTTATTTGATTTTTACATAATTATTGTAAATATGACATATTTAACATATAAAGAATGCGTATTTTAATAACATTTTTAACATAAATTTAACGTGTGTGTGAGATATGTGTTTTTACATCACTGAATTTATATTACTATCTACGAGTATATTTTATAAGTCTGGACTTGCATACTAAAATGAAATGCTGCAGTGAAAATGTCTAAACTTGTAAAAGATTTAAATAACTCCTGTGTGTAGAGCGTAGCTGTCACGGGTATTGTTAAAAACTCTTCCCAGGTGTCCCAGGAGTGGTAGCACAGGAGGGTCAGCGAGTCACAGCACTGCTTTACTGTCACCATCACTCTTCATCCTGCGCTGCTCAAGACGTGTTAGTGACCTTACCAAAAAAATCACTTATATCTTACCAGACCACTAATGCACTATCCAGATGTTACGCTTTCAGCTTCATGTTTGATGTTGTTGTACACCTATATACTTACTTGTCATAATCTTATTTGTATATTTGCTGGCTGAACAAAGGGCATCGCTCATCCTCTCTCCTCGTTTCCATTAAAATAATCATATCTTAACACTAAAGGTTACCAAGATGACATTATGCTCCTTAGACGTGTTTGACTGACACACTGAGGTTTATGACCTTCAGAGGTGAACAAGAAGTCCAAGACGGAGAGCCAGTCATTTTAATATTGTATATTATTAAACCTCTAAACAAGCCATATTTTACTTTTCTTTACAGGTTTCAAATAGGATAAAACATTTCTGAGGAGGACAAACAAAGAGCATAGGTCAGTTTCATCGGGGTGTGTAAATCTCACGATGGTAATGAAAAGTCAACGGTTGTTAGGGTCACGTGTTGACAGAGTTCATTTGAATTAGTTTCAAGCGTTCGAAACTGAATGTCAAGCCAATTTGATTTTGAGCATTCAAGCTTCATGACACTTCAAGGGGTTGCATTGATTCCTGGTGAATAAAAGGCAAGACGCATTAAATATTTCTATATTTTGCTAATCATTTAATTATTCCACCCACTCCGAGAGTGGATTAGAATGATTTCAAGAGAGAACATAGTACCTAGCCACTTAACAGTGTAAGAGAATAAACACTATATACATTAAAGGGAGCACTTGGCATTCGGGCTTGATACTGCTTCCTATCTAAATGGCTAATCCATGCAATGTGTGGGTGGGGTGATTAACGCTCACACAACCACATGAAAAAAAAATACATTTGCTTTGAAACTTTGAATACGGTCGGCATGAATATGCAACTATGAATAATTGGCAGAGAATGGGAGTTGGCTTGGATTAACAACTCAAAATGCAGTTTATGACTAATTGTGTTAAGTGAAAATAAACTGGCACTTTTGTTCCCGGGATAATTAGCTTTTTAATGTTTGCCGGAGTGATTGTGGGAGCTGTGCTCTGGCGCCTGTTCTTTTTTCAAGTGGGCCCTCTAGCTTTCCTGAGGGGAATGAGACTTGGGTTTTTCGTGTGTATGTGTGTTGAGGACTTTTATTAGTGGGGAAAAGTGGCTTTCTAGCTGTAAATAACTTTGTAGTGCAGCCTGTTTGTTTGTTTTGACTTCTTTTTGATTTTATGCTTGAGGCTTTGTACATATTTTAATAGAGTTGCATTAATAGGTTTGTTGCTTTTGAATAGCCCCTTCATTCATATTTAAACCACATTTACAGAGCTAAAATTGCTTCATATTTTGAACAAGTTTAGTGAGTCACATTCCACAATACTGTGGTGTAGCTACTTGTGATTTTTTTTACAGTATACATGAAAGTATGTATTTAAAAAAAAATAAAAAAATAGTGATTTCACATTATATAAATATAACTTATACATGCCAACTTGCCATTGGTATTTATTTAGAATATTTATATATTCTATCAAATAGATCCAAAAAAAAGTTTGTTTAGAAAATATATGTGTACCACGTATATTTATTTCATATATAGAAATACACACACACACGTATATATTAATGAAGTGTATTACATGTATTTATATTAATGTATAATATAAATGTTATTCATATGAATATAAATATATACATGTAAATATTTCTGACATATATCCATGCATATGTGTGTATTTATATATACATATAAATATGCTCAGAACACACACATATATTATGTAAACACAAACCTTTATGGATACATGAGTGTAAAATGTTTATGATTTTTCTTTCATTTCATTGCAGCATTTAACTATTATTTAGAAATATTAATAATTACTTTTAAATTATATTAATAATTTTTATATATTAAA
>JAUMHP010000063.1:8579491-8600870 GCA_032361065.1 Enteromius trimaculatus
CTCTTCGTCACTACCAACCTCATTTCAGACAAAAAAAAATAATTTCTAAATTACTGTGAAGCACAATCGAGTTATTTTAATCCCTGTGATTGGAAAATATTTAAGAGTAGAGTCAATGAAAGATAAAAAATCCCAGTGATTCTGTGATTCAGAAGGCTCCTGCAAACTTCCGCAAAATGCGCTCATGCGCTATTGAGAGACTCGAGGACCTCTCTTTCACTTTCAACTCTGTACTTTTTCCCACTTTCCAGCTCGGTCTCGCACCGAGACTCGCGCTGCTTTCCTCGGCGAGAGGGGCATGGGGTAATTGGAATCAGTTATTCAAAACATCTCTAAATGTGATTTAAATGGCGAGGATTTATTAACATAGAAGGAAACCATTAAAAGGGGGTTCGGAACGGGGAGAGGGGAATTCCGTTTTGGGAGAAGAGTGGGGGCAGGATGGACTGCAGAGTGAAGAAGGAAGGGGAAGGGGAGAACGAGGGGGAGAAGAGAAAGCAATTACTGGATGTAAAGGCCACGAACAGAGCTCCCGCCGTCACTGAGAAATCAAATCTGTCAGCAATTAGGAGGATCTGAGGGGGCCATGCAGCACTCGCCGCTGGACAATAGGGGTGCTGGGACTCTGAAGAGGAGAAGGGGGCCGGAGCAATTATGAGAGCTGATAGAGTAGCTTTATTTATCTAAACAGCAGGTTAGTCTCTCATTCTGCCTCTTTTGTCACTTGTTGCAGATGTGAAAGGGGCACCACTTCATCTAAACACTGTTCGACCCGATCGCCATTGTCCGGGCAGTTAGTGTCTGAAGTGCCTCTGCTTTTCACTACCCTGCTGGGATAGACTAGTGTTTGATCTCATGCCCTAGCAATGCTAACCCTTCACCTTCAAGAGCAGATCTCCATACCTTAGGTTTGAAGCTACTTATTAAGACATAGCAAAAGGGGCTGCGCTCCTCTACAACCAGTCCTCAATATCAAAGGGCACAGGCTCAATGAATGGGTCAAAAGGCCCTTGTTTAGGACAGAGGCTCAGGAAAAGGATTACAGCTGGGTAGTCTAATGTTAGTCTTCACATAAATGGCAGAACAGAGAACTGCACTGATGCAATGTCTGCATAAGCTAACTAAATCTCAGATTTGGGATTGTGATACGATAACAAAACAAGAAAACATGCGGCATGTGACGAATTATGTAAAAGTTGGCACTTTTTATTTAAGCCATGTTAGGAAAGTCCACGCAGTCAGAAAGCAATACATACAATATATCTCAACTTTTTGCCAAATTAAGGACAATGCGGTTGAATAACGAAAAATCTGGCTTTTTGTTTTATCTGTATGGATTATTGATTTGAATATAAAATAAAAAAATCGCCAGCAGGACAACATTGGACAAAAAAAGTAAATATAACTATTTCTATATTGTTATTATATAGCTCTCTATCATGTATAACCCCTTTTGATTAACATGGATAAAATGATAAAATGTTAGATTTCAAGATTAGATTACACAGAATGTCCACAGAGGTCACCAAGCAGCACGGATCCTTTAATGAGGAGCAGATGTATGAAAATGAAATTCTATAAATTATTTCAGGTTGATTATCAGCCCTCATCATCTCAGAGTTGAAAAATGCACCAGGACATCACTCATAGCCTATAAGCATAGTTTTCCTCTACGATTAAAGGCCCACATATTTTCTATTCAGTGCCCTCTGTTGTGGTTTTGCAGACTAGACCCACAGCAAAGAATCTAATAATCTGAGGGAGCCAAAGCTTTAAGTGGATATAAAAGCATGTGTACATCTCACACACATACCAACATGTGCTTTCTGGCCACCACACTCCGTCCCGGCCTGAAGGGATCATGAATTTCACCAACATAATCTCATACCAAAACATAACAATAATGGATAATAAGTGTGCCAGTAATGATGAGAAATAAATATTTTCCGAGGTTATATTAAAAACAGTGGCAATATTAGTTTTAAAAGACATTACCCTCAGTAATAGATTTGTTTTTTCTTGCTTTCAAAGCAGTAAACTGTTCTCTGCGAATCCCTGAGAGAGAGCATCCTTAATTTCCAGGTTTAGCATTTGGAATATGTTATGAGGCACACAGTCTTACTCTTGTCAAAGTGCTTTTACAGCTTAAACAAATTTAATCAGAGGAGCTTTGAGTGACAGGGGGGAGCTCTCCCACAATGCTCTCTTTTTGCCCCGCACTCCTCCTCTTCGGCAGCAGCTGTGCCGACCCGCTAGTGGAGGTGCGTCTTAACCCAACACTTGAATTTCACTCTGAGAGCATTATGAAAACATTCTTTATTCAAATGCCAGTAGAATAATACTACATGGTGCTAGACTACTTGTTTTAACATTGCATTCTACGCTAATGGTGCACATCTTAAATTTTTCGCCGATGCCTGGAGAAATTTGGCGCTTACATTGACAATATACTCACACACTAAAATGAGCATGCGGTTTATAAGTAGAGATTTGGTGTTGACATTGATTACAGAGGCTGCCTCCATGTGATTACAAAACAGTAATATAGTGAAATATTATAATAATTTAAAACTATTTTCCATTTTATCTGTGTATCACATAAAAGCCATAATTCCACCCCCCCCAGGATTCTTTCAAACAGCTGTTATTTGAAATATAAATCTAACATTATAAATAAATCTAACATTTTGGTTACTAATCTAGTTTGGCTATTTGGCTATTAAGAGTCAACTATGATTCATTTATTCAAAATGTTTCAGTTACACTTTATTTTAGTTATACATGTAATATTTTCTGTAATTATACATTTAACTACTGAGTAATATTAATGAACAACAAGTACTTACTATATGGTTTGGCTTAGGGTTAATTGCATGTAATTATGCAGAAGTTTATGTTATTCTAATAGTATGTAACGTGTAACAAAGACAGCTTCAAAAAAATTCCAATGATAAGGAAGTTACTACTGTAGTTTAGAGTGAGCAGTGTTTGTTTGGTCATGTGACATCATTCAATTGGGCTGCCATGTGTAAACTCAATCTGCCTTTATTGGCTACTAATAAATAAAACACTAAAAAAAAAAAAAAAATTTATTTACTTTTTTATTAGGAAAGAAACTATTTGCATCTTTAAAGAATTTGAGACAAGTCAAAATGAGATGAAAAAAGGAAAAAAGATGGTGAGCATGAATAGTGGAGGTCTGCACAGGTGGCTTTAAAGGCCTCAGGCCCAGTGGGGGTCTCCCCTGTTTCACTCTGTCCACAGGTGTTTATTAGCACATAGGAGCTGCCATATGTCCCAGCATGCAACACAGCCTCGGGGTGTACAATCAGCCCTCACACCCATAATCATCAGCAACCCTGGCAGCACTCTCTCTCTTTTACTCGCTCTCTCTGTCTCATGAGAGATCAAGTGGGGCAGCAAAGCATTTTGTAAATGTTTTCTTCCTTCGCTTGGTTTGACCCCAATAGTTCATTTCACTATACCAACATCCCCAATGCACTCCAATGTAAGGACATTTTTGAAAAGTTGTAACGCATGTGGAAAGTTGTTAGAATTATAAAAGTTTAAAATGTTCAAATTGCTTTGTTGTCAAAAAAAAAAACTGAAAAAAAAAACAAGAGAAAATTTGAATTTATAATATGTTTTGAGGAAGCTACACATGATATTTTACACCTAAAATCTCAATGCCTCGACATAAAAAAAAATAAATAAATAAGGCGTCCTGTATTAAAATCATGAATGAATTGCACTTGAATGTATTGCTGAATAATTTAATAGTGAGAAAAAAGTTTTACACCCATATGGAAATAAATAAGATTTTAGATTGAAACAAAGTATGAATTCATAAGTATTATACATATAAGTTATATTATATTTTTATAGTTAAACATTTTCATGTATTACACAGAATAATTTAATAAATAGAACAAAAATTAGCATCACCTTTTTAATTCATAAGCAGATATGAAATGCATAATAGGAGTGCAGCGGGGAAAGAAAACATATAATAACACACCTTAGATTGCAGTTTTTTGTGTAACAGATATCAAATGCCTTCCCATTCCCAGTCTTTCCCTCTGCAGGGATGGAAATGTTTTGCACCTGGTCAGTATGAGAGAAAACCATTGTCATTTTAACAGCCCCCCCTCTCAGGCAGGCATGTGAATGATTGGGCAATGAATACATACTGGTTGGGGGGAGATGGTGGGAAACCAGTGCGCGGTGCCTGTTTGAAGTGGGCATATGGTTGCTGCATTTGCATTTAATGCCCTTCAGATTATGAGCGTTAACTCGTGCTAAACACCTCGCTCGGTTGGGGCTAATTTGATGAGGTCATGCTGTGACCTTGTGACCCCTCTACCCCTATGTCCTGTAAGTGAAAGCAGCTGGGTGCAGATCAGGAGAGATTTGCACGTGTGTACACGCACATACACACACGCACACACACACACACACATCACATGCAACCTGTTCTCATCTTCATTCTGGACCTTAGCATTATGGTGACCAAAAAATATGTAAACCCTTTCACAATGTGCTGAATACGTTCAATATGACATCTGTGATGGCTTTTACAGATATTTAGGTTATAAAACTGACATGGCTCTTGAATGAACTGAATTATGATGTTTATTTTTAAAAGGAAGTACGCTATTACTTACCTTACCAGAACAAATGAGAGAAAGTGAGGTATAAATATAGTAGGGTTCAAGACTAAACTGATTTTTTTTTTTTAATTAAAAAAAGGTTTATTATTATAAAATTAAATAAAGAGAAATGAAAACTTAAACTAATTAGAAAATATTCAATATTAACGTGGGCATATTTAAAGCCGTATTCTCACATTATCACATTTGGATCTATATCTCTCTATATATATTTTATATTTTAATAATCGAGTTTTACAAATTTTCGCAAATATCCTGATATTCACAGATTTTCAGTTTTATGTGTTACTTAAATTGTCATGCTGATAATGTAATTTGTAAACTAATTTGTTAAAAACAACTATTTTAATTATATTACTAATAATGTTTTTATCTGATGAATTTTAACATGAAAAACATTTGAAATGGTAAATAAAACCATTTTTACATCTGGTCAGATATTTAGACCCTCGCTGTATTTCTTCTCATACAGCTCGAGCAGATTTGTAGTAAGAGTTTGAACGCGCTTGCTGCACGCCGCAAATATTTGCTACTTGAAGTTTAATTCTAGAACTTCCACGCATTTTATTCCAAAAGCATTCCAACATGCGCTCACAGCACACACATCATGACCACCGAAACGCACATATCCACATATTGCAGGCACACAAGTAGCTCTCATTGTGTTTTAGTGAAAGGGGCGTCGATACGCTGTGACTGAGCCTCTCCTTTGAAACGGGGCACAGTGAAGAGGAGCGCACAGATCTGTTCAGTACAGTCTGAGAGCTTGGTTTAGCTAACCTCCAAGGCCACAACAGCAAGGGGGCCTCTGGAGAGCCCCTCTTATGTTAAAAGAGGGGAAAAGCCGCTCAGCTTTTAAGACATCGCTTGGCCTTTTGATCAGTTCACAAGTTACAGTCGGAAACTGAGGCCTTTTTTGATGCAAATGGACGCTCATCAAAAGCAGCACCGAAAAACATCTCTTTCTTTGGGGGCGGTAATGGGTCTCGCTCTCGTTCTGGGAAATCACACAGCCAAGGACTGTGTAAAGTGTCCACTCAGAGTGCTGAAAAGCAGTCGGCTGCACAGGTGTGGACATTGTACACGTCTTCCTGCTACGATATCCGAGTCACACACTCTCGCAATTAAAGGATTACGGGTTCAAATTATTAGGAGCGCAATGCTGGACAACACACCGCTAATTTGTTCCCAGCCCCCTGTTTATGGATCAGTAAGCCAAATAGTAATGAAGTTTAAATGTAATTTGAGTGTTATAATGGTGCAGTAGTGATTAATTAAAAGAGGCTTTGCAATAAACGTGAGGGAGATATAATAGCAGTTAGTTACAATGTAGAGCAATTAAATATTTTTCATATTAATTAAGATAATTGCTCGTCAACAGCTTGGGCATTTGATCTCTCCGTTCAAATGGAACAAGCACGACTTTGGAGAAAATACTGAATATTAAAATAATAATAATTTCTTTACTCACCCTCATGTGTTTTAAAATTCATATGACTTTCTTTATTCTGTAGAATTTTTTTTTTTTTGGAGGGGGGGTCTCTTTTGTTCACATTCTTTAAATCAATAAAATTCAAAACTCTGAAGTTCTAAAAACACATGCATACTACTGGAAAACATTTGGAATAATACAGCATTTCTTTATGTTTTTTGGAAGAATTTCTCATGAACTGCTTATTAATTTGATCAGTTGATAATTTTAATATGTTTTCAAATGTATTTATCATACATTTAGTATACATTATTACTATTATTATTATTATTATTATTATTACTACTATTGATTGTTATTATCAATGTTTCGCAATATTTTTGTGTAAACTGTGATATATTGAATGAAGTGGAAGTTAACATTTAAAAATACACACACATATACACACAACACATGTTTATATATATATATATATATATATTTATTTATTGTGTGTGTACAGATTTTAAAACATCACAGTTTAAAAAAAAAAAATAAGCAACACAAAGAAATATTAAGAAAATTCCAAAACAGTATATTAGAATGCTTTCTGAAGGATCACGTGACAAAAGACAAGAATAAATTACATTTAAAAAAACTTTAATATTCAAAACAGTTTTTAAATTGTAAAAATATTTCAAAGTATTACAGTTTTACTGTATTTTTAAACTTTGACTGGTAATGCAAATATAGTGTGAAGTCAGATGTGAAATTAATCCATTTGACTTAAATGTATTTATTTATTTACACAAATAACAGCCAAAACCTCAAAGTCATACAGGTTTGGTAGGACATGAGGGTTAGTAAATAATGGCATTTTGAGTTGAACTATCCCTGTAAATCACCATCAGTGTGTTCTATGTCTGTCACTCTGGAAGGTCAAGTTATAGGAATTCATTACCAGTTGTTTCTCTTTTATTTCAAAAGGACATGAAACATGACACTTTTATATACTTGTAAATCAGACCTCCTTTGGCATCGCCGAGCGTTCTCCTGTCTGTTGTGGGATCGGCGGCTCTCCCAAAGCGTATCATTATGTGCCGTTAAAGAATATGGTGACAGAGATTGCGGAGAGGACAGGGAGGGGCTAAACTAAACTCCACTCAAGGTCATGTTCTCCGACAATGGTGCTACTAATCCTTCGCCCACTCAGACGCAATTGGACCCACACCCGCTGCACTGAGGAAGAGTACGGGGGCCCGGTCTCCTCTTCCTCACCCCGTGTATTAGGCTTCCAAGAGCGGCCGGATAATCTACCAATTAGCAGCAATTGTGGCGGAGGGTTTTAATGTGGGGTTCTGTATTTTTTAAATACCGTTTAATTTTTTCTCTCTCTGGCACAATCGTGATTGTCAGCACTCTCTCTGGCTCCCCCATTTAAAATAAAAGAGTCCGGAGCTTAATTTGGCATTAAAGACCGTAGAATGTGCACAGCCAGCGATGTGATTGTCAGTCAGAGCCCGGGCGAGAGAAAAAGAGAGACTGAAGGGAGAAAATCATTTTAAAAGGGAGCTGGTGTGAAGGACTTGTTTGAACAGGCCTAATGCCTGCCAGAGTATCAGTGGAAGAAGCCGCATTGTGCCCAGATAACATGCTGCCCCAACGTTTCACCCCCTGTGGTCCACAGAGTTGGTGTGTTTGGATTAGGACAGCCCATTACATTAGCCTAATAATGGGATAAGGCCAACTTAGCGACATACTGCGCAAGAACGACAGGCAACATCGGCACAACTATGTGCTACGAGCTCACAAGCTTGCGGTCGATGGGAAGCGTAATGGAAAACGAAGCCATTTCAGTAGAACTGTATTTCTGTTTGGGTGATAAAACAGGTGGAGCACCATCTTCGTGAGAATTGTGTTTGCGCTAAACGTTCAAAAAACAACCTGTTGGTGGGGCTGTAAAACACAGCTTTTACCAAACGCTTCAGTGATTATAGTGCTGAAATGATTATAATTATTCGACTATGTGGGTATTTCCATCGTAGGGAACTGAGCCAACATTGCATGCAGTTCTGTAATTTAGCAATGAATGTTATGTTGTATGAACCTACTAAACCTATTTTTTAGGCAAGGAGGATGTCAAGGGACAGACTACAAAATGGATGTCATTAAAGAGGCTTGTCTGCGAGTGAATATAGGTCACAGGATGAACGTGTGTTTTAGATAAAAATTGAAATTTTGTCACTGAAAAGACTAGTTATTATAATACTAATAATTCACCTGAACAAATATGGTGCATGAGAGTCTTTGCAGTTAAAAGTAAAAATTAGAGGCGCTCAATTACGAAATGAATAGCAGTTTTGAAAAGATACTGTATATCTTTTTGTGAGTATATAAATTCTGTGGTATAATAATTTATCCTTATTTAGTTCACATCAGAAAATCATTTTAATGCGCTTCTGCATTCAGGCACAAAAAACACTGGATACATGCTTCACAGTGTAAAATATAAATGTTAATTTTAAATCTATATAATTCTAAACAAAAATATAAATATATATTAGCTCACAATTCATTGATTACAGGAAAGTATTGTTAAAGGTATAGTTCACCCCAAAATTAAAATTGGCCATTAATTATTCCCCCCTCATGTTGTTCCAAAACCTGTCAGACCGTTGTTTTCTTTACGCACAAAAAATATTCTTGTAGCTTCATAAAATTACGGCTGAAACACTGATGTGACAGGGACTCTTTTAGCGACCGGTAGTTGCATTGCTGTCTATGCAGGTTCAGAAAGCTTCTGAATTGCATCAAAATATCTTCATTTGTGTTTCAAAGATGAACAAAAGTCTTATGGATTTGGAACGACACGAGGATGAGTAAATAATAACAGAATGTTCCTTTAAAATAGTTGCGATGAAATTAAGAACATAATTTATTTTGTATTCCCTAGTAAAAAAAAAAGTAATATATTTAAAATATATTTATTTCATACCAAGTATATTTCAAATTTATTAACATATTTACTGACAGATATGAGACCTACTGATATAAACGTGGAGTAGTACTTGTGCCAATGTATTTCAAATACATTTAAGTATATTTATTTTTCACTAGTGTTTTTATGCATATTAGAGTACTTTCTGTTTGCTTAGCAATATGCTATCATTAAAATAAATGGAAATAAATGGCAAGTCAAGTCTCCTGTGTGTAGTCCTATTTGAGTTGCCTATGTAGAGCATTTTAATTAATCACTTATGAGGTCTCATTTTAGTTAAGATGCTTCCGTGCAAAGCAGCTGCCTATATAGGCAGCAGGAAACAATATTAAAACTAATATTAATCAAATAAAATAAGTCTGTTGTTTTTCAAAAAATGAATAATACTTCGTTCATATAAGAAATAGATTAAACTGTAGTCATACCTCAATATTATGGCTTTAAAAAAACATCACATAGCAGCACATCTGAGCTGCATTTTTCTCAGGTAAAGCCAAAGGCAGCCAAGAGGCCAGTAATTAGTTTCATCCCTGCTTGGCTTTATAGTGCTAATTTGGGGTCAGGCTGTAGGGTGTAAAGGTCACGGCCACAGCTGGCTGTCTCAGCGTGTCCACGGCGGCTGTTTGTCCATTGCTGGAGCGAAAACAATCCGCTGGCTGTTCCCGCTGGTCGGCATTGTGACCTTGCCCTTGGCCAGGCTGGTGATGGCAGCTGGTGTCAAGGAGAACAACGCCAGAGTTCCCGAGACCTCTGTCCTCCGCTTTACTCCACAGGCTCCTCTCGCAGGTGCGTGGCGATCGGTGGGAAAGAGGGGGAGACGGGGCGGAGTGTTCCTTCAAGAGACGCCCCAACTTCTTCTCCGCTTGTTTACCTCATAATCAAAACACTGAAGGCTAGAGCTTATCTCTCCTTCAATCTTCTAAATCTGACCTTGGCTCTTCAAATAACAGTCTGATCCTTTTACTAATGGCTGACTCTTCCCCGGAGGGTTCATCTTCAGGTCCCAATACAATAACATGATGGAAGTGCATAACTCTAAGGGAGCTTACTGACCAGCTTTTAAGGGCATCAGCTTCAAAGCTGGAGTACCTGAACTAAAGTTTAAGTTAAATTAGACTTGCTTTTGCCGAAGGGCAGGATTAACCCAAAATTATTATAACAAATGCCACTTTTTTGCACGTCACGCCATACAGTTGAAGTGAGAGTTTTAGGAGAGACAACGGGACACCCTCATCCTTGCTGTTTCCTTGCTTACTTCGTTTGGTTTGGGTAAACAGTGCCAACCTGGTGTCCACCTGCTTTGGGGCAGTTGAAAAATTGACATTTCCTGAAAAGCTCCATGAACTTTGACCTCTGAGGGGCAAGAAAAGGGGTGCGGTGTGGCGATGCCCTCCTGTGTGGCCAACTACCATTTAACCCCCTAATTGTTACAAGGCAGCTCCTGGCGCTCTAATACTTGGTTTCCGGAAATCACTCTTAAACAATCAAATAAACGCACATGCATGGAATTCGCCATGCCTTTAGGCTTGGGATAAATGGTGTAGCCTGAAACAGTCATCTGGTGGTGCTCAAAAAGGAGGAAAAGCTTCATCTAAACACTTTTCTAGAAGTGAGACATGTTATTAAGAATCTGATTAGTAAGTGAAATGGATCAAATAACCTAAGAAATAAAGCCAAATAACTGAAATACAGTTGATTGCGGTTCTAAACAGGAACCCATATCAAATTATTTCAATGGTCAGGCTACTCTGGAAGTCATAATAAACTTCTTAAAGCATGATACTCCTTTTAAAAGGGAATTAATATAATAATATTGGATGCAGAAGGTGAAAGTGAGGAAGAAGTCACATTTCTTCACAAGCAGCTGGAATTATATAATGTCCAATGATTTTTGCAAAGCCCCTTCAACTTTATTTTGTGTATGCTGCCACGGCAATAGAGCAAAAATTATTTCTAATATAATAACTGAGCCGTTCGCATACTATGCATAAGCTGTAAGAGTTCAGTAAAAACTAAGAAAACGTCAAAACCGCTGTTATTTCATAGTCTTTGCAAAAACTGTCAAGTGTTTCAGCTTCACACATTGATTTTTTTTGTCACATGATCAGTTTATTTCATTCATACTCGCTGACCAGTGTCTGCTACGCAAATATCCAACACAACGCAAACAGAATTTCCAACATGTGCTTTGTCAAAATCATAGATACTCTCATTCTGTGCCAGCAAGTAATTTAAACACAATAAACATTTGAATTCTTGAAGATACATCTAACTACTCTTCAAAATGTTTGACATGTCAGCGAAGCAAAAGTGGATAAACATGTTAGGACTTTAATTAGTAAATGATGACTAATGTGTATTAGTCACCGTTTATTAGAAATGTCACAGGAATTTTAAATGGGCTGAAAGGAAGCAGTATATCAGGAGAGGGAGATGGTCTGTCTGTCCAGATGATTTGCAGACACTTTATTAGCATACAGTGCAAGTTCCTCTGGGGGACATAGCACTTGTTTTTCTTCTTTCTCTGTGTTTTCTTTTTCTTTCTTTGCCCCTGTGTTAAGGTTTATCGAAGAGTTGGGTTTCATGCTATATATCATTTTACCACCAAAGATTTTTGTACAAACATAGAACGCAAACACATGCGAGAGACTAATGTCTTGAAATATGTTTCACTTAAGCGCTTGTGTTTATAATTTTAAAGTGCAGTTTTCGTTTTAGATAGGCCGTGAATATGCTGCAGCAAAATGTAAATCAACCAGTGCTTCTGCAAAAATCCTGTATGGAAGTATGAGCAAAAAAAAATTCTGTAATATTTACAACGAAAAACTAACAAGGTATAACAACGTTTTAGGTTTTATGGTTTTAAGTTAGATTTACAGTTAAATACAGTAATTTCATTAACCGATATAATGTTAATATATATTAAAGTACTATAAATATTCATTTAACAACTTTATATGTAACATACAACCCTAAGTTTTAAGGTTTTAACCTGTAAACTTTACAGGAATTTACCATTAACCATTTAACAGGTTTTTACCGTAGCATTTTCTCAGGGTTTTTGTTTTTTCCGTTAAAATCACGGGAAGTTTTACAGTGTATGATAAACATTAAAAAATAACAAGGGAAATGTACATCTTATTCATATAATAACACATTTCATATAATAGTTTTCACCAATACTACAACAACAACTACTACTAATATAATATAGTTTTATATTTTTTTAATTGTGTATGCTTATAATGTAAGTAGAAGTAATTTAATTTATCATTATTTTTAGTAGTAGTAGTAGCAGCATTATTATTAATAAATATAAAACATATGTTTTATTTGGTTTTATATTTATATATATATATAAAATTCAGTTCCCCCCGGTGCACCCTTGCCACACTTCAGTTTTTCTACTGACTTTCAGCAGCGGCCTTAGACGTATGTGGGCTTAGAGTGTTCCCCGGCGCTTCTGAGATAGCGACCTCGGCCTGATTGCTTCTCTGGATCAGAACGAAAAGCAGTCGCAGCCAGTCGAGCTTCGCTCAGTCCCGCTAAGCTAACCACACAAACTGCCAGATCAGAGGTGTCTCCAGCAGCCCTGGATTACACAGGAGGCCAAATTATATTTCACTTCATCTACTTTGTTTATTTCTTCCTCTTCTCTTTATCTGCCCTCTCCAACCTGCCGCTTCCAATCCGATCCTCCTTTCCCGTGCCACTACTGCCCCAAAAATCAGGTGTTATTTTTCAAAAGGGGATCTCGGGAGAGTCAGAGTTTAGTGATGTAATGAAACAACAGCCAGATTCCAGGCAAGCTTTTAGCACCAGCAGATTGGGTGGGGAGAAAGTTCTGAAGAGACTCCAAGGTCAATTGCTGTGGGAACCGACACTTTTGCCAGAATGAAAAAGGAAACGGAGAACGTATCAAAGGCTGCTACCTCCACGGAGGCTGGATTCAAACTCTTGCTTTCACCTCTCTCAGCGGACACTATCATATGTCTGCTGGATGTTGATGGAGGCCTTGTAATGTATGTGTGGCATAACTGGGGGCTTTAATGCATTTAAAAATAAGTTTGCATCTATTGAATTTAATTCAATGTGAAATGGAAACTTGTTTAAATACAAAATTAAAATGTAATTGAAACTTGTGTAACCATATAAGTGAATATAAACAGATGAATGTGGTATACTTCATGATCCAAAAATAATTCTGAGCATGTGAATTCTTTCCCCTAAAGGAATAAAAGAGAGATTAATGAAGGATAGAGAAGTTAGGTATATTTTGGTTGCTAAATGTATTCATTTTCTATTATTAATACTATTTGCAATTAATTGTAGTAATAAATCTAGTTAAACATTGCACTTATAACCAATATGGAAAATAATGATTAATTACTTTTTCTTGTTTTGTTTTAATTGCAACTGATTAAAATAAAATACAATAAATAATAAAATAAAATAACTATTGATTATATTAAACAACCTGCCTACATATGCTGCTAAATCTTTTTTTTTTTCTCACATTTTACAACTTTGTATGCTTTTAAGCACCATCCACTGATCTCAAAAAGATTTAAGCAGAAGCAGAGACACATGCATTTGGTGTATTAAAGTTGTGTGTTTAAAAAAATAAAAAAATAAATAACTGATCTCTCTCTCTCTCTCTCTCTCTCTCTCTCTCTCTCTCTCTCTCTCTCTCTCTCTCTCTCTCTCTCTCTCATTTTTCCTTTTTGTTTCCAGATCCAGACAAAGGCTTTAACAGACTGCCACATGCAACATTTTCTGTATTTTGCATTAACTTATTTTATACTGTTAATAATAAATAATAAATTTTTTATTTATTATATATATATTTATTATTATTATAATAATTATTTAATTAAAATAAAATAATTTAGGATTGCCAAATTAATAAAATACATATATACAGGTATACACACACACACACACATATATATATACTGTCATATAGTGTGTGTGAGTGTGTTGTTGTTTTTTTTAAACTTAACATACAAATAACATGAGAAAAATGTATTTTCTTTTTTAGAGTTACAAATAACATGAAAGAAGGTTTATATTCAATATTACAAGTTTTTTGTTGTTGTGTTTTGTTTTGTTTTTTTTGTGGTCACGTCATAGGACACATTGATACATCAACTACCCATATAAGTTTTATAAACATTTTATATACTATAAACAAAAAGTATTGATTAGTAATTTCATACTTTAGAACACAGTAATCACACATTCATTAGAAAATGTGAACCTGCTTCTATAGCTCTTAATATCAAAAAGAGAGTGCTAAAAATGAACTACTGTATACCCACGCTGCTCTGCAGTAAATATATGTCACGTATAAATAAATGTGAGCCAGCACTCCATATCCCGCTTCCACCGGCCCCTGTCTTCCCCCAGTTCCTGCCACCCCGGAGGTCAACGAGATTAGCCCGAGAACGTGAGAGGAAGCCTGGGATGGCCTGGTGTGGAGCCTCCCCTCGCTCTGCTTCCATCTCCTCTCCCCTGTGATTTAAATTCAATCGCTGAGTGCATCGGCGCAACACAGCCGCCATTAAAGCAGCATGCTATTTACACATCATAAGCCAGTCTATTACATTGACATCCCAAGGAGCAAACTCCAGCCCCGCGCGAACTCATCCTCGGCCCACAGCCGGGCCCCCTCTCTGTTTGCTCTGTGCTCCGGCATGCTGATTGGGCGATTTTAGAGCGATATGACATTCCACTACTGCAGGACGACGTGTTAGGTCATCTCTCTGAAGTAGTCAGGAGGCATTCATTATTTTGGACGAGGGAAAAATTCAGAAGAAAGGTCAACTAAGAGATGAGGATGGTGTGGGTTGATTTTAATAGAGGTGCCGGTCAGTGAGTGTTACACTTGAGCAGGGAATATATTTTCCCCTTGATACTGTATATCCCAAATTCACAATATATCCACATCCATCTCATCTGTGTTTAAACTGTGGAAAGTGAGGGAAGCAAATGTTTGCTTTATGTGTTTTATTCAGTATAACAGCACGATCGGTGTGACCGATTGCAATGACAACCAGTACCAAATCGAAATGTTTCTCCGCTGCTGTCTGCTCACTGCACCACTAAAGACATTAAAAATATTTGAGCACTTACAATCAGATGGCCTGAACTGTGTGTGAGTGTGAGTATATTTGTGTGTGACTGATGTTTATATACTGGGGGTGCCCTGAGGAGAGTGAACTCAAAGCGGCTTAACGTTGTGGAGTGAACCCTTGCTGAACTCAGAGCAGGTGGGGAAATATTCTCTGTCTCAGTGTGTCTCTTGTACTCCAGGACCTGCTTTAAATTTTCTAGTGATCAGTAGAGCTTTATCACTTTTCTTACTCACAGGCCCTGTGGTTAAATCTGGCTATGGAAACACAATCGTGGAAATGACATGTCGATGTAAAACATTCCTACTGTTGCACTTTTGAGTAATTATAATGTAAATTAACTAAACTTTCTATTTATCAAAGACTCCTAAAAAAGTATAATGGTTTTAAAAAAAGTTTTTTCTTTTCTTTTTCTTTTTTTTAAACTGATTATGTTTTTTTGAGCAGCAATTAAATATATTAGAATGATTTCTAAAGGATCATGTGACACTGAAGACTGGAGTAACGGCTCTGAAAATTCAGCTTTGCCATCACAGGAATAAATTAAAATTAATTTTTTGGTTTTGTTTTTTAAATAATTAAAAAATAAAAATTTGTAATAATTCACAGTAATGCTGTGTTTACATTTTGATCAAATAAATGCGGCCTTAGTGAGCGTAAGAAAAAAGACATTTAAAAGACTTTTGTACACACTGCAGTCTAAACATACTTGTTAGGTTTGACAAATATTCTTTGTAACATTTTTTTTTTTGTAGTTTTTATTTGTCTAAAAATATCAATATAAATTGTTACACTTTTTCAATACAGACCATCATCGCCTACACATCCACTGTACATCAAGTTACATGGATGAAGCCCAAAAGACCCGTGATTAGCTTGGAAAGATTTTAATATTCATGAAGGATGAAATGTCCACCCATAGAGAGAGTGTTTTGCTTTGGTTACAAGCTGACATTTTGGATAGCTTGTGAATTTATAAACTGAAACCAAAAACTTTCTGTAAGTTGATTCCTGTACACCTGCATTTGTATTTTTTGGGTAGAAATTTGTTTAATTTGCAATTTTTAGTTTCAACTATTTCAGTTGTTTTAAAAGTATATAGAATAGGTTAGGAATCAAGTTTACATATTTCCATCTAATTTTCATGATTAAGTTCACTGAATTCCTTCCAGCTTTGATATTAAACATCTAGCATCACAAAAAGAGTGAACTCAACAGTTATTTACACATGCTGAGATTTACAAGTTTTTGCAACGGCTCATCATGCCTTAAAGAAAAGATCCGAGCTGGCATCATGTCAAGCTGATGTGTCACCACATTTCAAGGACAGAAATACAGACCAGTTATCATGTTGTTAATGTAAATTACAATTGACTTTTATTGGTCTACCACTTACTATGAAATTTCCCGTCTTTAAAGACAGCCATAAAAATTATTATAGTGTACTGCAAGTGCAAAGTTTTTATTTGAGGAAAAAGAAACCATAAATCACCAACAAGACCTCTTCTTCTTTTTTTACGGGTAAGAAAGATATATAGCTTCAGCTATAGGGGGGGAAGTAATACATAAAAATTGCCTACTTGTTAAAAAATCCTATTAACTATTAAATAAAATACTAATAAAATAACTAGCATCTGTTTTTTTGTTTTAAGAATTGAAAGAGAAAGCAATACAGAATATTTTTCTGCAAATTCACCTCTAACTAGATATTAATATTGCTTGTTTCGTTTGTTAGACCTTCTACTGTTGCTTACAAAACAATCAGTCTGTCATATTGAAAAAAAAAAACGACAATATTACATTTCAGTGTTTCTCGCGTTTATACATACAATCATTTTGGATTTGCGTAGCCACATGATGTCCAATGTAAACCGTGGGTCCTCGAGCAAAGCCAGTCGGGAGCCACTGATCTAAAGCTTTTTAAGTGGTTGAGAACTTGAAGGTATCTCTTTATGGTTATCATACCCCATCTAGTGGCTGGAGCTGGTTAGACTGATAAACTAAGTCTCTCTCCTCTCCACACCGCCTATGTTCTTATGCAAGCTTGAGGAATAGAGCCAAAGATCAGTCAGCTGTCAGTCAAAAGCTATTATTACACATTCAACTAAATATGACAGAATGAAAAACATATAGCAATACAATAAACGGTTTTTACTTAAAAAGTACGAGAAACTAGAATATCTACAGCTGTTTTTATAATAAAGCAACATTTTGTGTATACAGTGTGTGTATATATACATATATGTTATATCTTGAGATAGATTGAATGAAGTGGAACCTGCTGTGTGTGCGGCTGCGATTCTGATCGTAAATATGGTTCATGTTATGCAGATAGAAAGATGTAAGAATGTGTGAAAGCGCTGCCCTATATTGCCCCCTTGTTTCACAATGCCATTATCCATCTGAAAACGGATCCCCGGCGAGCTTCTTTTGCGTTTTCCCTCTCAAAGAATAAGTGCACAAAATCGATCTCAGGTCTTGCGAGCAAAGCTGCATCTTATAAGGTTACAGATGGGACCATTTAATTCACGTCTAGGGGCAATTCACACACACATGCTAGTGAAAGAGAATATCTCTCTCCCAGAGAACCTGTGCACCAGAAGTGCTCCACCTGTTCCTCACTGCTCTCCCGTCATGGCGTTTTCCTGTCTTTCCCCGCTTGAGATAAACATCTGTGTGTGACATGGCCTTCAAATTGACCATGTTAATGATTCTCTTCCATACAGTAAGCACGTCATGTTGAAAGGGAGGATTTCCTCATCTGTTGTGACTTTGGCTGTCAGCAAAGGGGAACCGTGTTACAGTATCTGTCCTGTTCTGCTAAATTTTACCCACTTCTACCATTTCAGTGTGTGTCTCCCAGAATAAGTGTATTAAAACAAAACAAGGGGGTCGGGTTGCATTGGTGCCTATGGTGCTGGAAGTTTTACTGCTCTGTGGTGTTCGGCTCTGAAAGCAGAAACAGATGAGCTACAGGTAATATCACTGTCACTTACATGTTAACACAGACCCTTACTGCAATGGAGAACAGATACGGAGAGATACAGATGCTTGTATGTAGTCCGGTACTGTTTCTCAAGTTGTTGTGTATTTGGTCAAGTAAATAAATGGGGGAAAATAAAATAATAATAATAGATAATAATCTTCACATATATGTATAATCTTGAATAGAAATTTATCATTCTGAGTACATAAATGTAAATCTGAATATTTTTTTATACTTTTAAATACGTAATGATATTAATATAAACATAGTTATGTCTAAATATATAGATACAAATATAGATCATTAATGTATAGATGTACATCTGAATACTGTTATATTGCTAAATATATAGATTTAAGTAAGTCTGAACATATAAATATATACAGAAGTAAATCTTAAATATATATTTTTACTGAATACAAATGCAAAATTATGTCCACGAACAGAAACACACACACTAAAAATTTAATTTAAATAAATAAGGATTAAATAGATAGATCATTTTTAAATGAATATATATTTTATTTATACATAAAATATATATATATTCATTTAAAATTATCTATTTATACAGTAATTCCACATTTGTGTGTGTGTGTGTACACGCACATTTATATCTATATATATGTGTGTGTGTGTGTGTGTTTTTAGTGTGTGTTATATATGTGTGAATCTGAATATATATTATATGAAGCCTATGAAAATAAAATTGAACATTTTTGATAATAAGGCATTTAATAACTGACTAATAACCGTTTCAATGCAGTTAAAGAAATATTACTGAACCTAAACAAAGGAGCCTGGTTAAAAAAAAAAAAAAAAACTAATTTAAAAGAAAAAAAAAAACATCTCAAACAGACACACACACGAGTTTGTGTGGAAAAAAATACTTTTAGATATACACCTCCTTTCAAATGAAGATCAATTTATGTTAACAACAATCATAACTCCCATTACAGTTCATGCATTGAGCTGATCACAACACACGACAAGCTACAAATAGAAGTATGATGTGTAAGTCAGGTTATATGATGATGATGTTAACGTCTTATCTCTCTCACTAAGGCAAAAGGCCACACATAAATCACGAGTTCAATTGAAAAGCTCAGCAGCTCCATTAATTCCAAGGCCATATCCTCTCTCTCTTCTCTTGAATAATTGATCCTTTATAAAACCAGCTATTAAAAAGAGACTCGCCCATGAGAGAGCTTTAAGGGAGAGAGAGAGAGAGTTGTTTCAGGAAATCGTGGAGAAACATCAGTGTAGGAACACCCTTTTCCTTCAGACTTGATTATGGATGGTTTTAATCTGACAGAAAGAGTTGACAAGCCTGGTGATGCAATCCCTGAAGAGAAAGCCACCATTCATTAGTCGGCCCTAATGTGATTGAAAGCACTTGTGCAAATAAACAGGCAGTTAGAACCGATAGAGAGGAATCTCAGAGCCCATGCCGGTACCAGACAGTGACTAATTCAGTTCGGCCCTTTTATCTTAGTAATCCCATGCAGAAACGTTTGTAGGTCCGAGAGAGGACTTATAAATTACATCTAATAGGCTTCAAATCAAGTACTAATTAAAACTGCATTAACCTTAATGAATCGGAAAAATGGAGACCCCAATTTATTGGAGTTGTGTTTATACAAGCGAGAGCTTCAATAATACATGACGCAATTCTGCTCTATGGGATGAACTCTTCTTCCTAATGCAAACCTCCTGTGTGTGTATGGAGCGCAGATGAGGACGTGTGTGTGTGTGTGTCACGGTAAGTTTGGGCACTCCTAATCATTACTGGCCTTGTTAGAGGTTAACTTAGCAACATTAAGGCATCTTTAGCATCAGGAAAACACAGATGGAGTGTGAGTGTGCCAATCAGCATCACAGGTGCTCATAATTGTCTCTCTAATTGCTTCATTATTTCTTGCGGGTCTCGGGCCCCTGTTTTTTTCCCTCCTCTTGTTGTGTGGCATCTGCGGTTCCATCACATCAGCATTTGGCAGATCCCTCTCAAGTCTCAATGAGAAACCTCTCTAGAGTTTCAACATGTATCTGCATGTTTCCTTGATTTCCCCCGAGAATGTCTTTTATTTATTCGCTGATTCTCCCCTCAACCCCCTTTAATAGAAATTCCCGTGGTAGAGGGTATGATTGTGGTGTTTATGACAAATTGTTAAATATGTCATTAGAAAAACAGAGAAAGAGAAAGGGATATACATGGAAAGGGAGAGAGAGCGAGAGAGCAATAATCAGGAAATTCCCACATCAATTATGTCAGTCAAAGCACTGTTTTAGTGCATGGTTTAAAAAAGAAAACACAACGTCTCGACTAGCTCTGGTGTAATTATACAGGTGCAGAAGCTTCGCTACAAACAGGTCTGACTCTTAATAAGTCAACCTTTCTTACTGAAACACAAATAGAAAGGTATAACATATATGATGGATGGAAGTGTTTGTGAGTGTATGGATGCATGGATAAATAAAATTAAGCATGGAAACAAAAATGGATTGCTGGATCAACAGATGGATAAAAAAGGTGTAGAAATTGACAGATGATTGAAAAATATAAAATGTGAAAACATAAAAAGTGAATGGTTTGGGAGAAAAGCTATACAAATTGATCAATGGGTATAAAAACATTTAAAAAATGATGGATGGTCAAAAAAATAAATATTTCAATAAAAAGATATTTGATAAAGGGATGGAAAATAGAAATGGATAGAAAGAAATAAAAATGGATTAACTAAAGGATGTATCAAAATATAACAATGGATGGGTGGATGGATGGATGAATTAAAAATATCAAAAAATCATATTGGTTTAATAAAAAGATAACGGATGGATGGAAAAAGACCAAATTTAGGAATTGAAGGATGGATAAAGATGGATATATATGGACAGACTGATGATATATATATATATATATATATATATATATATATACGGATATATATGGGTGGATGGATGGATGGGTAAAAACATAAGATGGATTCATAAAGTGATGTATAGTAAGATGTAACAAAAGATGTAAACATAAAAAAATTATAATTTTAATATAAAAATTTGACTTAAAATTAAAAGTGCATGGATGGATAGGTGGAAAGATATAAAATGAATAGAAGAATGGAAAAAAAAATATAAAACTGTATTAATTTAATTTATAAATATCTAAACTATATACATACA
>JAUMHP010000063.1:8636332-8652255 GCA_032361065.1 Enteromius trimaculatus
TCGAAACACTCCAATGAACAGAAACAAGGTTTATAGGCTAAGCCAGCATAAACACATTAAGCAGAAGAGATTCATCAGTTCTCCAGTGTCAAATCCACACTGCCCAAAGGTAATTTCAATGTACATCGAATTCACTCTCAGAGTGTTTTACATTGTGAAAATATGCTTGCTTAAATATGTTTATACCCAACAGGGAAGGTTCTCAGAACTTTAAGGCTAATGTTCTTGCAAGGTTCTCTAATTGATATGAATAAATAATCATTAAGTAACATTAATAGATCAAAATGTTGGCACCAAAACATTATGATTGATAATAATCTATATGTTGTATTTACACAAAAAATGGTTTCTCTAAAAAACATATTTTAAACATTCTACAAAAAAAATATGACATACCGTAACTTAAACATTTATGTATTTTTATTTTATAAAATTCTTCAGTATGTGCACAGATTTGATAACTGCTCATGCTAAAATTCTTTAATTCCACAGTTAAAAATAAAGTACAGTAATAGAAATCAGTGCAGAACATTTTATGAATGTGATGCGTTTCCAATGCTGCGCCAAAGTCATGGGTTTCAGACTGGCTGAGTTTGCCGCCATTCATCTGTAATTAGTTTAAGCACAAAGTTGCACAACCAGACCATTCCCAGATAAAATCGTACATTTAAATTGAATAATTTATTCCCTTTTTCATTGCAGGACTTCCAACACATTTATCTGTTGTCTGTTTCTTTATTTTAATCACACTTCCTTGCCTTTTGGACAGCTTCACTGGCTTATAGATTAGTGTGAAATGTACCCCAGTTAGAATCTCTTACACGCTCCAATCAGATGAGCGCAGATTTAATCAGAGTGAATCGTCCATCCCACCCGTGAGGGGCTGCCCAGATGAAACACACCTTATATTCATAACTTCACTTACATGCCTGATTATGAAGCGGGAGATAGCAGGTAACTCTCATTCTCTGCTATTTCTTTTTTTTTTTCCAGCACAATTTTGCCTCCAAACTTGAATAGTTAATCGTAGCCCCTTTTTTCATCAGTCAAGAATCAAAATCTGAACAGAAGAGGATATATATATCATTAAAGATGAAAAAGAATCACAAATTGAATTGGCCTTCTGGTCCAGATTTGATATTGTGTCAAATTTCACTTTCAATACCTTTTAAAGGATTTTTTTCCCCTCTTTGCATTAATTTCCGGCAGCTCTAACTATCATTTTCTAAGAGAAAACGTTCACGTTCCACTGCTAATTTGTGTGCATGGCTCTGTAATCATGCCATTACTTTCTTTGACATAAAATAATGCCTTTGAATAATGGGAAATATTACCTGATGAATTAATTTAAGCGATAAGATCGAGGGTAAGAAGCTTAAATGCCATCTTAAATTATATGCAGACCTTGGAAAACTTTCAACGAGTCTCATTTGCATTAGCTTAGTGTTGGGTTCACACCGTGCCTCACCATGAGAAGCCCGAACACACCTAAAATACTAACGGATGGAATAATAAGAACAGTACACTGGAAATTATGCAATTAGTAAAATATTTACCCTCTTAAACAGCATCAGTATCTCCTTACCAGTATGATAATATCTACTCTTTTTAGTTTTAAATAGGCCCTTTCTCACTTTTATGAGTTTTTGCTCTGTTCTATAACCCAGAAATGAAGAAAAATAAAATTTTAAGGCCTCATATATATATATTTACAATGATTCTAAATGCTTTGTAATTATGCTATCTTCCAAGGTACCTTGCTTTGCAGAATCACATGCATCCTCGACAGAGAGGGCAATCACATGATGCTCAGAGAAGAATTTAAAAGATGTAAAGGTAAGCGAAATCTTGATTAGAATGGGCAGTGTTATTACAAATATATATAGTAAAAAATGGGATTATAATTTATTAGGCCCTATATAGTAAAATATATAGTAAAACTATTTAATGTTATATTGAAATGTATATAGTCTTTCAAAAATGCAATATTAGAATTATGTTTGCAAACTGGACTCTTTTAAAGAACATAACATAATGACATAATATTGCTTGTGAATTAGAAAATATAGTTCTGCTTTCAGTGCTATGAATGTGCATTTAACTGGAAAATTACCCAACTAAATTGTTAAATTAATTATCAAAATCTGAAATCACTTACAGTGATTTTTAATTTCTATTACAGAACCTTCCTATGTCGTATAATAAAATCCGTAATTTATAATTCATTTCTGCTCATAACACAATTATTTCTTTTATTGCAGCATAAGGGCATCATTTTGAGCTCTTAGCTCAGGTGGAGAGAAAAAAGGACTCTCAAATTCTAGAAAATCTCATGCCTAAAGATAGAGAGAGACTGACAGAGAGAAAGAGAGAGAGGGAAGGAAGGGAAGAGGGATGCCTTGCTCATTACACTGCTGTCATTTACTCTTCATCCTTCGTACTCTTTAGTGGCATTAAGACGGGATGTAAATTTGACAGTTAACGCTGTTAGAAAATGGCTAGTTCAAGAAGGGCAGGAATTAGAGATGGGCATTAGGCTCTGATAAGCTGCTTTCCTCCACTGCGGCAGCTGCTTAACATTCATGGGAAAGTCATCATCAAACAACGTTATCGCAGCTCTGTTGACGGCTGAGGAACATCATCACTATGATAATTTTTTTTATAGCTGTGAGCCAGAAAAGCCCCCTTTTATTTCAGCGGTGTGTTAATGAGATAGGGCCTTGTTGGTATGGGCAATGCAAACTTGCCACTCTCCGCCGTTTGTTTGAGTCCCTCTGCCTCCAACGCTTCCCCTTTCCTCCCCCCCCCTCTTGCTCTCTCTCTCATTCTGCCCATCTCTTTCTCTCCTATGTGCACAATACAGGAGCGACTATTTTAAAGTGTGTGTTCAGTGAAAGGAGGACCTTCATAGCCATGTATACAACCACAGTTTGATGCATAAACAGGGATATCATCTCTAAAAATGGCTTTCAGAGTACTAGAAGCCTTATCTTATCAATATTCTTTTTTTCGGCTGTGTATGAGGGGCATAATGTATGAATGCCGTATTTTTTTTTTTTTTGGCTCCTAAGATACATGACATAATGCATCACAATGCATTTGCCATATGGTATATTGCCCGTTTTGTTTGGTAGTATGAGCAAAAATGTTGGATAATCCCATACTTGGGCTGCATTACTGCACTTTAGAATCTTGCAGATGGAAAATGTACCTTGTCAATACATGAACTAAAAATACTGGCAGAATAAAAATCTAATCAACTTTTGTTTTAACCTGCTAACAGCAGTATCAGAGATGAGGGCAGCCCAAATGGATTCTTGGATTCTTTTAGATTCACACAGATCCTAGTACTCTGCAGAGAGAGAAAGACAGAGACATGCACACACCCAGCACAATGAGTCTCTGTCCGTGTTGGGGATACATGGGCTGCCTACTGCAGATACCAAAATCAGATTTAGGATTTATTACTCAGCTTTTGTTTGTTGAGTGGTTTGGGAGAGATTTAGGCACTCTTGATCTTCCAGAGATCTCTGTCAAGGGGGAACACAATGCATGTAGAATCTGAGCGGCTTTAATTAGTTTTTAAACTTTGAAAACTGCAGGGCTTTGTGGTTCTGACGGCAAACATTACTGATTCAGGAAGAGTTTTGTACTTCTTAAGTGGTCTTTAAGGGGATCCGGTGTCATATTGTGTGGCTGTATTGTGGTTGCAAATAAGTACACTTAAAACTCCACCAGCCTATTTTCATCAGTGACACTTGTAATACCTAGTTGTGACTGCTGTGAAGAATCTCAGGCCAAATTTGGATGTGTGTGGGAAGTAGAATTATCAGATTGTTTTCAAATATGTTTAGTGATCCAGACTGAATGGGAACACAAATTATATTATCAATCTGCTGATTATACATATACACATTTTTGCTCTCATTGTTTAAAATGTGTTTTTCTGTGCTGAACTATTAATTTCAAAGGGGAATGCCATGGGTTGGAGCTTTATTAGCTTCGTTATACCAAACTCTGTTACTTCGCTTTGCTTCAAAGTGATCTGAAATTGAGTGGAAGTATAAAGTCTACGTAGTCAAGCTAGAGCTTTATCAGAAATAGGATATAACCCATCTCACTAGGTGGTGTTGTGGTGTCTCACCAAGTGTAGGTGTTTTTTTTTTTTTTATAAACCAATCATAATCATTTCCTTATATTCCTAAAGAGTAAAACAATATCTTGCAAATAAATAATTCAACACTGAGCTATTTGTGTTTATTCAGATTCTAATCAAAGACAAATTCACTAATGTATTTTGTGCATGGGAGTGATGATTCAGTGTCTTTGTTCTTATATACCCAATTATATGAGAGTTTGTTCCAGTTCTTGAATTTGATTGGCTGAGGGGGATTCTACGGTTGAGAATTTACATTGTTTGTTTGACTCTGTTTACTAGTGGTAAAGATTTTCCATCAATGTTCTGCAAGTTACAGTAAATAACTGATGCCAGTAGGTGGTGACAAGTCCTCATGAATTAATGAGCCATTCATTTAACTGATACATTCAAAATACACTGATTTATTTAGGAATGAAACATGTTCTGACTAGGTGCGTAAAAAAGCACATACTGTCTATGTACGCCATATTGTAATTGTCATGTGACTTATGGAATGAGAAAAAGTCCTTCTGTGTCATGAGGAATATGAATTCGGATAATAGAAATAAGCATATAATAAGCATATTTGGACTGTCAGTCATTGAATCATTCATTTAACCAATTAGTTCAAAACATTGATGCATTGAGAAAGGAAATGCTACTACTACGACTTCGTTTGGATCGATTTCCATTGGTGGAGCAAAACAGACCAACTAACTGGCAATATGTAACTTATTGTACTTTATTAGTATATTTTATTCTCTATATTGGCATTGGTAAGATTCACTGGTGGCATAATGATGCAACCTACATGTTCATAAAACAGCTTAATTGAAAACAGTATGCTAAGGGACGGTGTTACTTGATATTGTGCCATACATACTCTAATGTTCGCGATAATTTACCCGCTGGAAATTAGCCTAATTAGCATGTGTGGCATATATCCAGATTAAAGGAAATGCCATTGTGATTCGAAAACTCCAGAGATGCTGATTCACGATCGGCATGTAAACAGCTTCTCATTGTTCATTACTTGAATCACGCTACCCCATGAGTCCCGCATTGCATAATGGTGAAGATCACATAGAACATATGCAAAGCATCATCAAGGCACAATGCTTTGACAAGAAGCGGGGGAAAGCAAAGCAAACAATTGTAACAGCAGTTACTGGCTTTGATTTCTCTGGTGACTGAATAAATAATAGCCTGCTTAGAGCTGTTGTTTGTTTTCCGTCACTCCACGCGAGCACCTTATTTTTCTCATGGCACCATTTTTCTCTTTCAGGATTTGTTCTTTTCTTCAATTACAGCCAAGAACCCGGACCGTTGAATGAGAGGCCTACAGCTCTTTGTATTGGTCTCTCAAGCTACTTAAGGGGTTTGAACATGAAACGCACACCGCTCAGCTTTATAAATGAATTGAACTTTATTCCTTGCAGTTTCAGAGTATATGAAAGCAACACCTGTAAGCCTGTAAGAAAACTGCAATAATGATTTTTTTTTTCAAGTATTCTGGAAAGGAGTAGTGGATTCACATAAAAGTGAACAAACAATGGCATAATGCACTGGTTTTCAAATGGTTTTGCCTCAGGAACCAGATTTTACATTGGACATCAAGTGATGATCCAACACATTGGCAAAACGATTTATGATACAAAATTGTATTTTATTGGTTTCATGCTCTTGGCAGCACATAATTCCGCTTAGAATACATTGATGTCTGCATAAACCTTGCTATGAGTGAACCTGTGTTTAATATAATGTTTTTGTTTTCAGTTTGCATAGTTTTGTTTTTAGAAGGATGAGGACATATCATGCAACCTGCCTAATTTGAATAGCTTCTTTTATACAGTGACAAGAATTTGGATCAAAATACTGTTGGACAACAAAACATTTGAAGCATTTTTACCTCCCACTATATGGCTTATGATTATGTGCATTTAGCATTTTATTTTCCCTGTTATCAGAACAGACCTGCAACTCAAATTTTGGAGATGCATATAGATGTTATTATAAATGTTATTTCCATTTTGTTTTCAACTTCTCTTTTTTTCTCTCCTCTCCTCTTCTTCAAGAATTGTCTAGTTTTAGTTTTTTATTTAATTGTAATATTTAATGGATATAGTATAATTAAAAAAATGTGATGCTGAAGTCCATTCCAGTGCATCTCACTATCATCAGTAGAGGCGATTTCGAGAGCTACGTTCTGAATGACCGAACCAAACTCTCCTTCTCTGGACAGAAGAGGACTGTATTAGCACATGGGGCTTGATTTGTCTCAGTGCGCCCTTGTTAAGTTTCTTTAATAACCTTCTGTAAACCTAAACCCTCTGTACTCAGCGCTCATTAAGGCAAGCTGGGAGTAATGCCCTACTGATTGCTCTCCCTGCATCAGCGGCAAGGCGAGGAGGCTTTAACGTACGCGTGCCTCTCACATGGAAGGGAAACCAATAGGGGTCACTACTCCGCATTCCACAGAGCCATTACGGGGTGAAGCGGTTCCACCTGGGCCTTCGGAGGACTCCTGGAGTCAGTGTGTGTGCATGCGTAGTAAGTTATCGCAGAAGAGGACAGAGGGCTCATTGTCGACAAAGGTGGTGGGCACCAAATCAGGCCCTCATCCATTTCAGGGGTAGGCAAGCGCTGCTCATTCCGTAATGATTTTGATATCGGAAAGCGAAGTCGAGCCATTGACCTTCAATAAGGGAAAAGCCTTAATGGAAATTCCCCATTTTTTCTGCACTGTTCCCATAAGCTGCGGGAGCATTATTTCAAGCCCATTACTTCCTAATCACATTGTAAAAATCCTTGCGCCTTTCATCTATCCCACCCCCTCCTTTATTTGCGATCCCTTCGTTTTTTCCCTCCCCTTCCCTCTCTCTTTTGCGCTCGCTCTGCGTTGGTGTTCAGATTCTCAAGTATGAATGGATTACTCCAAAAAAGCTGCTACTCAAATTTGAGGTCAATTCCAAATCCAGTATAAAGAGCGAGTGAGAGAAAACAAATAATGTTGCATTATTCCTCTACCCATAGTGACCTGCTTTTCAACAGTTCCTCATCTCCCTGTTCTGAGCTGAGGCTTAGTTCCCATTGATAGAAGGTAATCTGCAGCACAATTTCTCCTCTAATATATTTACATTATTGTGTGGGCCTAAAAACAGTCTTTTGAGAATTTGCCTACAGGATTGAATCCTAAACAGATGTCAGACAGAAGAGGGTTATAATGACTCAAACAACAACGCCACACACTTTGTTTAATTACGACTTCTAATCAGGCTGATTTCCGAACGTACCGGTGGTGAGTGACGTCCTTGTCTTGCGCAACTCATCGCTTATTTTAACATGCAGGATTCGACCCAAACTCTGTGTACGTTCATTGTTCAGGAATGACAGTTAGCGCAGACTGATTTGGTCAGAGACGGTGATAAAGCCAGGCTCAGTTTGCTCGCAGTCATGGAAACTAGTTATAATCTAGCAAGGGAGGCAAATAGAGAGGCAAGCTGACCTCCTCGGTATCAGCAGGTTATCCTGCCCCACAAATATTAAAGTAAGTATGTCTGCTCTGCCAAGAGGCCTGCACAATAGGCACATTTGTACAGGGAAACCGGATCTGGTGGACGGGAAACCATAAACTGACTTGGCAGACTTACACAACAACTGGATGTCATTGAGTCGGAGAGACCTCTGCCCGATCTGGGGGGAACCGAGGGAACGCGTGAATGCTATCTTGGCTCGTAGCTGTTTTGTTTTCTATACGCCGAGGCTAATATTAAGGATTCCCGAGCTAATGATAAGTTAATGTGCATAATTAGGAAGCAATACCAATAACACAGCTAAATGTGCGTATGAAAGTGTCCGTGTGTCGAAATGCAGAATAAACAATGTCAGAAGGCGAGTCATTTTCCATAATGTATGTCAATACATATACGTACAAATATGCAATAAATAAGACTCGTGTTGTTTATTCAGCTTTCGGCATGTGTGAAATCAGCACTTGTGAAGCGGTGAATTCACGAAATTGATTGTATCTGTCTCTTTGTGAATTTTCTGAAAATGGCGCACCTGCGTGCTGTTTAATTTCTACAATCCCAATTAGTAAATGTTTTAGTTCAATTAACCGATTGTGTTTTATATTTTATACGAATTTGACAGAAACAAATCCTCTTATTGAACCGAATATGAATGTTTGTCATAAGAAAAGGGCCCCCTCGGAGAAGTGCAAAGTGCATTATAGCTAACGAAGTGCATTACACACATATTAAAGTAATTTTCTTTCCGCCTAACAGAATTGGCCCAAAAAAGAGAGTGAGAGAGAGAGAAAAAAAATCACTTTTAACTTGTCATTGTACTTCAAGGTATATAGGTTTTTCAGTCCTTAACTTTGAAGTAGGCTGCAAAATGTGCAGGTAGAGGGAGGATGACATCTAATCATCAGCAACTTCAAAAAGCATGCTGCCACTTAGCACTCCAAAAGCTAATGTCCCCGAGACATTCAGAATGTAAATTATTCAAACTCATTTAGCGTCGGCAAATTGGTCTAAGTTCAATCAGAAAACAGACTGACACTGAACAAGAGGAGCAGCCTAATTGTACTTGTTTGTCAAATGAAAATTTCATTTGGGTGGAAATGGAGGCTCCCAGCAAATTCTTTTAAGGTGAGCTCCTGGTTGTATTATCAGCTAAACACAGTAAAATCCATAATCATGTGGCGATAATGAAAATGGTGCCAATGTTAACATTCAGGCTTTCTTTGCCCTGGGCGAGTGGTGATAAAAATTAAGTACCATAGTCCTCTGGCAGGCACATTGACACCCAGGCTGGTCTTTAGCCTCTGCCATGCATTTTTGCATTTTAAAAACTTTATCAAAGCGCTGTTGCAATGTGGAAAATGTCAACGCGAAATGCTCTGAAGGCAAATTGGAATTTCATTAATTGTAAAATTATTGCTTTTGACTGATGTATTACTATGCTTGTTAAGAGCTGGGAGTGGAACAGACCTGTCCCTGTCTCTGCGGCGCACTCCCGTCCCTCTCAGACATGCTCGGAGACCAAACTTTTGAGATCTGCTTCCGCTCGGGATGACCAGTATGGGAATGGTGTCAAGTCGAAGTGAATCATTCAATCCAGATGAATTTGCCTGTCAGCACAGGAATGATATGTCTTTTGAATCCCTGTAAAAGGAATCACAGAAAATGTTCGCAAACTATTAACAGAAAGAGAAACACATCACAATAGTCTCATAAGTAAAATCGTTTCCTATTTTCCATTTTGTTGCAGCTGATAAGTAAGATTCTAATTTCAGATTTCTTTTTCTTCAATATTAAAAATTAGATAAATAATAATAAATGGAGCACAACGCAACTCTGCCTAGAAAGAAAAAATAACAACAAAAAATTGCAATATGAGTGTATAAATTATAACAAATGTACTTTTGTAATGCTGCTCAGGCATTACATTTTAGAGCAACAATATCAACACTACAAACCGAATAATATTATAATTATTAATTACTATTTGCATTGCAAGTTTTGAAAATTAGCACATTTTTTTTTAAAGCTTAGAACATTTTTAAACCTACCTCTATAGCATTTTCTGTTACTCTGCAGGAACAATTATTGAGACAAACTATGTTTTCTCAGTCTCAATTTATTTTCACAGAATTGTGATATTCCATAAAATGTAGAGTTTGTGATCCCTGTGTTATGTAAAACCCAGGAAAGTACTTACAGGCCGATATAAAATACTGCTCGATATCAATCTGTACAAAATAAAAACAACACATAAAATTACAGTTGTATTGTCACTGGACTAATTATCAGTTAAATGTGTTTATTCTGGCAGAACTTATCACAGAGAAAGCTGATATAACTTGGCAACCTGGATTATTCATGCCTGATTTATTAAAAAATAATCTAAGCCATTTGTCTAAATTAGACAATTATGATTTGCTATTGCATTTAAAACTTATTCTACTGTAAATCTCGTCCTTTCCCTTGACTAGGTGATAAGCAGGCTATTCGAGGAATATTCTCAAGCACAGAAAATATGTGAAATTTTGCAGTCAACTTCTGTCCTCTAGTGGCTGTGTGACGGAAGCACAAATTGTCAGTGTCACTGAATTTGATTTTAAAAGTAGCATAATGTGCACATTAACATGACCATTTGGATTCTTATTTACACAATATTGTTCATATCTATAAATATTAATTGACTAATATGCATTAATTACAACCTTTTCGCACTTCTTCCAGTTGGATGCACAGTCAAAATATCAATTAAAGTTATAAATTAAAAAATAGTTGATCATTTAAAGGTGCTACATAAGCCATGTCGATTTGTTTAACAGGCCTAATTCTTCCGTGCCTTGACTTTTTGTAATTTTCTTAATCTATCCACTCATCTGACTCTGTTTACAACATTAGAGCAGCATATCTCTCTGTGTGTTCTGCACTTACTGTTCACTTTCTGTAAGAATAACCTGTGATAGGGTTAGACGGAGATCTGCAGTCATTCCCGTGGTTGCTTTCTATCAGTACTCTCTTTGTGCAGCGGACAAGTTTTAAGCAGCGATCAGCCAGGCACGCGACCCCAGCTCTTGACCCGCTCTAATTAAATACTGGATTAAGCTGGAGGAAGAGGCCCGCATATATTTCAGGTTAATGTCTGTCTGTTCAAAGCCTTTTAAAATGAGCTAAGTGATGCGTTTAACTTTAGGAAGCTTACCTCCTCCACATTGGGTGTCATGTTAGTCTCCATACAAAGACTGTGTTTGTTAGGGATGTTGAGCAGTTGTACTGCACACAGGACTTCAAGTGAGGCCCAAGAACGTGGAGAGATCTAGAACCTCACATGGGTCTATTATTTTCAACAAATCTGCTGAGTCATTGTCAACATAGCTCATTTATGGTATAAACTGCATAACTTATAGGCTCACCTACAATGTTAGTGATATAATGTCAATATTTAACGGACCTGAATTTAATACGTTGAAACGACAAGGGAAAAAACTGTGTTTGTGTATAATTCAACAATATCAAGACTACAAACCGAATAATATTATAATTATTACTTACTATTTGCATTGCAAGGTTTGAAAATTAGCAATTTTTTTTAAAGCTTAGAAAAATTTTTAAACCTACCTCCATAGCATTTTCTGTTACTCTGCAGGAACAATTATTGAGACAAACTGGAAAAAAACTCTGTGTTTGTGTATAATTCTCATTAATTTGTCTATTCTGTCGAAATGTAACTAGGCCTGAAGTCACATGAAGCTAAAGTAGGGTTGCTCAATGTGCAAAAAGGCTGTAACATTTAGTAAATGTGCTGTATAGTTATAAAAAAAATGCAAATGACCCCAGGAAATGTTTCATTTCTTTTGTAAAGCTCTTGTTCCAATATAAAGCCAACATAATGCAATAATACGCAAATAAATACATGCAAATTTTGAAATAATAAAACTGCTCCTGGACATTTGCAATATTTTTGTCAACAGTGCACACAATGCAACCATGGAATTGCCTCTGAACTCTTTGAAAAGCCTTTAATAAAGAGCCTTTAGTATTATTGTAAATTGCTAATTAAATGGCAATGGATTTCTTTGAGAAATTTGACCTATTAGCTGAAATTGAAAGCAAATTTGTTTTGATGGGTGTAACGTGAAAGACATTTTCAGTCCTAGTTCTTATTTAGCTAAACATTTCCTAGAGTTACAGTACACTTAGAAACAAGGAGATTATGTGCTTTGCTCAAAGCACTGCGATATGAAAGATTGGTGGTGACTCAAACTTTCCTGGGTTTGAACCTGTGGCCTTTGGATTATTGGAGCAGATCTTTAACCACTGAGCCACCGCCACCCTATAATCTCCCTGTTAGTTTAGCATTTTAAACAAGTTTTTAAAAGGTTGCAATCTCAGCTTTCGCAGCTAATATTCTTACTCCACATACCATCACGGACACAAATTACTGCTGCATATTTCTGCCGTGGAAGATTGGCAGTGCTAACAGTGTTCATTTCTGGGATTCAGTCTGGCCTGAAAGGGGCATTTAGGTATGAAAATGAGACCGCCATACCAACTTTCTATTCAGGATGAAACAATTACCTTGAGCCAGACCCACACACACTTTACTGCAGATAAATAGGACTGATTAATATCCACTTTGCGATTACTGTAGAGCCAAAGCTGCTATTCCAAATTGAATGCTTATCATGTTTGAGCTTTTTCAGCAGAACACAGACAGTAGATGAAAGCGAAATGATCTTTAAATAGTGGTTTAAGATTGAGCTTCCGATAAGTTGTTTCACAACAGTTTTGATCAATGAAGCGTGTATTCAATATATTGCCTATTTAGATCCTGGTGATTAGTTTAACTGGACTTTTAATGCCTCTTAAATTATGTGCACTGCAGCAATCTTTTTAGTACTTTAGTGTATTATTAATCTTACTGGAAGAGTTACCTTGTAGTACACGTTTATGGCGATACAGAGAACTTTGGATAAATAGGCCTACTTTTTTCTTATTATTTTGACAGGGTATGAGATGAGAAGAACGGACCCTTTTATTTTATATATGATACTATATTTTATAAAATGTTCGTCATATTTGACACAGTGGGACAGCAATGTGAGAATCTCATCGTTCCTTTATCGTGTGCTTCACTTACATTTACCAAGCACTTGAGTGTGTTTGTAAAGCAAAAGGCAGAGTGTCACTCACACCTCTTGGTATTCCTGTCGACAAAGACTCTTATCAACAGAAGACAGTCTCAATGCTAATTTTCCTTTCACCAGTCTGACGCCTGTCCAAATAACGATTGAAATCTTTCAACACTGTTTGCACACCATTTCATATGAGCATTTTATTCCGAGCCTAAACTCCATTTAAGTTTTTAATAATACTTTAAAACGGTCCCCATTTAGGTAAACACAATCTGATTACCGTGAATGATTGAAAATGTGCTTAGACAGTGATTGGTTTTATTTATTCTTTTCCTTTTTTTTCGTTTTTTTAAGGTTGCGTGAATAAAAATTCTGATAAAAGAAATCTGCATATACAAAGTAGTATTTTGTAATGGTTATATGATCACGTGTGTACAAAAAATGTCCACGATAGACAGACAGATAAATAGATAATGCAAACGACAGCTTGATTAATAGCTCAAACACTTAAAAACAAAGTGTCTCAGTAAACCAAATCCCCCTTTGCATTAGAAATGAAGGAAGTAAGGTCGCCTGAATAATTTCGAAGTCCTGAGCAGGTCTGTTGAGTTCAGGGCCTAAAACAATTCTTTGATCGTTTTAGATTTCTCTCCATAAGCAGTCCTTTGTGTCGAGTGTGCTACTTTGGACAACTGCTGGCCCACGGCTGCCTAAATGAGGTTATTCTGTTTCTCCCACTCACTGTAAATTTCAATAATTTGTTTGAGAGGCCTCTCTCTCTGTCACTTTTTATCATATTATCAATGACCACTCAATTTTCCCCCGGCTGCTCATATAGCGTGGCTCACCCTGGCCCTATTACTGTTCTGTAATGAAGTGCAATGGAGTAGTAATTGGTTCACATTATACCAGATCAGGTAACATTAGCCTTATTTCCTTATCGCACTGAGCCCTGCTGCTGCCTCTCAATGAGAAACTCAACACAGCTTCCCCTTGCTTTAATGCACGGGTATCATCCAAATAACATTTCAGCCCATCCAGCAACCCCCTAGTCCTGCTCCAGTTTTCTGTTTCAAGATTGCTCTCCGCATTTAGCTAAGCGATTGCTGCTTGTCTGCCGGTTCCTTCTGCTTGAAAACTCCCCAAAAGGCAGCAGCCATTAGAGATGCAGATACAGCGG
This sequence comes from Enteromius trimaculatus, assembly GCA_032361065.1. Lineage (NCBI taxonomy): Eukaryota > Metazoa > Chordata > Actinopteri > Cypriniformes > Cyprinidae > Enteromius > Enteromius trimaculatus. The sequence continues at coordinate 8,650,307 of JAUMHP010000063.1, forward strand.
ATAGCTTTTCCCGGATCTGGGGAAGTACAGTAAGTGAGACGGTAATATAAGCGAGAGGCTGTAAGATGAGCACGGATGCATACAGTGCCCGGCTGGCCCTGTTTTCATTCAGGCCTGCATGGGCATCCTTTGTTCGGTTATTTATGTTGCTACCTAAACTAAACAGGAAGGGCTGCCGGATAATAAAACGTAAATCATTTAACACGGAAAGAGTTTCCTATCCGCACAATGCTTCTCATATGTTGCCAGGCTGAGCTCTACTGCTCAACAACGACGGACGCTGACCACAATAAATCTTTTCGATTTAATGTCTAAAAAGACACACACTTAACAATTATTAAATGACTTAACCCAGTATTGATTAGGTTGAGGACTCGGGATGCTAACAAGGTCGCCTATACATGTACGTTAAATATTTTTAAAAATGTTTTGTGTTGTACACTGTACAAAAAAAAACAACTTAAAGGCCCGGTTTCACAAACGGGGCTTAGCTTAAGCCAGGACTAGGCATTAGTTAAATTAAGATATTTAAGCAACTTTTGCAAAAATGCCTTATAAGAAAATATTACAGGTGCATCTTAACACAGAACAATGACACTGACATGTTTTAAGATATGTCAGAGCAAGATATCTTCATCTGAAACTGCTCAGACATGCAATTTAGTCTGGGACTAGCTTAAACCTTGTCTGTGAAACTGGGGGAAAATGTATGTATGGTAAAAAATAGGGTAACAGTACTGTTTGTTTTGTTAAATTTACTGTTTAATACTGTCATTTCTAATAACAACCCGTAATAACTGATATAATGTTAATATACCAACCTATTAAAGTAGTGAAATCTGTTTTGTAGCTTTGAAATACACTGATAAGCACCAAATGCAGGTGGTGATGAGAACGTCACATGATGAACCAAAGCTCATCACAAGTAGTATTTAAAATTTAGCATATATAGAAGTTGCTCAGTGTCATTCACACAAACACTAAACACCAGCATGGTGAGACTCAAACTGAAATATGCAATAAACATTCATTTAACAACATTACATGTAACACACAACCCTAATAAACAGAACTGATACAAAAAAACTAAGAAGTTATTTCAAAGAAGAAACATCAAATTCAAACAAAATGTGAGTTTACCATGTTTCACTGTAAATTTAATAGGAATTTACCATTTAACAGGTTTAATCGTAGCATTTTCACAGGTTTTTTTACCATTAAAATCACAGTCATTTTTTACAGTGTCCTTCAGCGTCTTTTAGCGCCTTTAGAATTTGAATTTCTGTCGTTAACGGTATTAAACCGTATTTTGTTGAAAGAGCAAAGACACATGCTACATTTTAGAATCTTTTGTTTTGACTTTACTGTCTAACTGTTCTAAATTTGATTAAAAAAAAAAAATTTCAGCCAGGCTTCAAATGTGAATGTGACACTTGGAATATGTGGTTACAGCTGGTAAGGACCTTTTCTCTGTTGATACAATCCTAAGAGGTTTACAAAGCACTTAACCTCACCCAGTACAACTACACACTCTGTACATATTTAATGAACTGTCCTCTGCCAAACATAAACAGGTGTCAAGTGCAACACACACACTTGTGTTGACGTTCACAGGTACAGTTTGAAAAAAGCAACATATTACATGTCATGTCCTTGTTTACTAAATGCTCAAATCCTGAAAAATTTGAATAGGTAACACTTTTTAACATGATTTGTAAAAACTACAGAACAATGAGCCTACATAACTAGCTCCTTAAATATTGGCAGATTATAGTTTGAACAGTACAATTATTAATGCAGAAAACACTTTGTTCATTTATGGATTTGTTTATATCACTTTAAAGGCCCATAATATTATATATATATATATATTGTGATCCCTGGCGCTAGAGAGCACGACAGACACAGAGTTGTTGAACACAAAACCCCCGAAGGGTGGATTTATTAAA
>JAUMHP010000063.1:8652355-8666852 GCA_032361065.1 Enteromius trimaculatus
GATCGATTGGCCCGGGCAGATGAGTTCCAGGTGTGGAATGATGATTGCCAGGGCGGCGCTGATCGGCGGCCGTCACACTATATATATACTGTATATACATACATAAACAAATGTTCTTCAATACCTGCCTTCTTCATGTGGGCCGCTAGTCAGCCACCCTTTCTGTATTAAATCAGCCCATAGCATATACTCAGAGGAATATGGAACAGGATATTGGATAACAAGGTTAAAATACAGGAGCAAATATTCTCTTATTAAAGTCCAACAGCAGGGATTTAATTTGAGCTGCCTAATAGACAGTGGTTTAAAGAAGGACCAGAGGAGAGGTAACGGTGGGGTCAAGGTTTTGCTGTCTAATGGTGGAGATTGGAGAAATTAAGGCACTTTATTTCCACAGGAAATTCTGATGAAAGGTGGATTATGGATCACAGTGGTCTTCCCAATCCACCCCTGAGTCCAGTAATGTGCCCGGGCCTGCATTTATTAGAGCACACGCTGGCTGTGCTTTATTGTTATTGTTAAGGAGCAAGGCAAAGAAGAGTTAGATCATACTTTATTTGACTTGTATTTTTATGCAATATGTGCATTTAGACTGCCAGACATACTACAATGCTGTTGTTAAATGCTTGTCCACAATGAAAAAAATAAATAAAATAAAATTTATAGAGCATTATCACTGAAAAAAATATTCACTGAATATAATAATTTTTTATTTTATACTAATGTACTGTTTGAAAATATTACTAATTGTAAATAAAGTGCATTTTTAATTTTTTTTTTTTTTCTATATTGCTCTTTTGCACCATTTTAGAAACTTAAGCCAAGGTTATATATCATTTTATATTTACTGAAAGAAGGAAGAATTTACCTACATTTAAATAATAATAAAAAAAAATATTTTTTAGTTTAGTTTATTTAGGTAAAATAAATTTAGGTAAAATACTAGCATTTTTCAGGCTTGGCTCAAGCTTCAAAAATAGTTTCATTTTTATTTTTTATAAAAATTTATACAATTGTACAAATGTATTTTAAAACTGCACAGACTGTTTATTTAATTAATTTATTATTATTATTTTAAGTTGTGTTATTATTATTATTTTTTGTATATTTCTTACATATTATTATTTTTTTTGCAATGATTACATAGAATATAAAGCTGTACAAACTTATGGTACCACTAAAAAGAGAAGCACAAATGATTTATTAAATTTCTAATTTTTCATGTATTTGTACAAAAATTATTGTACAAACTTATTATACAATTAAAAAATGAAGGCAAACAATGTATTTATTTACTTATCTATTTTTATTGCATTTGTGCAAAGTATTGTGTAAATTAAAGAATGCAAAATATTGCACAATACATATATAGTTACAGGGATGGCTCTGCTGCCATCTGGTGGATTCATCTGTGAGCAGGAGTTTTACAAATAAAGACTTTTTTTACTATTGGTGCAAATTTCAGTGTTACTTTTTTTATTCCTCTGTTCACTGTTCTGAATCGTAGGCTCTCTTGCGTCCTACTGCATGAGGACTGTAACTGACCTTCTCATTCCTGCATTTCCCAGAATCCACTTGAACTTAGTTTCACTGTGAGTAACATTAATAGCCACATTGTAGAAAGTATACACAGGCTGTATTACAGAACCTGTTTGTTATGAATCCACATGGGACAATGTCTCACTATCCGCTTCTTTAAATACCACCTCTAAAAATGGCCTGGAGAGGAAGCGGTATGTGAGTGTCCTGTCACAGGTGGTGAGCAGCGCTGCAGTGACAGATGCGTCACAGCGACAAGTCAAGGTGAATGTCATTTATCTCTTGCAGGATCGTATACTACTGTGACCCACCCATGTGATCTGCTTTCACTATTAGTGAAGCATGAGCTCCTTAAAATCTCGCTTGCAGGAACAGTTGCAAATTACCCCCTAAGGATTTGTGAAAGTAACATAAGGACTGTCTCTCAGTCCAACAACTCAGTCCAGCAAGGTGACATGAAAGCTCAGTGTCAGGTAAGTTTCACTCACTCTTATTTTTAATCCTAAAAATGTCAAAGTTTGCTTGAAATCATGAAACATGTTTTTTCCCTTCTTTGTTTTCTCAACAAGACATGCAAAAAAACAACCAGGATCATCTCATGAGGCAAAGGGAAGCGATCAGATGTAGACTGAAGAAACTAAATGTCAAGCAAAATGAAATTAAAGTGAGTACAAAAAATAAATATATCACAAAACCACATTCCAATATTATCTTGATCAAATTTACTCTGTGAATTTTTTATTTACAAGAAAATACAATTTCGGTCTTTCTACTTTAATATTTCAAATTTCTGTGTAATTATTTGTAAAGTTTACTAAAAAAGTGAAAAGAAGAAATCCTAAACGTTTAAAAAGTATATTGTTATATTATCATTTTGTTTTATTTGAAGATAATTATATACAGTACGGCCTGTATTTACTCTACTAATGAAAAGTTTGGGGTCAGTAGAGATTTTTATTGTATTGTATTGTATTTATTTATTGTAAGCTGGATTTAAAGAAATCAATTATGTTATTCAGCAAATATACATTATTTTGTTAAAAACATATTTATGATGTTAGAGGGGATTTTTATGTGGCAAATTCTGTTTTAAATTTTTTTTAAATATTTGTATAAATATTTTTATTTTATTTTAGAAGAATTAGAATATTCTGTGATTTTTACAAAAATATTAACCAACAAAAACTAAACACAAAATCATTGTATTTTTATCATTAAATCAAATACAAATTTTGATATTTTCGCAGTATACTTTTAGTATATAATAAAACATTTTAACATTTTCACAAAATTTCTGCTGTATTTTTATTCATATAAATGCAGCAGAAGAGAGACTTCTTTAAAAAATGGTAAAAAATTGAATGCAATGAATCTAAATTTTACAGGATTACCCAATTAAGTGTAACCATTTCCCCATCTTTCCCAGGCAAAGTCGTCTGCAATAAGAGGAAGTATAGTAAAGAAGTATGAAGAGATGCGGAGAGTTTTGGAGGAGGACTGTAGGATCACTCTGTCTCTGCTGGAGATGGAGGAGACGGCTGTGGTTCGAGAACTTGACAGCCTCATAGAAGCAAACTGCATCCTCCTCAGAGACATTGAGGTTCAGCTGAATGAAGAGATGTTGGACAGTGACATACAGCTTGTTGACAGGGTGAGTCTTTTATCAGGAGAACAGTTGGTTCAACAGTTCAATTGTCATGGATTCTTTTTGTTTTTATTTGCTGTACCTCAATCTACCATGAATGGTATGGACTGTCATTATATAAAAATATAATGAATAGACCAATAATTTAAATGACTAACAATACATGGTTAAACCTATCATTTTACAACATAATGCATACTCACTATGTATATTTTCGCCTCTCTCTATCTCTCATAGGTCACAATACATGAGGACAGGTATGTATATTTAGAACCGCACTTAAGAGAGATTGTTTTGTCACTATGTCAGGCATTCTAGCCTTCACTGGCACAATGAAATCTGAATGACTCTCTGCAAAGGCATTTTGGTTGTAGAGATCATGTTTGCCAGCATCCAGTTCATGTTTAGGTTTATTTAATGTGCTGCTATGAACACTGTTTAGCTTACTGGAACAAGCATTCTTAAATTGTTTCAGTAATTCTGTAGCTGGATGGGCTCATTTAGTTTAGATGCACATACATTTTCTGACACATTCAAAATTTAGTAAGTAGATTCCAGTTAAAGGTATAATTCACTCAAAAATGAAAATTCTGTAATTAATTACTCATGATTATTACACAATATTATTGTTTAATTGTATGTGTGATCAAATAAATGCATTTTGGGGAGAATTTGGTATGAATATTTTATGAATGTTTGGTTTAAATTTTTAATGGTAGCATAGCCAAACAAATAGTAATTCTAGTTACTAACCTTAAACTCAATATGGAGGACAGGTGTTATCTGTGGGGTTGATCTATTTTTTTATTTTTGGCAGGGTGCTGGAATTGCTAACAGCGACAGACCCGGGTCTCATAAAACTTGATGAGGCCAAATCAGATCAGCTACTGGGCCTCACCAACAATTTACTACTGTTTATTCGCTCACAGATCCCCATCGCTAAGAGGCTGCTGAAGAGCTGTGAGTAACTGTCAACAAAAAATCGATGCTCATTTGCAGCAAATATAATGAAAAAACACAACTCATAGGCAGTACAATAAGGGAAATAGCACAGGGCTTTAAGACACTTTTAAACTTATTTTAAATAGAGTGCCTGGCTTGTTTGCAATAATGCAATCAGTTTGAACAGTTATAGTAGTTTTAAACCCATCTTTATTTTGCAGATTCCTCAGAAGTGGTCCTGGACCCTTCCACTGCCCATCCCAAGTTGATTATTTCATCTGAAGGGGACTGTGCCACTTTCACAGATGTATGGCAAGAAGTCCCTGAGCATGAGGGGCGCTTTGATACCACCCTGAACGTCTTGAGCGTCCAATGCTGGGATTCTGGTCACCATTACTGGGAGGTAGACGTGAGTGGAAAGATCTACTGGGAACTGGGTCTCACCTACCCATCCATCTCTAGAAAAGGACAAAAGGAGGACTGCTGGCTGGGCCGTCATGCTGAATCTTGGTGCCTGGAGTATTTTGACGGAGACTACAACGCTTGGCATGGAGGTACTGCTCATCCTTTGCCCATTTCCACCTGCTTCCATCGGATAGGGATCTTCTGCAGCCTTCCTGGAGGCCTGGTGACATTTTTAGGGGTGGATAGCATGACACCGCTGTACTCATTCTGTGCTGGGACATTTTCAGACTCTCTACACCTGGCTCTTTGTCCAGGTCATGATCTTCAGGGGACAAACTCAAAACCTGTTAAGATCTGTCGATCCTAATCATCTTTAAAACTCACACCTCATACTTAAATGCGTATTGTAGAATTTAAAAGATAAAGTACTATAGCACGGGATTGACTTTGCGTAGATTAGATTTGTTAGTTTGTTTTTTCAGTTGATCAAACCTCATTGCAAACCTTCAACAAATGCGATTTCATTCATCATCAGTTGGAATGATCGGCAATTCAAAATGGAAATGCAAAAGATATTCAAAAACATATGCACACCATATGTACATTACCTTTGTAAAGTATAGGGCAGGGGTCACCAAGTTCGGTCCTGGAGGGCCTGATCAAGCTCTTACTAGGTATACTTGAAGCTTCCCAGCAGCTGTGTTAAGGCAGGTTGGAGCTAAACCCTGCAGGACACCGGCCCTCCAGGACCGAACTTGGTGACCCCTGGTATAGGGTAAGCAAATATTTTAATGTTTTTGAAAGTACACTCTTGTGCTCACCAAAGCAGCATTTATTTATTTTTTTTTACAAAAAAATACAGTAAGAAAGCAATATTGTGTAATATTATTACAATTTAAAATAACAGGTTAATCCCTTAATGGACAATTAGAATTTCAGCATCATTACTCCAGTCTTCAGTGTCACATTATCCTTCTGAAATCTGATTTGCACAAGAAACATTTCTTATTATTATCAATGTTGGAAACATTTGTGCTGCTTAACTGAGATACATTTACTTCAAAAGTTCAAAAGAACAGCTTTTATTAATTGATTCTAACAACCTCAATAAAGTTGGCATTTATTAAGTTTGTTACTGTAATTTTCAATCTATTTAATTAATCATTGCAGAATAATTCTTGTATTTATTTCCTAAAACTACTGACACCAAACACCAAACCTTTGAACGTTTGAAGCTAACTAGAACTGAAAAATGTGTTCTAAATGAAAGTATTAATACTGAGGGGAAAAAGAACATTGAACGATGACACAATATTTTTTAATTTCAGAAGAATTATCTCAAACTTTGCTGATAGATCAGAGTACATAACAGAAAACACTGTGGCTGTAACTAATATTTAATTGACATGCTACTGTGAGGCACCAATTTTTTTATTGATCCAATCCAAGTATTTAAAGACTCTGGTATAGACACCAGGCTTGTTCTTCTCCCCACAGCTGTCTCCCCAGCTCACTATACCATAGATATAGTGTGTTTGATTTCTTTCACAGGTTAAAGGCCCACCAGAGTCACCCTGCCACAAAGAGAGGTGAATGTTAATATCATTATATCATTAGTATTACAGAAGTACCGTCTGCTTTAAGTTTTAGTAAACAAGATTATATGGTTAAAAGGATGACCCACCTGACAAGAGTCTACTCCTCCCTTGAGATAGCCGGCGCAAAACATCCCGTCATCCAGCAAAGATGCATATACTTTATTGTTGGAACAAGCCTCCTGAGAAATCAGCAAAACCTGTGCGTCAAGCAAATGGATGGAGCCGTACTCTGCTACAGTAAGGAAGGAGAAGAGAACAGATTCAGTCGTTTCATAGTTCTACACAAATTCAGAAATAGACATATGGAAACATACACGTCTCTGTGGCTCCCCATCCAGAAATTCTGCATTCTGTTCCATCTGCAAAAGGCTCTTTGGGCAAGCAGGCGGCCTTCACAAACTGAGTTTCCTTAGCACATTCTCCATTAGTAGCTTTTAGTTTTAATAAAGCTATGCCACAAAAAAGAATGAAAAAAGTAAATACAAGAAAATAAAAAGTATAGACTTTAAGTGGTTTGTTAAGCTTTTCAAGATTTTTATTAATAAATAGCCAGATTAATCACATAGGATTTAAATAATAATATGAACTTTTTTGGTGTCTTTTGTTTTGAAATTCTTATTCTTATCAGGCTTTTATTTTGAAGTTCTTGTTCCCTTGTCTGTGCTTTTTGATCTGTTTCTGGAGTACACTTGCACAATACTATAAGCGGGGGTGACAATTTTGGCCACAGCCATTAACAAAAAGGAAATTTTTCTGTAAAGCTGTTTTGCAATGATTTGTAATATGAAAAACACTATAGAAACAAGCTGGAATTGATTTGAAAAAATACATTACTCACCAATATCATTGTAGACGACATCAGGGGTTTCCTTAAACTTCTCATGGACGATAGTATCCTCAACCAGCACAGTCTGATCTGTTTGCTCCTTTTGTAGCAAATTTAGTCCTCCCAATATAACTCTGTAATCATGCTTTTTATCACTGTACACACAACGAAAGATAACAAAACCAAGTTTAAATGTGAAACTTTTACATTGTTAGCAGAAAATATTCAAGTTTGCTAACCACAAAAAACCTTTTAAGATTTATCGAAGTCAGCTTGAATATAAAAAGCTCTTAAATTAATTTAGTTAAATGCATTATGTACTTTGGAACTGTACTGAAGGCGATACGTACATACAGTGAGCAGCGGTCAGCACCCAACAAGGCTTGATAAGGCTGCCTCCACAGATATGTCTGTACTCTTGGACGGATCCTTTAGGCCTAACCTGTACTGATACTTGCCACGGGTGGGCTCCAGGAATAGCTTTAAGACCCCCGTAAATCCGGTTTAGTTGTCTTCTCGGCTGAGGTTTACCACAGGATAGAAAAGCCCTTGTTAAAGTGTCATTCTTTTGTGATGCAGTTGGCGGGGCAGGAGTAGTGGCTATTTGGGCTGAACTGGTGCTCTCTGGAGTTATGCTGCCATCTGGTAGGGGATATTTGTGGAAAGTGCACAAATTTGTAGCAATTAGAGTTTGGCATGGCTATAAACAGCTGTTCATTAAACAAATTAATTTTAAGTGACTTAAATTTTAGATGTAATACTGACAAAAATACATTGCACAACTTATTTGCAATCTGGCTGTGCAGCAGCGGCATTAAATGATGGCCACATTTCACTGAAGTGTTTTGAATCATTGTCTTGAATTTGCTGGTTGAATAAATGATTCAATGATTCACATATTACCACCTACTTAGTGAAAAAAAGTCCTAGTGCTGTTGTACTGGAGTACTCTTTGAGTGTCTCTCAGCAAATTAAATTCAAAAGAAGGAACTATTATATTTAGAATGATCACTAAAGTGACTATAGTTAAAGATACAGCTTTTGGTTTAAACTTTAAATGGAACACAACTGGATTATACTGCATTGCCATGGTGCCTGGGTACTGATGAGGAATTCTTACCTGTCTTAGCTGGTACGGTTGGTGGGAGAGTAGTTACTTTTGTTGGAATTTTGTCTGTGATTACAGCTTTGGTGGGTTGAGCTTCAGCAGCGGTGGGCACTATTTTTATGGTGGTTGTTGCTGTGGAAAAAGCACAGCATGTGAGTAATAGCTAAAAATGGAAATCGATGCAGATTTAGCAATGCTAGATCATGTAATTTAATACATCTGCTGGGTCAGAGGGTTCAAAGATACGGTTCTTGATTCTTAATTCGAATGACTCTGAAGGCTACATAAACAGGCTAAAGTTCAGTTGTGGAAAAGTATTATTTTATAAACCTCACTGTCCCTTTATAAGAAATCTTACCAGGTGTGGGACATTTTCTGATATCGCAATAATCCCATCGAAGTTTCTTGTCCTTCTTTGTAAAGCACCATGGCTTTTTATCTCCATCAGGGTTTCTGTAAAGAAGGATTTGCTGCTGAGTTGAGGGTTACTGTGATTAGAAGTCCACTGCTACTGTGTAACTGTGTTTTTGTGCATATTCAGTGTGTGTTTATTCAGTACAGTCCAAAAGTCTGACACCAGATTGAAAATCTGGCATTAAAATAAGTAGAGTTATTCATGTTATGTTTTAGGGTTCAGAAATGCTAAATGCAGTCCTTTAGTCCCTACCTGCAGAAGTTATGAGGTCCCAGGCCTTCAGTAGATGCAAATGCCACTGTAGGAAAAACTCCTTTATCCAGAATGAAGTCAGAGTTCCAGTCAAGACACTCATCCCCATCATCTGTCTCTGACACTTTCCCTCTGTATGACTGTCCATCCCTTTCATAGCAGTCATCAGGGCCTGAGAATTCAGTCGCAGCACAGTATGATTGTGTTATGATTGTGTAAAAATATCAACCTTTTAGACCCTTGTGACAATGAGTCAAATAAAAGTTCAAATTCAGACATGACCCAAAGAAAACCATTTGGCATTCAAGAGTTTTTTTAAAAAAAAGGCAACTTTGTTGTCATGAATCTTTCGTACACAGAAATGAATTAAAGGAGAGAAATGCAGCATAATAATACACTGACCTACTTGACAGTATTGTCCCCTGTAACCATCAGTACAGATGCAATCAAAATCACCATCATCTACAACACATCTGCCGCTATTCTGACAGGGGTTTGGATTACATGGAGCAGCTAAACAAAAAGACAGAAATCATAAACAGAGCATATCAAATCTTCAATACATAGAAATGATTTTGTAGAGCAGTTTTACTCTTTGGTCTGAGCATTGTTTGTTTGTTAAGAATCAGTGTATTGGTGCAGAATGAGTTCAGTGTTGTATATCTTACATGATCTGCAGTTTGGTGGTGCAAATGGTGGAAAACACTTGCACTTGTAGTAGGGAGGAGATGGGGTCAAAAGACACAGTCCTGTCCCACAGGTTCCACTCTTACAAACCCTTTTCCCTGAAACAAACATCAAACGCTTCTCAGAACTCAAAACCTCAGTGCTTTATATGAATAAACAGGTGATATGAAGTGAACTCATACCTCTCTCGCATCTTCTACCTACAAACTGCTTTGGGCATTTGCATTTGAATTTATCTCTCTTTTCTTCACACTCCCCACCGTTCAGGCATGGATTTGGACTGCATTTCCCTGAAGAGCCAACGGGGGAAACTTAGCTGAATTCATTTTGTGAGAACGTTTGTAATGGTTTGACAATACAAGAAAAACAGTCATATTGTGAATACTGCGATTTTTAAAAAAAATATTATTATTAGAAGATATTTTAAAAAGTAATTTATTCTAATGATGGCAAAGTAGAATTTTCAGTAGCTATTACTAGCTATTAGTAGTTTTCAGTGTCACTCGATCCTTCAGAAATAATTCTAGTATGCTGATATGGTGCTCAAGAAACATTTTTCTTCTTACAATTATTTTTATCAATGCTCAAAACATAAGTGCTGCTTAATATTTTTGGGGTAACCATGATATTCTTTTCTTCAGGATCCTTTGTTGAATTTGAACGAACATAATTTATTTGAAATAGAACATATTTTGTAAAATTATAAATCTGTTTACTTTTGATTCATTTAATGTGTCCTTGCTGAATAAAAGTATACATTTCTTCTAAGAAAACACTAACCCCACAATACGGGGAAAAAATCGGTTTAATAAATCATACCTCTTAGACCTTGAAGATCAAACAGCCAATCGTTTGCATCGTCGTCATCATCAGAGTCATCTGACCTTCCAAACTCAGCCTTCAGTCCTGATATCATAAGTTGTAAATTGGACATTTGCTAGGACATAAAAATATGGATGTATACTATATTTCAACTCAAAAGGTGACCACTTACTCTCTAATCTTTCTTTGCCTCTCTTTGCATGTCTTCCACCAGGCTTCTCATGTTTGTCTTGCGGTCCGTGTTTATCATGGTGCCCATGTTTACCACGTTCCTCGTGCTTCTCATGTTTCTCTTTTTTCAACTGTTGAGAGATGAGAAACTTGCTAAGAAAATGCATTCTTTTGTCAAGATCAGCTAATGGTGATTCAGATCTGACATTCAATCTTAAGACAGTAAAAATGTAGCTTGACATAGTGTAAATTCACCTCAACTACGAAACAAATCATAATATGTGACCCTGGACCACAAAACCAATCATAAGGGTCAATATTTGACCTTAGATACAACTAAATCTAGAATCTGAGGGTACAAATATTAAATCTAAATATTAAGAAAATGGCCTTTGAATTTGTCCAAATCAAGTCCTTAGCAATACATACTACTAATAAAAATAATAATAATACACAAGTTTGTATATATTTATGGTCATACGTTTTGATTTATTTATGTAATGGTATGGTATTTACAATTTTTTTTCTTTATATTATTTGTGATTTGTAGCATAATTGAAAAATGTATCATTTTCATTTATCATTTTGACCATTAGAATGTATTGTTATTGCTAAAACCAAACTGGTATATCAACATATAACTTGTTCATACACACCTGTGCAGGAATAATGAAAGCACAGAGGAAGAGCAGCAGTAGACACAGCTTGAGATTCATGCTGGCCGTTGGTCTCTGAAGGAGTGACACACTGCAGATCTGCTCTAAATCTTACTTTACATATAAGGTCAGTGTCCTGTAAGTGTGTGGGTGTTTGTGGGTTTATGTCTGTAAAAGTGTGTGTGAATGGTTAACAGGCATACAGGTATCTGTGGGTCTGTGTAATGGACAAAAGTCAAACCACTTATTTATGGATTTCAAAAGTTTTATCTTCAGTTTATCTAATTAGGTGTAGCAATTGCGGTCTGCTATAATTTTTTGGTCATTACATGACTCAAACCTTCTATACTTTCAAAATACATTGAAATGTGGCTGTTGCATTATTAAGAGATGCAATAATTAAATAAGCAGTAATCATAATCAGCAAAAAGTCCTGCAGAGAATGTTTCTGGATTATTGGATATACTGGCAGGTCACAGATCATATTGACAAAGTGGGATACTGTTTGTTTCATTGCAGACTTTGTCCGAAGTGTGGATTGTGAGAGGTCATGCTTTTAGCAGAGGAACGATGCCAAAATAATTTCGAAGGTAAAAGGCAGAAGATATAATATAAATATATGAAATACAATTCATCAATGCATCAGTATTTATTCTTTTTTTTTTTAAATGACACAAAAATAAAACATTTGTGAAACATATATTGCTTGCAATTAATACTTAAAAGTATGTAGTAAATTATTGTGAGTAGCAATCAGTAAGGTTGTCTAATAACTAATCCAACCAGCAGGGTTGTTCATCTTCGGAACACAAATTATGATTTTTTTTTTAATGACATTTGAGAGCTTTCTGACCCTTCAAAGACACCAATGCAACTACCTCGTTTAAGGCCCAGAAAGGTAGAAAGCCATCATTAAAATAGTCCATGTGACATCAGTGGTTATAATGTCTGTTATGTCATAAAGCTAGGAGAATATTTTTATGAACAAAACACATTCACCAAAAAAAAGAAAATTGAGTGAGGGGTTTGAAACGACATGAGGGGGAGTAATTAATGACGTCATTTTCATTTTGGGTGAACTTGAGCCTTAAGAGTGAAACAAAATGACTTGCTTTCTTTTACATCTAGACAACAACCTTACGTTACTGTAATCGATTACCAAATATATTCTCATATTATGGTATTGTCATTTTATTATATGTGCAATATATTTGTCCTCTCTAGTGTTATCATGTTAGTTATGCATGTTAAAAGTAGTTTAGTGTCCTTACAGCACCATCAGTATCTCACCACACGGGGGCGCCAGAACATCTCTTAATATAATACAATTGGTTCATACGAAAGCACTTTACAGCAAGTTAGCTCTGAACTAAAGCTTATTAAACAATTCTTAATAAAAACTTACAAAGTTGATGTAAAATTACATCTAAAATTTAACATATAATTCTAAATAAATAAATGATATAGCACCTACACATCTTGTGAAATACTTCATAGACAGCCTAGTGCAATGTATTTCAACACTAGACACATAAACAAACACACTGCCATTTGTTCAGTATTGTTTTCGTCTCCAGCTGCACGTAATTTCTGCATCAGTAACATGATAAAGACTATGATGAAACAGTGCAACCTAACCCACTCTCTCTGGATCGTAGTTTCTGTTATTGTGCAATAGATGATCGTTTAGGTCTGGTGACAGTGATGGTGATATATGTGTTTTAATCTAAGCTACTGATTTCTAAATGTAGGTTTAATAACAACATAAAACAAAAAGGTAAAGTAAACCCATGAAGCGAGAGAGGAAGATCTTATAGTGATTTCATGAACAGAGAGACACTGAATATGAGTGAGAAAGTAGAAAGATTTAAAAAAAAAAGAAGCTTAGGAACATTCTTGACTAAAGAGCCGGTCAGCCCCATTGCACAGGCAGACGAAGGATTCTGCCCCTCACCAGCTCACACAACAGAGAAGAGAGAGTGTGTTCTGTAGTCAGGACAGATGGTGGGCTCTATTGCGTAATCTGTTTCTGCTATAAATCGTTTACAGAATGTGATATCACATGTTTATCCTCCTAGTCAGTGTTCCACAACCACTTTCATTGCAGGTGCTTTGGCGGATGTACTCACTATGACCTACTTAAAGTTATCCGGGAGGGAAAATCTAAAACACTGCCAAATAAACCAGAACTGTCTCACGGGCCTTGTATTTTAAATTAAGCACATTTATATGTGTGAGACTGACAAGCCTTTTCAGTTACTTTTTTAGTAGCTATTATATATTACATAAATGTTTATGGGAGCACTGAGGCCTGGCTTTGCTTTCAATATTCAGTTTTGCATGTGCTCATGACTTTCTTTAATATCTAAACAGACTTGAAATTTGCTTAATTTTCAGCTGGCAAACAGCATTCTCTGGTGTTAAGTCTGGTTTTGCTTCCCATGCCCTAAAATCAACCTCAATGTCTCTTTCCAGTAGAACTGCCAGGTTAGACAAAATGGTACAAATATGGCTAATATCAAAGTTTTCCTTGTGAACACGAAGGATGCCACATCTCTCTGTTTACTTTGGTTTCTATCAACAGAGCCAATCTAATTTTCCTGAGAGAGAAAGAGCAGCTCTCCTGAGTGAGATAATTTTATTTCTCTCCCGCTGTGAGTGTGCAGTGGAGAGTATGGCCTTCTGAGAATGTTGTTGACTTCTTACCCAGATGATAATACATCTTTATTTGTCTATACCTGGCATTTCCATTGTCCTTATGTGATGATCACTGCAACTGATTCCCTGCAAAGCCCAATGAAACTCACTTCAGTGTCAACCAAGTAAAAAAATGGAAATTATATTTTATAGCAATGTTTGTTTTGCTGCAAACAAAAGAACTTCAGCCACAAACTTTTCAATTATGTCACTGGCCTTCTTTATTTTGTGAGCAGAGAATTCGTCCAGAAGAGTTGATGACATTGCATCAGTGCATACAATTTCAAAAACATATATCTTCAATACTCCAGAATCCTCTGCATGTTCATTTGGATGCACCAAATTATGTTTTTTAATATGCTGTTTACATGCAACTTCTAATTTGCATAACTGTTTCATACTAAAGACAGAATGCCTATGTTTGGAGGTAGCTTTAGAGGTATTTAACTCAGATTAGTGAATCATTTTGCAGAGAAACAGTTACACAATCTAAAATAAATATTCTGGGGGCTGATCCAGAAATATGACTCATGTTTCTCAGGAGATGTTGATGTTTGTTTGAGACATTAATATTCCAGTTAGCCTAGTAGTTTATTGGCAGTAGTAATAGTAGTAGTAGTAGTAGTAGTAGTAGTAATAGTAGTAGTAGTAGTAGTAGTAGTAGTAGTAGTAGTAGTAGTAGTAGTAGTGGTAGTAGTTGTAGTAGTAGTAGTAGTATTAGTAGTAGTAGTAGT
>JAUMHP010000063.1:8666862-8683817 GCA_032361065.1 Enteromius trimaculatus
TTTTTGTTTTTTTTTTATTTTTTTTTTTATTATTTTTTTTTTTATTATAATTATTTATTAAAAAAAAAAAAAAAAAAAAAAAGGCTACTTACAACTGTTGCCTTGGCAGCTAAATGTACTAAAATTACTTAAAAAATTAATTTAATTAACCAAAAAAAAAACAACAACAACAACCTAAAGTAATAAATATTCTATATATATTTATAATACTAAATAACACTGCTACACTGCTCTAGATCAATAGGAAGGTAAAAAGAGAGGGAAAAAAACAATGTTTATGTTAAGATGCATACCGATTTTGAACAACATGGGATGAGTAGCCTAAATTATGACAGAATTAATTAATTAATTTCCTAATTAAAAGTCTTTTCATTTACCTTTCCTATATATATATAACTTGAAATTCCTTATATATAGTTATTATATAAGTTGTGACTTTAGCAAAGCAAGTCAAAAACTACATACCTCCGTACCTCCCTCATAAATATCTGTATTGCACAAAAACACAACTTTCATGATGACCCGCTTAACGCGACATTTTGCACAAATCAACAGAGCGCTATCGCTTTAAATGTAAAACGTCTAGTTTCTTATCATACTATGATAAAGGATTGGCTTTTGAATATTAATTGCGTCACGTGGCCGACTGGACGCTTGAGGAAGGTTACCAAGCAACGTCAGCGTAAGCTACTTAATATTCATAAGCCAAACCTTTTCCGTAGTGAGATTCGTCATTGGCTCCGAGCTCAGCAAGAGCAGCAGCGGGGAACTGCACATTGTTTTGGATGGGAGTAGCGCTGTCATTCTCCTCCGAGTGCATCTCTGAGAGAAACAAAGGCGAAACGGCAACAGCAGCACGGCTTATTGTTTGAGAAGGCATGCGGAAACCGAGCTGTTATTTTTGCGACTATGGAGGCACAGTTTAACGTAACTGCACATCTGTATCTCAAATGTGGCTATTTCTTGAATGACGCGGTTTTGGACGACACGGCTTTTTAGTGGAATAACGCGCTAAAGTGAAAGCTTTACCTCGAGAACCGACTGGAGAAAGTTACCTTATGTATTGAATATAATACATTCATGCTTTGCGACAGCAAACTACCTATTGTAGCAAAACTACGAGGAGTGTAGAATTCGCAGTCTAAAAGCTGAAGTCTAATGAAGACTGTAACCTCGTATTTATGCTTAGATCAGAGAAGAACAGGAGGATGGATTTTGGCAGAAGAAGAATGTCTCCACGCTTCTCCACGAGGTGTTCGCCATGTAGGACTCAGGAGCTCAGGACGTACCTGTTCACGTTTATGGTGTTTTACCTGTTAGTGTGCACTGAAGGATCCTATTCTAAAACATGTGATAAAAACTGCATCTTTGGAAGATGTATCAATGGAACTTGCGTCTGTGAACGGGGATGGGCTGGGGATCAATGTCAACACTGCCAAGGGAGATTCAAGTAAGTAACGCTTTCCTCTCCGTGTAACAGGTTCATTGTTTGTGAACATCGTTTAGTCTACATGTGGCATTAGCAGCACCTTAAGGCACATGTTGCAAGAACAATCTTTCTTGGTTGAAATGTTTGCTTTTCTTTTGTTAAATGCTTTAACGCCCGAAATAAAGGGTTTCATTTTTTTTCTAGTTTGCAACTAGCTTCAGCAGCGCATCTTGTAGCCTGCATAGATATGCACATTTTAATTTGGTGCTCATGCATTTTCAAATATTGCTTATTACATGCTTATTAGCTACCTAATGCCATCATAGCCAGATACTGATTCTTGTAATGCTGCAACAGTTGCTGTTTAGTTAAGTCAGAAGACAATATGCAATTTTGTTCAGCATGTCTAACCTAATGTTTAGCAAAGCATCAAACACAATATAACTGATACGGGATATTTATTTCATGATGGACATTGAATTGTCATCGGATTCTTATCAGGTCTAAAAAGTGTCCTGGTTAGCGTTCAGAAATTTGTGTGGGAAAACTTATTTTACTGACCCGTATTATAGATAGATAAATAAATGAAAAGATTTATTTTGGTGTTTCTCTGAAGACACCAATGAGATCATACGGAGAGAAAATGAAGACTCTTGCAAAACCGGCCTTGCAAAATAATCTAATTTCTCCAGTTTGCAGAAGAGATCAAACGGGCAATATCGAGAATACATATTTTTTCTTATCAAACTTTCTCAGGGATTGTCTGTCCAGTTATATACTAGCTATACCAGGGCTTCTCAATCCTGGTCCTGGAGGTCCGCTGTCCTGCAAATTTTAGCTCCAACCCTAATCAAACGCACCTGAACCAGCTAATTATGATGTTCAGGATTACTTGTAAGCTACAGGCAGGTGAGATTAATAAAGGTTGGAGCAAAACTTTGCAGGACAGTGAACCTCCAGGACCAGGATTGAGAAGCCCTGGGCTATACTCTTACTGTTTGTCCACAGTTGTCTCAGTTGTGTTTGTTTTATTTCCCGCATGGAATTTTAGAAGAAAGATCTGAAACAAAGTTATTAAAATCTCCTGAACTATGAATGAGCACCTTTGAGCATTCTTATTCTCAGCTGCTTAAACTAGAGGTTTAGAATACACGAAGGCACATTTAGTGGTTAAGTTGTTGAATTCAGAGGTATAATTACATTGGTGCTTGAAAATGGTTTCCTCCTTGAGTTCAAATACATTGTGCTCTAGTAAGGGATAATGATGTGGTGTGTTTAGAGTGTTTGAACTGGCCTTGTGCTCTCTCTCTCTGAAGGATCTGCTATGCTGATTATATTCAATCATGTGTAAGTGGCATGTTATCTTCCACAATCATAACCTCTGGGTTCAGACGAAGTGTGAAAGTAGGTTCAGGCTAAGTCTTTATTTCTTTGTGTAGTTTTCATGAGCACTTTCATCAAAATGTGTCTACTCTAATGCTGTATATCTAAAAATAGTCCCTAAAACATTATGGGCAGTGTCACTCAGAGTGCCTTCTGGGAAGGTGAGGAGCTTATAAAAGAGCTTAACTGAAGAATCTGACCTTGTATTTCCCTTATCTTTGACAATCGCCACAGATGTCTGTTTCATTTCAAAATGTCATGCAATCTGTCAGAGAAGTTCACCAAAAAAAAAAAAAAATTCTGTCATTTATGGTCTCTCATGTCATTCCATAGCCATATTAATTTTTTATTTCAGTGTGGATCACAAAAGCAGACATTTTGAAGCGTTGTACTTAAAATAATTTGATCTTTTTTATGCAGTTACAAAGAGTGGGGATGCTTTGAAGCTTCATAAAAAGGATTTGTGTGCAATATTCAAAGTTTTCCAAATTTCTAAATAACATCCTGTGAGAAAAAGTCCAGAATTGAACTACTTCACCATCCCAGTGCATAGCATTGCGCATGATAATAGGCCTTGAAGATATTTACTTATTTTTTAAAATGAAAAGTGCTATGTAAAAATTAACTGACTTTTCTACACGGAGATTTCATGGCTTAATGGATGTTATGTATGTCTCTCTGGTTTAGAAAGAAAAATGAACGAGCTGCTCTCCAGTTATAATTTATTTACTCCATCCTGGAACATAGCTTGGTTGTCCCAAGGGAGTCAAAAATAGCTTCATACAGATATTTAAGAAAGAATCTATTGTTAAGGGTTTTTATTGTGGGCACTGTATGCCAGGCGACATCATGCAATGCCTTTAGGCCTCATATTAAAAGAAAATATTTAGTCCTTGGACCTTCAAGGGTCATAGTGGATAGTAGAATTTTCCAAACCAGTTGCATTTCCTCTCATTTAGGCTGTATTATTAGTAGTATGAAGGTAAATTTGTGTCTGTATTATAGCAGAACAATAACCTAAGTGCCCAATGATATTCATGCTTATGATTTCTTTTCTTGTCAAACGCATGTTGTTGCAGTAACACTTGTGGTCGGTCAGTTATCATCCGAGTTCTGGTCAAGTGTAATTACCTTTTTTATTTTTTTAAAGTATACATGAGGAGTTTGTTGTTTGTCACTTTCCACAAGTCATTATTGTAATTCACAGCCCTGTGATGTATTGGATGAAGATGCTAGTCAGACTACTTTAATGTCACTCACAGACCTTTCATGTGATACTGTCCCTTTAGTGACAGTGTCCTTCTGCTGATCTGTGAGTGTTGTTGTTTATATGACCATCTGTCCATTACAGGATAAACTAATCCATCTGAAAAAAAAGCCTGTCAAGGACATTTTCCAGCCTCACATAAAACTTTCCCATACACAGTTTGATTGGGATACCTTTTGCATGCTTATGTGAGGTCAGCTTTATTTTACGTTATGTTGTTTCTTTTATGTATAGGATATATCTAATGCAACAATATGAGATCTAGTTATATGCATACATGCACGCTCTCACATTCGTCAATCAGGTATTTTGCACCCTTGTGCTCTTGTGCATTTGAGTGTATCTAGAATCAGGTTTGTGGAGTTGTGTGTTTGTTACCATATTATATATAAAAAGTGCATTCAAAAATGAATTGTGAATATCAGATTAATTTGAATCGAAAAATCAAACAGAATGCATAATTGCAATATGAAATTAACAGGGAATAAACAAAATAAATTGGCTGTTTAATGTTTTCAAATAAAAATTAGTTTATTGAGTAATAAAGTTATCAGAAATATAATAAATATAAGTATTAAGTTATCAGAAATATAACAAACAAAACAAGTCTATTTCATTGTTATTGTAATTATTCATGGTTTTGTCGTGGTATAGAATATAGGTTATGAAGCTGCTGCTGAAAGCGCTATTTTTAGTCTTATAGTGAATAGTGTGTCTGCAGCCTATCTGACAGCAAATGACATGCACACAATTCTTCAAGTGCCCACAAAATGCTGTCAATTATTGGTGAATCCAATATTACAAAACTGATTGAATAAATTATTGATTAAACTAGCTGTGTGTGATACGAGGGGCGAGCTGAAGCAGAAATATATATTTATAATTAGCATAGTTATTACTGTAGAACTTCTAAAACATCTCATAAGATTCTATCATGTGTGAAATTTTCCTTCTAGAATTTTGATTTTAGATTCTGCAAGGTTTAAGTGTTTACTGAACTACAAAATAACAGGATTTCAATCCCTGTGGCATGCTGTTTTAACAGTCCAGCAATCAATAATCATTTCAACTGGTCAAGTAACCTCAATTTGACAAGGAATTGCTACTTTTTTTACCAGTTACTTGGGCCGGACTGTAATGATTAATGTCAGTTCTGATTTAACAAAGGGTTGATTTCAGTCAATAAAATGAATAATCTGTGTTCAGTGCAACTCAGGCTTTAGCTACAGCATCTGTGGCATGTTGTAGATTACCACAGAAAGACATTTGAAAGGGTTGCTCCACCCCAAAATCAACATTTTGTTATTAATTATTTACCCCAACGTTGTTCCAAATCCATGAAAGCTTTGTTCATTCCTTAAAACAATTTAATGTACTTTAAATGAAAACTGGGAGGCTGATGACTGTCCCATTAAAGCCACGTAAATTACACTGTCAAGGTCCAGAAAAGTGTGAAAGACATTATCAGAATAGTCCATTTGCCACTAGTGATCTAATCTGAATGGTATGAAGCGATTAGAATACGTTTTGCACTCCATTTTGGAGAGTATCTACTGGATGCAAACTACGCACACTCTTCTATGTCAGCCGTGCAATAATGATCCGGAACGACGGTGGGGGTAAGTGATTAATTACAAAATTTTAATTTTTAAGCTTTTCTCTTAATTTTGAAAAGCAACAAAAAATTTCAGTGGTGCACCTGAACAGAGTTTGGTGCCTTTTTGTAAACTTATGCTGCATTCCAGGCAGGTCTTTGAGCCCATAATTCATGACTTCAAACCACGACTCATGACTTTGTTGTGTTCCAGACAAGTCACGCCAAACTGCCTGAGCACAAGGAATTGTGGTACAGTAGCTGGATGTGAACAAACCATCATGACGGACCGTACAGGGCCTATGCTCATTTACAATCATTTTTATCGCCTGAGGTGCTTACTCCTTGCTTATTTGATGGAAACAGAAGAGGAAAATTTGTGCATAAGGCAAGAGAAGCTGTTATACCTTTTATTTTACCACCACATAAACATAAGCACAGCATCGATAGGGGTTGCCATTGTTATTTCGCGGGTTATGTGACATCAGAGCACGGAACTGGGAGTACATCGATCTAGTACAAGTTCAAGGGTGGCAAGTCACAGGTTTGACTGCACTTTCACAGCAGGTTGGAAAAGCAAGGGTTACAGGTTGCCTGGAATGCAGCATGAGTATATTGTTTTTCTAGTTAGAAAACCACATGGCTACTTCTGTTGCATCACATCGCATTTGAGTAATAATCTACAGTACTGGCGGAAAGATACTTATATCCTATTTCTCATGGTTAAATAATATCTGACTGTAAAGGAGGGAAGGATTAAGAGGTATTAAGTGCAGGGTGAGGTCACTTCTAAGGCCTCTGACCTGTACTGTATTTGCTTTACTGAGTCTCTGGTGTGTCTTCCAGTGCTCCTGCTGGGCTTGTTTTGATCATCTATGCTGGAACACATCCTCTGCTCCATTCCTCCCATCCTCACTATCCTCTCTTTATCACTCTCATCTTCTCTCCTCAGCCTCTCTCTTTCTCCTTCACTACAGGGGTGACATTTTAAGAGGGTTGAGAGAGATGGTTCACATGAAGTTCAGCACAAAACCTGCATGTGAACTCTGCATGTAATTATCCTTTATCCAGTTTTTCATTGGTCTCTAGATTTTTTTTCTTTGCTCTTTTTCAATAGTGTTCCCTTGCTCTAACATATCAATTTCTGTCATTCACCCAGATGGCTGAGAACTATACGGAATACAAATTCTATCCGCAATGGTTTTGTTGGCAATATACATAAAGCAACAGCATGAGGGGTGGACGATATACAGGTAGACATGATTAACCAGTATGCATTTGTCAACTGGTAGAGTTTTTAGAGTATCGTCTCTATCTTATATGACATTGTTGTGCTGCGGCTTCACAAAAACATTGTTTAAAAAAATAAGTGATTTTAAATTGTTAAAACGCAATCAGTAAACGTAAGAGAAATAATTTTGCTGTATGTGTTAAGACAGTGCTAATGGAGCATGGGAGTATTGGAGCATGGAGCATTGGAGTTATTTTTGCCCCTTTTAGGCTTTGAACGGTTAAGTACACATACTTGTATATCTCAAAATGTCTGTGTTTGCAAGTTTCCTAAACACAGTAATTTAGGTCTGATGAAACAGCTGATGAAATGAACACATGTGTAACGGAATCAGGTCTTAAAGTGACAGCAGTCTAATATTCCTACTCTGGTCTGTCATTTATGTTAATCAAACAACAAAAGAGAAAACTTCTCACTGCTTTTTGACTCAATCACTTTTAACATTAATAAAAAGAAATATACTTAAACAGTGAAGAATATGCAGTGTTTTATACATTTGATTACTTCACAGAATGTATATATATTTTTTGCTACTGTAGTTTTTTGTCCTATTGCTTGGTTTCAATGTCTTTAGTGAGTTTAGTTTTTTTTGTTTTGTTTTGTTGACACTGGTTACACTGGTGACTAGAATTATGACATTTCTATGGAATCCCAAATTTTGATATCATAACAACCTTATTTAAAGCAAGAGTAATTGTATTGTGACTGTGAAATAAAATTACCAACATGGTGATATATTTTGGTCATGTCTTCCACCGATGAATCTGAACATTTCAGCGCTAACTTCCTACAGACTGCATCTTAGTGATCAACATGGTACTGTTCACTGAAATTTATAGATATTTTTTTTTCAGCACAGAGATGCATTCAGTTCAAAATGTGAGAACAAAGACATTGTAAATGTTACAAAAGATTTCTATTTTAAATTTCTATTTTCATGCTGTTCTTCAGAACCTTGTGTGTAAAAATGTGTATACTGTATAATTTTCATCCCTGTTCACCCATCATCCCTTTTGTCTCCACCCTTTGGCCTTGTGTTTTGTCTTTTCTCACTTTCTCATTGTTTTTCTGCTTCATAGTCCAACTGCATCTGCATGCAGCCAGTATATGTTCTTCTCTTCCCTCTTTCCTCTTGTAAGTGGTGGAAATGACCGCAATCTGACACAGAGAGCATGTCAGTCAGGCAGTCAGGATCCCTGTGGGATTGTCCTCGGCTCTATGATATCACCTCGCAGGCATGATTCTGAAGGCTCTGTTCAGGGTGTGGTGCTCTGGACGCCACAGCATGCTTTGATTATTTGAGTTGAACTCTGAGTCTGCACTTGGCTGACTGCAGAGAAGCATCAGTGAACATGAGCTCTGATATACACAAGCTGTGTCCGATTCCTCACAGCAGGCCCAGATGAACAGGGCTGAGAGGCCAGATCTGTTGTCTATAGGGACGCAGCCCCTCATCCTTCATGGCAGTCATACAGTTTGGGAGGCGGCCAGTGTTTAGCGACTCCTTAGTACATTCATATAAGAAAAACGTCAGAGGGAACACTAATCCCCAGGCAAGGGTGTGTTGGGAAGACTGTGTGTGTTTGTGTGGAGAGGAAAAAGTATGTTTTTGCATTGGTTTGTGGTTGAGAGTGTCAGGCATGCTGGCTTGTAGGACATTATTGTGGTGGATTTGTCATGCCCTGGGCTTGCTATGTGTGTCATCTCAAATCTAGACTAAAGTTCTTTATTATCCAGAGATAATTTATACATGATAACTGTTGCATAGTATCAGACTTTTTCCATGCAGTACTAATACAAAATATAATCACATAATTGTCACATAATTTGTATCAAAATTGGTATATCTATTTATCTATTGATTTTGATAATGAAAAGTAAGCTTTTATTGATTGAGTGATTGTTATTTAAAAACCTTGGCCATGCCTACCATGCTGTAATATGGTATTTGTGCTTCAAGGTATAATCATCAAACAACCATCAATCTATGTTTCTTTAGTGTCTCTTAAAATTTGTGGCATTGCAGAGCCATGACCAGTGACAGAGAAGGTAAACATAAACATTAACCCTAATATTTCTGGTTAAATATAAGAAATTACATACAATACAACAGTCAGTTATCAATTTTTCATTATGTTTGAATACGTTAACATTACAATATTAAAATATTTGGTAACTACTAATAACATATTAGTAAATGTTGGGATCAGCATACAGCATGGGATCAGCATACAGATTCGAAGTATGCTTTCAAAGTATATTTTATTGTTAGTTTAAATAAGCAAATTTCATTTATTTATTCCGTTTTAACAAAAATTTGCTAAATTATTGTGCATTGAATTTAAAAACTAAAATAGAAATAGTATTTTCTTGTGAAATGCACTCCAATCATCAATAGATAAATAAAATAAATAAATAAAATATAAAACAGTATATTTATAAATTATAATTTAAAAAAACTCATGTCATTCCAACTCTCTATTGGGATGATGAATGAGTCTGTATTTTTTCTGTGGTACACCAAAGATGTAATAGTCTTAAGGGCACATTACACTTTTTTTTGAAAATAGGCTCATTTTCCAACTCCCCTAGAGTTAAAAAGTTGAGTTTTATCATTTTTGAATCCATTTAGCCGATCACTGGGTCTGGCAGTAGCACTTTTTGCCCTGTAAGTAAATGATGACCCATTTTCTTTTTGGTTGAACTATAACTTTAACTAATGTTTGAGTTCTCCGTGGCCTCTTTTATTGTTTATATTAGGCCACATTGATCACAGAACAATCTCACATGCTGCCTCATAAAGCAGTTTTTAATCCTGTAATCCCACACAGTACAAATCACAGTTGCAGGTCCTCTCATTAGGGAGATGGAATGGCAGACTTCAGCACTAATCGCTGTGATCTGTGCTTGTGATCCAATACCCAGCCGTGCTCTTTTTTTTTTTTAAATGCCACACTGTCTGTTCTGTGTGATCCTGTGGGTTGAGACACTCCTGGCTGTTGTTTGACATAAATGGCATAATGTTTGTTCACAAATCTATAAATAACTCTAAATCATACAGGTGAAACATTTTGACGTCAGTTTTAGTCCTGCTGATGTTAGCTGGAGCATCAAGTTCTGTTTTAGCTCTTAATGTCTGTTCACCACAAAGGACTTCACAGGAAAACATAGTAAATGTTCATTTACACTTAGACATGTCTCATTCTAAACCGCTCTAGACCTCACCCACTAATTACCACTTTTACAGTCTCTCTGTGTCCGCGTCAGAGAGCATCTACTCCAGTCTGGTTTTATTTATAAGATGGGTATGTTAGAAAGTTTTTAACAGCCCTGTTTGTTGGTGTCTCTTAGGCCTATGAAGTATGTACTTTGCGTAGGACAATATTCTGCTAATATTTAGCATACTTTATGTAATAAATATTTTTTTTAATGAATGTGATGACATTATTGCTGCTGAGCATTATTGCTACTTATGTTGAATGAGTAAGTTGCCCTTTTTTTGGCTCCAAATTAAAATAGTTTACTTTTCAGTGGGAACACATTTCCTCTGAGAATTGAGGTTGAAATTACCTCTTGTTTTTGGAAAACATTGGGGTTCCACTGAGAAATCTCTTCCTATCATATACATTCATGCATGCATGCATGGGCCTATATCAGTGTTATTTTAAATATTTTTTAAATTTGTAATTTGAATAAAATACATTGTATGCTTTTATTTGTCATTTCGTTATCTTTGGAGTCTTTTTTCTTTTAAGTTAATAATTCTATTGATGATGAATCATTTTTAGTTTCAGTTTTTATTTATTTCTTACTCTCTTTTATGGTTTTAACTTAAAACTATTTCAGTTTTCATTTAATTAAAAAAATGTAAACTAATATTTAGATTTTATATTCCATGTATTTAAATAAATGAAGAGTTCAGATGCATAAGCCTGTAAGTGAAAACTTCATCTAAAATTTGGATTTTATTTGGCTCCTATATTTAGGTTCAGTAATTTTACTCTAATTGCAATGTATAGAAAAATGTCTTCATTGAAGGAAGGATCAAACATAGAAACTGGAGAAATTATGAAAATTCAGCTTTTAAATTATAAGATTAATTTACAATGTAACTGTTGTCACCATATTTTTGAATAAATAAATGAAACCTTGATAGGCATACTTAATTGTTTTAAAAAAATGTATTTAAAAAAAAAATCTTACTGACCTCAAACGTTTGAACACTATTGATAAATAGAACTAAAAACACTTGACCTTCCTTAGCAGCCACGTCCCTTTTGAATCAGTACATGAAATCACAAACGTCTCAATATAAGCTGCTTCTTAAAAAAACTACTACAAAAACTAATCCTGTCCGAACAGTAGAAGTGTATTTTGAGTGTATAACCTGTGGGAATGTTTTAGTTTTATCCTGCCCTGTTGAAAGGAAATCCATTCTGTCTCTGAAGTGGTTTGATGGGATGAATTTGGATTAGTGTAGTGCTGAGGAGGCACTGATATTCACCCGTTGAGTCAGGCTGAGAGGGCTCTGCTGTCAGCACAACGTTATTGACATCAACTGAACAGGCTGCGCTGCTTCAAAGCATCATATAGCAGGTGCTCTGCTCTGCGTAATCTGTGTTTGTAAGTGCTGGCAGGACCACTGAGAGCCTTTGTGGACCGTGTTTGTATGTGTTAAACTGCTCTTTTTACAGATAACAGTACAATTCACTGCTCCCTTGTTTCCCCAAGCCTCAGGGAGTGGTTGTTTCACTATTACAGCAGTATTTCTTGGGAACTGCTTTTCCCAGCAGAAAATCAAATAATGGAATAGTCACTGGGAAGAGAACTCGCAGAAAAAGTGTTGTAAAATTGCTGGATTACGTTTTCCAGAAAATGTACCACATCTACTATTCATACAAAAAACACCATTCTCTCTTTTATCTGTATTGCTTCTATTCACACATCAAGCAAGGAATTGCAATTTCTGTGTATCTTTTGCTGGAAATTACTTTTAAATCAGTGGTTCTTAAGTGCTTTGTCCAAGACCATATTGCCTACTTTATATGAACCTTGGTACTTCTGCAAAAATAAAAAGTGATGCTATGACATTTTTATTTTATATAGATCAAACTTTAAACACAAATTCTCATTACCTTCTTACTGTTTACTTTGAATACGAGTACTACTAATCAGCCAGTAAGCTAGTACTTTAATAAGCAATTAGGTATAAGTGGAAATCAGTCACCAAACTAAAGTATTCCTTCATCTATTCTTAGGTGGGGAGAAGCTCTTTAGTTTCATGAGAAGCTCTTAGAGTCTCATGAAGTAATTAATTATGACAGCTTCTTAAGAGCTTGTGAATAAAACTGTATGAAAGCAGACTTCTTTTAATCTTGTACAGCTTGTGCTTAAACATCTTATGTTTTTTTCACAGCATCGGTACAGGGCTTGTGAAAGTTAACCAAAACAGTTTGAATTTGTCAAAATATCTCCTTTAATTCTTTTAAAAGTTGCCATATTTGGCCATAAAGGAAGCAGTTGCCAACTATAAAATGTTTTTTTTTTTTATAAAAATGTACACTAGTTGATTTATACCAGTAATGAGTTGATGAATGAGTAGCACAAGTGGAACAAGTGGAATTAGACAGAGAATATAAATATCATTTCACAAGGAAGCAGAGGTAGGGTGTGTTTCCTCTCCGAACTCAAATGTCAGTTCCATTTATTTTTTTTCCAGGTTGTGAGGCTGAATTGTCAAACCAGATCATCAAAAAGCACAGCTTTGTATTGTGTTTTTTTTAATCTGAGATGTGCTATAGCTCTGCTCTGATATGAATCCTTTAGCAGGCAAGTTGCTGTCAAATGCACTGCAGCATTAAAAGAGTCCCTAAAACAACTCTCTATGGGTTTCTGAAAGCTGAACTTTATCATGCTTTGGTCTATATTTAAATGTGTGTTCAGTCATGAGATCCTCATGCTCTGGCTCTGATCTTTTACTGAGGCATTGTAGACGAGCAGCGAAGGACCATGTAAGGTTTGGCCATTGTGAAGTTCTATTAACTTTCTCTTGACCTTATTGTGGTTGTAATGTAAAAGCCTGTGGGGTTTTCATCCCTGGCTCAGTAGATGAATGAATGGATGGTCGGAAATCAACGAGCCGTGACTATACATCAGAGACCTACAAATATCAATCTCTGCCCTTGCTGCCCCCTTTGTCTCTAAGCATGAGTGATTTTTCATTTTTAATGAAGGACAGTGCCAGCAGGTCAAGGTTATTTAAGAAAAATGACCGGTTCTTTTATTGTCTCCACAGTGCTTCTGTTGTGTGTGCAGAACACACACAGTTGATATATTTAATTTAGATGTATAGGATTTGTTTGATCTTGTATAAAGAGTGGTGGCATTTCTCATTTTCAGATCTGTCTGCAATCCAAGTCCTGTAGTGTGGAATTTGTTTTGACAGGAATTGACATTGGTTAGTTGGGTAATGTGAAAAGAACAGTTATTCGAGGACTTAAAAAGTTGTGCATTGTATGGCGAACATAACTGTCACGCTTGGAGTGTGGGTATTTTGTCGGGTAGGCGCGGTCTGGGCACCTTTCTGGCCTGGACTCAGGGCTAGGACCCGACAACGGCACTCCTGGCCGTGATTTAGGCACCAGACCTGACAACGGTTCCCCTGACCGTGATTCAGGGCTGAGACCCGACAACCGCGGACTGGAATCCGCAGGGATTTGGATCGGCACTCCTGGCTGTAACTCAGACACTGGACCTGACAACGGTTCCCCTGACCATAATTCGGGACTGGGACCTGTTATCCTAATTGAAAACCGCGGGGATTAACTCTAAAATATTGGATCAACACTCTAAATCCAGAGTGGGAAACTGTGGACTAAAATCCGGCAAAAAGCTCAGCGGCAAACTCCATCTCTGATTAGGGGTAGGTCATTCTGTTACGCTCGGAGTGTGGGAAGTGATGAGACAGATAGCAGAGCTGGTAGCAGAATAACAAAACATTTAATAGTAATAATAATAACTGAACGCATGTTCAAATGGCAGCGACCGCCAAGGGAGGGTAAAACAGACATTGAATAAATACACATAAGAAAACTGAAAACACCTGAGAGACACGGCTGGGGAATAATTAACTAATGATCACAATGACAGGAAAAACGAATATGGGCAAGACATGTGAGACGAAGGAAACAAAAACAAAAAACACAAAACCAAACCAGACCAATAACGTGACAATAACATGCTCAGATCTTGCATTCGATAAATCATGCATAATTTCACAATCATCTCTCAATTCATCACTCACATGAATGAGAACTGATTTGCCTGAAATGATTGATATGATTGAGAACTGATTTTCACAAGACCGAATAAGAAAACAGGAAGACAAACCAAAACTAAACAGTGACTGACAAAACAAAAGACATAGGTTGTTACATTATGCCCCAAGCCACCAGGGCCCCCCTTGCTCTCAACAATGATTCAGTGACAGGGTTGTGTGGCAAACATTTGTCAAAATGTTAGTCTTGGTACGTTATGTCTTGTTAATGAACATAAACAGTGTAGAGAAAGTAATCGCATGCTTGTCAGTATGCTTGTTTGGTCTTAAAGTGTCAGCAGCCTAAAAAACCTGTTGCTCTTTTTGTCTGTTAATATTGATCAAATAACAAAAGAAAACGAGAGAATCATTTTCTTTCCTGAATAACTTTCTCGCTTTTAAAAAGATGAAAAATAAGTTTTCATGTGGTGAAAATAAATCATGTGGTGTTTGGTGAGCCTAAAATGTTACAGTGTTGTGAATCTGAGCAATAAAAGTAGACAAATTGAATATTTGGTGCCAGTATTATGTATACTATTACTGGAGTGGAAACTACCCAAACCTAGAGAAAACATCAGAAAACCCCCACTGAATTATTTGTGAAGAAAGGAGTGATATTTTTAGCATACATCTTTGTTTCACTTAACATAAATGCTTCAAAGGATTTACTGTTGCTAGAGCTGGCAAGAGCGGCTCTAATAAAAACATTTACGATGTGGTACAGGGCATATCAGACACTTGTTAACCACAAAAATGAAAATGTTGTGTCTCCAAGTGCCCATTTAATTCAGCAGTTCCCATCCTACAATAAACACATTCTAAGAATAGTCCTGTCACCTCTTGTAAGAGTGACACAGCCTCCATTTAGAATGGCAGTGCTGTTGTAGTGTAACAGTAGTGCTTTTATAGCTCACATTTGGACTCTGCATTGTCTTGAAGATGAGATCATCCCCTGCTGACGGACATTTACTGGCCCTTTTGTCTTAATCATAATCCAATAATGCATACACATTTGTTGCATAATGTGCATTTATGTATATGCATTTGTTTGTATACGCAAGGGTCTAGTTGTTAGGTGTAACCCTGCACTATTATTTCATTAGTATTACAGGATTTTAATCAAGCTATTTCTTTATTGTCTGAGACAAGGCAATTGCAAAATATTCCATCTTATGATTAAATAGTTGATAACGAAATTATTAACCCTGAACCACATAGCCCTTCTTTATTAGAGTCAAGTAAATTTTTTAAGCAGTCTTGTTTCTTTCAATGTTCATTTTAAATTGTTTCAACACTCATCACAGTTGACTTCTTTACATTGCTGGCTTTGCGGTGAAATAACTCCAGTTGATTTAGTCTGTTTTTGCCAGATGTGGTTTGTGTTTGGGGCACACTGTGTTTTAAATGGTTTGCAAATGTTTGTGGGTTAACTGGGAGGAAAAGAATGGGATATAAAGCACTGTTTTCTGATAAGCATGGGTTTTGTGGCTTACTTGGCTCATTCTTGTGCAGTTCAAAACATTTACAGACATTAATGTTACGGGTATTAAAGCTATTTCAACTATTGTGAGGAGACTCCAGGGAGATTTAAAACCATCCCAGAGAAACTAAAGTTTCATTTCGTCCATTTTGTTGTCAGAGTGTGTCTCTTTGGGTTGCTGCGTATTTCTCCCTTGTAGGGTTTAAAGTATGGGCCTCGTTGTTTTAATAATGATTTCTGTTTGAAAGCTGCCTTTGTTCTCTTCAGAGAGTTCAGGTGTTGAGGTGAAAGTCACAAGTTATTCTTGCAGTATTCATCTGTGTATGTGGTTGCAGTTCAGTAGGAGGTTGCGTTTCAGCTGTGACTGAGTAGAATAGGGTATCCATTGTCTCGTTACATTTGCAAGAGGAAAAATACAGTGCATAGTAGGTTTTAGTTTGCTATATGGGCCAGCAGTTTCTAAGTGCCTTGAGCCTTTGTAATTAATTTTCTTTAACTCAACTTGGACAATAGGAAATATTTCAGGAGACTTCAGGTAGTCCGTCCTGTCCCAGACAGCAGTGAAAGTAGGTTATATTTTATGACACATGAGTGAGTGGAAGAGAGGAGATTAATGAGGCACATTGCTTCAGGAAAATCTTTTTTTTTTAATGTTATATGTGTCTGTTCTTCTTTTTTAAAGCTGCAATGTAATGCCATTTCTTCTATATTGTGACATATACTATAAAAAAAGAACATTTCGAAATTGTACGATTTTTGGAGCACATTTTACAAGACAATTCTGTTTTAAGTTTCCTCCCAATTTCATGTTTATTTCATAACAATTTATTTCATTAATAATAGAGCTGCCATTTTCCAAAAACAAGCAGAAAAGGCCCTTTTTCCCCTGATGTAGGCAAGTGTTTGTTGTTGATAGTGCAGTTCCTGTTGTGCTACTTTCTGTCCTTTTTTTGAGCTCCTGCCACAGTCAGGCCCAGTCTAAAAACAAGCACAGTGTGTGTGTGATTGACATGATGACAGGATGCATTTATATTATACATAGATATATACTGATCTCATATATGATAATTTGGTATTCAAGTTTACGAAACCTCTTTTTAAAAATACATTAAAATGAATAATATATATATATATATATATATATATATATATATATAATTATTTTTTTGTATATAAATAGTACTAATCAAGCTGTG
>JAUMHP010000063.1:8683917-8700626 GCA_032361065.1 Enteromius trimaculatus
TGGTTAACCTTTGCAGCATAAAATATGTATTTTGACACATTTTTATTTTTGAATGGGCAGTTACATGTATATATTGAGTATTGAGTGTATCAAGTTTCAGTGTTTCAATGTTTAAAAAAGACACTGTACTGCAAAACAAGGGTCATGGGTGCTTCACTACTGTAGAATTCTCAAAACAGAAGTCATAATGTTTAATTTTATTGTATTTTGTGGTCATCATCACTGAAGAAAACACTGTGTCCACTGCATTTAGAATTGAGTGATTTGTGTGCCAGTTGTTCATTACATTATGTTCTGACTCATTGTGGCTGGTGCTGCTGGCGATCTTCACCTCTTGTGCTGTTTGTGTGATAAACATGTTTTTTGGTGGATAAGCTGATCTCTTGATTGATGTACAGTTGCTGTGACTGGTTCTGTAACATTCTGGTCTTGGCCCTCCTCCACTGTCAGACAAATGAGTATATTTTGCTTCAATCCGCTGGGATTATGAACCTCGTTTCTGTGCTGGAGGAGGAGGGATGGGGAAAGATTATGAATCAGGAGCAGGTGGTTGTGCCAGTGTCACATGGGCAGTTTGTTGGTGCACGTGGATGCTGTTTCATGATGGTGACATTGGCGCTGTAGAGAATTTTACTGGACAGGCTGTGCAGTCAAGATGTCAAATGTCAGTCATTTTTAATCATTGCCAGTGTTTTCTCAAGTCCTAATATCACACACTTTATAAAGTTTTAAACATGCTTGAATTTTTATTAATGTATTATTGCACTTAAATCATGCACATAGGATACAAAAAATCTATTTTTTGAATACATTTTTATCATTAGAATAAAACCTTTATGTCCACAAATGTCTGAATTCATACTGTAGCTACCATATTCTCTCTTACTTTGGTTTACTCCAGGTTGACAGAGTCATCAGGATCACTCACTGATGGACCAGTTAACTACAAGTACAAGACTAAATGCACTTGGCTGATTGAAGGATAGTGAGTACCACAATGTCAAGCTAATCTGTCAATATTTGTTATTTATATTTATTTTTTACTGAATGTTTTTCTACAAAGCAACTTAGAAAGTAGCTACATTTGAATTTATTTATGTGGAATTATAGTGGATATAGTGGATTTTAGGTTTAAATACATTGATCATATTAATAATTGTTTGAAAAAAAAAAAATTACAACATATTTTCTGCTTATTGTTTTAGCCCAAATGCTGTGCTCAGGTTGAGGTTCAACCATTTTGCCACAGAGTGCAGTTGGGATCACATGTATGTCTTTGATGGAGACTCGATTTACGCACCTTTGGTAGCTGTGTTTAGGTAAGTGATACTGGAGTCAAAGTCATCAATATACACAAAATCAATTCATGTCCACAATAAATGCATTTTGTTAGCCTAAAACAGTGCATTTAATCTCACAATCAAATCAGACTACATCACTCATAAAGCTTGCTAAAAAAGTGTTTGCTGATCTTTCATTTGTGTGAACTTATGACTTTTTTCCCCTTAGCAATACAAGATTTTTTTTAATTGAAAGCATAGCAAGGGTGTTAACCTCTCTTCACCCATTAAATGTTTGTTTATTTCCCAGTTCATCATTTAGCCTCATCTGCAATCATTAAGCAAATGAATGATGAATGCTTTAATTAAAACGACTAGCATAATAAATGACAAGGAAACAAAATAGAAGAAAAAATGTGCAGATCTCAAAGATTTACTGCTGATTTTCTTTGGAATTGCTGGTGACAAACTAAATTACACTTGATTCTGCAAAAAAACTTAATTACAAAAATGAAATGTGCAAATCGCCTCAAAAGTGACGTAATAAAGTCACTCTTCCTGTGCTACCTAACTACCTAGGTTAGGTACCGCATTAAAAATTAATGTGTTTGCTTCACTCTATTTTCACTCTATCCTATCTGTCTTTTTCCTTCTTTGTTCTTCCCCTTCAATGTTATCTCTTATGCCTTTTTAATGAAATAGACCTTGTTTTCAGATGACCTGCTGTGTACTTCAGTGTGTGTGTGTGTGTGTTAATGTTGGTGTGCAGTGTGTGGCCCATTGCATCTCTGTGGTTGTCCACTTTGTTGTGCTGAAGCACTGAATGTGAGCTCATCCTCTTCCTTATTAGTAGAATATTGGACGGTCAAGAGCATACAGGAGAGATTTATCCTCCTCCTAATGCTGTTTGCTTAGCAACAGCTGTCATGCTGAGTGGAATATGTGAAAACAAAGGAAGGATGTCTTTCCTGTCTCATTTGTGTGTCATCCTCTTGTACGTCCAGTGGCCTGGTTGTCCCAGAGACTAAAGGAAATGAAACCATTCCTGAGGTGGTGACCACATCTGGATATGCATTGTTACACTTCTTTAGTGATGCTGCCTACAACCTTACAGGATTCAACATCTTTTATTCGTGAGTATGGTTATACAGTCAATGCTTTAATGCATATATATAGTGCCCTTCACTATTACTGAAAAATATGAGCGAAGGTGGCGGTGAAAATAAACCTGCATTGTTTATGCTTTTGATCTTTAAAAAAAGAAATTCACAAGATGCTAATCTATTTTTAATGTAAAACAATTGAAAGTGGGGAGAAAATCTCATGAAATACATGTTTTTCTCCAATGCATGCTGGCCACAATTATTGGCACCCCTAGAAATTCTCTGAAGTATATTCCCATTAATATTGACATTTTTAGCACACCAGGGTGACTAGGAGCATGAAATTGTGAAGCCATGACTATGAGGAACACAAAGGCCAAATTCACCTAAATCGTCCATCACAAGGAGTAAAACCAAAGAATATAGTTTTGATGTGCAGAACAAGATTGTAGCTTCACAAAATAGAAAGTGGCTGCTAAGAAAATAGATATAAATCATTAAAATCCTTATTTCCACCATCAGGGCAATAATTAAGAGATTTTCAAAGATTTTATAATCTGCCTGGACGAGGATGTGTGTCTTTATCATCCTAATGCACAGTGAGGAGAAGAGCTTGAGGGGCCAAATACTCTTCCAGGATCACAGCTGGAGAACTGCAGAGTTAAGTTGAGTCTTTGGGCTCAGGAAGACTAAAAAACATGGAACATCCCCTACATCACCACATGTTGTTTGGGAAGGGTTTCTTGAAAAACTCTCCTCGCTCATGCAGAAAGAAACTCCAGAATATTCAGTTGTCAGACATGACTGGAACTTCAGTCGACCCGCCATCTTTTTATTCCCTACCAGCAGAGAACAAACACCATTGAATCATAGGCAAACCTCTGACCTAAAATCACCCGATTTGAAGTGAACAGTTGTAGCGGACTTTATCTCGTGACAAAGAACTACACGACACCACTGGCTTTGGTGGACCATGTCTGCAGTTTATTAAAGACAGGACAGGGATTAACACCACAGCTTATTCAGCTTTCAGATCATGTGTAAAGCTCAATTTCAGAAAATTAACACTTATGACTGGCTTTGTTGTCCAGGGTCACAAATGGGTCACGGAGCACAAAATTGAGCTTTTACCATAGCTGACCCAATCCTCTGACCTGAACTCTTTAGAAAAGGTGTGAGGTGAACTGAAGAGAAGAAGCACCAGTATGAGCTGTGAATGGATCTGGAGAGATTCTGTATAAAGGAATGGGCCAACATGAACTAGAGAAAGCATTTCTTTCACAATGAGTTTTTTCCCCTAAAAATATATATATTTCTAATTACACTCCCCCTGCTGTGTTGTTTAGGATCAACTCCTGCCCTAATAACTGTTCAGGTCATGGAAGGTGTACAACAGGTAACTCTATCTCCAGCAGTGTTTACTGTGAGTGTGAGCGATACTGGAAAGGTGAGGCCTGTGATATTCCCTACTGTTGGGATGACTGTGGCAGTCCTGATCGTGGATACTGCGACCTCACCGGAGAAAAGCTCTGTGTCTGCAATGATAGCTGGCAAGGTGAGGGGCAAGTAATTGTTCAGGTGACTTTTATGTCTCATGTCTTCAAAATGTTCTCATACACTACTGTTCAGTTACTGGCTTATAAGATTTTTTATTGTTTTTTGTAAGAATTAAATTTTTATTAAGCAAGGATGCATTGATCACATTTGTGATCAAGTGACATATATTTATAATGTTGTAAAATAATTATATTAAAGATAAATGTTGTTTTTTAAATTCATCAGTGAAGCCTAAAAATGTATCACAATTTCATTTTTACAAAAAATAGTATAAAATAAGTAGGACTTAAGCTTTGTCATCTCAGAAATAAATTACTAATAATAATTTTAAATAATTTTCAAATTATTTTTAAAAAGTCAAAGCAATTTAGATCATAATAATATTTGAATAACTTTATTTAATACAGTAACAAAAATCATAATCAGTCTTATGTTTTATGCCAGTATGCCACCTGCTGGTTGTCATTGATATGTTGGTTAATTTTATGATGCACTGTTAACATCTGGTGAAAGTAATAAGCTATGGAAATTAGTAATTATACATGTATAAAATTTGAAATACATTTTATTTTTGTACAGGTCCAATTGTATGTGGTAACTAGATATAATGTTTCGCTATGGATCTCTTGTGGTGAAAATCACGTTTTTAACTAGCTGTTGTTTTAATATGCTCATTTTTTGCTGCAAATTTGCCAACGCAAACACCACTGCTGACAAAATTGCGTAACAAAGAGAATTTCAAAAAGGCATCTTTAAAACGTTTTATATTCTTATCTTCTGGGCAATAAAATGAAGAACTTCCGGCAAAAAAAGTATTTATAACGTGTTTTTGCAGTGTTGAGCATTGTAGCCAATCACAGACATACCTGTTGATTTGATAAATAGAACGGCCAATCAGAGATGGTTATGTGAGTCAATACACTCACCGCTGAAAACGCCAGAGATTTGCACGGGCTGACTTCTGCACGGTCGTGAATCCTCTCTCATTATAACAAACAGGATGCAAATATGGTGTAAGTAGGATGATGTGAATGAATAAGAGATTAACTGGGCAGTATAAAGATTCAGAAGTGACAGTGTGTTATTAATATAGCTAAGGGGAGCGTCCTTTCCACGCTTTCTAGGCTATAATCCATTAAGAATATATTTAAGGCTGGAATACACTACACGACTTTTAAAATCGGAACAGATTTTTAAAACAGCAGGCTTCATACTCTTACAGACTCTGTAAATAGTGACAAAAGGAAAACTGAGCATCACCGGACTTTAAAAGTTCTCGCACCACTCTCAGATAACTCTTTGTCTAACGTTAGTTATTATCACTTGTCATCAGGGCTCAAGCATTCACCGAGAGACACACGCTCTCACGCCACACCTTACATTTCTTACACTGAAAGGTAAGAGATAACGATAACTCGTGTATAAAATTAATAGACGAGGCGCAAGCATACAATGTTAAGTTCTCTGCAGAGTTCATAACTACCAGCCAATCAGAAATGAGAATTTGTGGTCGCTGGGTTAATTACGTGATCCCGCCAAGTGCCAGCTTGCCAGCACGTTCGTTACTAGGCAACATGGGTGCGCGCACGCACACACGAGGTGGAATTGGAAAGAGCAATAACGACGAATGCGGTAGGGTAGTTTATTGATTGTAATATTTATATGCAATACATTTGCAATACATATTTATTGTAGGTGTATTATTTAATTTTACGATTCCTGGTCGAAATCGGTTACCTGGGATCGAAGGTAGTGTGAGCTGCTGCTGGGAAATATAAGTTAGCCAAATCCGTACTAAATTTTCACTAAAGTAGATAAAGTCTCACTCCAAACTTTTGCTAAAATTTGAGAGTCATTGTGTAGTGTTTATCGTTAGTACTTAAGTTAAAGGAGGAGAAAAGTGAAGAAAGTTCGACCTGGTGACAAGGCTTCGCATATGCTAACGGTAAGTCAGGAAAGGTTGTAGTTACATTTATGGCATCACATCGTTATTTGCATGGGAAAAGCGTTTAAAGACGTAACTTTGATGATCAAAATCAGTGTTAAGAGATTGACTGCAGAGGGTTTTTAATGCACTTTACTCTCTGGCGCCCATTATTCAGATGCTAAAACGGTTCGCCGTTGTCTAATGTCTTTATGATTGAGATGAAAGAAAAATGTAGGGATAATACTGCCCTCTCTGGCGTTCTGTAAACATTATTATAACTAACCGCTAGATGGCAGTGCTGGATCATTTAAAAATCTTTCAAAAGTGTAGCTGTTTATTTGTAGTAATTTACAGGATATGTAACAATAATATGTTTACTGCTCCTTTTATTATTACTATTTTTATCACCATTTATTCAACTCATGCACTTATGATTTCTCAAAGCATTTAAAATTCAGGGAAAGAAAGATCATATGCACACACAGAATGCAAAATTCCCCTCTTGCAAAATAAAGCACTGCATTCTAAATATCACAAGCAAACCTCAAAAGCAAATTTAAAACACTTTTTCCATAATTTTAATTCCTGTTAGATTCTTGTTCGTTGTGGTTTGCAAAACGTGGCTGAGAATTAGTGAATGGTTTTAGGTTTATGGTGTCAGGTTTCAGAAATTGTGTGACAAGTAATGATCTTATGTGTAAGCATTTGAAAAAAACTGTAAACTAGACACACACAGCTTCTGTGAACAAACACTTCTCGGTTGCTTAATTTTTCTGTGTTGTAATTTTTTTTTATTTCAGGTCCAGATTGCTCTTTGAAAGTTCCTTCGACTGAGCCATACTGGTTTCTGCCTAACGTGAAGCCTGATGGACAGTCACTAGGCCGGGCCTCACATAAAGCAGTGGTTCATGGGAAGCTGATGTGGGTGATTGGAGGGTTTGCCTTTAACTACAGCTCCTTTCAGATGGTTATCAAGTAAGTTCTGCCACCTGGTGATATAATAAGCCAATATTTTGTGCTTAATTTCATGCATCTGGTCCTGAATGCATCACATCACTTGTGTCTGTAAGAATTGTTCATGCACACTTATGTTTAATTATGTGACGTGATCTTTAAAAGCAATTCAGGCTTGACAATGAGGGTTTGATGTGATATCCCTAAAAAAGAATTCTAAAAATATGTATGAGCTTTTGCTAAATTCTTAAGCTGCACAAATGCAAATTTGCCATTTTGATAATAATAATTGTACCAAATCAGAATATTAGAATTGTGTGACACTGTAGACTGGACAAATTGCTGATGATAATTCAGCTTTTTAAGCACAGAAATGAATTAAATTTCAAAATATATTTAAATAGAATACAAATTTGTTGTAATATTTAGTATGAAATGTTCTATTTTACAGTATTTTTGTTTTATAGTATTTTTCTCTTTCACAAATATAAAAAAATCTATACTGTAAACATTACAGGAGTGTGCAGCACTTTCTTTCTGATGTTCCTCTGTTTTGCAGCTATAATCTAGGAAGCAGCACATGGGATGTAGTTCCAATCAACGGTGGCCCTCTGCAGCGCTATGGACACTCTCTGGCTCTTCACAAGGTAAACGCACTGCTAATTACCATTCCTTGCATAACAAGTCCTCAGTGAGTATTTTGACTGTTTACCATTACAATTCATAGCCTGGGATTTACATTTGAGAAGATGTGACCTCAGTCACTGTTGTCAATGATTTTAAATCAGCCCTGATAGTTAGATCAGAGTTTAAATCCAACCCTAATCAAACATACCTGAAGCAGCTGATCAACTCTTACTATGCATGTTAGAAACTCCAACTGAGGCAGCTAAACTCTGCTGGACACTGGCCCTCCAGGACCGGGTTTGGACAGCCCTGGGTTAGATAGTGTTTAGCTACACGTCGCATGGAGTTGCATGTGCTTTCATTATTTTGTAGAAACAGTGCCCTCTAGTGGAATGGGATTTGAAATGAGAGATTCTTACACCGGTGATTTAGCATTTTAACTTTTAACTTAGCAATATAGGAATGATTTACTGATAAACAGTATTTTTGTGTGCATTAAACATGGGTACTTGATCAAATGCATTCTGTTATATTATATAGTTTTTAGTTTTGTCAAAAAACAACTTAATCATTCCAAATCTGACAGGGCATACTTGTCTTTGTTTATTTTAATTGGTAAATTAACAGGCTGTCATAAAATAGTTCAAGTTACCTAAGTATTAATTTGTTCATGTAAAATGGCAAGTTTTTTTTGTGTGTACTGACAAAAGATACGCTGCATTGGCCGGGAATCGAACCCGGGCCTCCCGCGTGGCAGGCGAGAATTCTACCACTGAACCACCAATGCTTGCATGGATGTTACTGTTGTGCTTCCGTGGTCATGTGGGGGTGAGGCACACATGGTGGATAACACCAATGCAATGAAAGCAGGAGCGTCAGCAGCAAGAGTAGAGAAACTGTAGAAGTTTAAAGGAGAAAAAAGGAAGAGTTGAAAGGAAGAGTTAACACCGTGGAATGTGTACCGTTCAGCTGGGAACATGAGGTTTTGCAGTATCACATGACCGCGGTAACTCCCCCCTCTGTCATGTGAGCATTGGTGGTTCAGTGGTAGAATTCTCGCCTGCCACGCGGGAGGCCCGGGTTCGATTCCCGGCCAATGCAGCATATCTTTTCTTTTCTCAGTCCAGAGAAAAATTATTGGAACATTTATTGGACCATTAACATAAGTACTTAGATTAGCCTGTGTGTTTAACAAGTAGAATGAAGAAAGTAAAGGAATAATGGCAGAAACAACTGGAAAGAGCAAGATAAAAACATAATGCATTTGATCTAGTGCCCATGGTTTTCACCTTAAACAGAACTTTAAAAAAAGGTCTGTTATTGTGTCAGTTAAACAAACAAACAAAAAAAAGGCAAAAATACACACTTTACCTTACCTTTTTTCTGTGGACAAAAAAGTTCATGTAAATCAAGTCTGGTTGTGTGAACTAAGAACTTAAAGTCGTAAAATGTACAAGTACCATGTAACAAGTATAATCCAAATCTTACTTAAATGCTGTTCCACAGACTATAGACAAGATAGAAAACAATAGGCCTTATTGCTGCAGTGTGTACAAAAATATTCACAAGAGTAGACTGTACTCATTTACACCTAGAAAGCCACTGTCAAGATAAGGTAAGATTTTTGTTTGAATGAGCTTCATTTTGTTTATATAACAAACTATAACTGGATTTAATTTAGGCTGAGATGCATGCTGTCATGCACAACTGAGATGTATGTTTAATTTAAGAAATGGGGTGAAGTTATTCCATACACAGCTGTGAATCACATTCTTCCCGATGAATTTTCCACAGCAGGGTGTTCTTTTCCACCGCCAGAGCTTGTGATAATGTCTGCAGATTTATAAAATTGTTTATACTGCTAATGGTTTCTGAGATACGCTCACTGAGTCTAAAGAAAATAAGCAGGAACATTCTCTCGGTCCACAGTGTAAACTGGTTTTACTGGGCTGCTTTTAGTATTATACAGCAGTGGATGAACCTGTGCAGCAAATTTGTGATCGCCAAGACATCACATTTGTTCATTATGTATATATATGTACATTTTCTTTCTCATGCGCAGTGAACATTATATTTTTAATTGGCTGTTTCCCTGGCAAATGGACAAATTAAAATCATTGTTTTGTCCAAATACACATGACTGTATTTCACTAACCTGCCATCTGGGAGATGTCTTTATTTGTCAAATGCACTTTGTTGATAGGAATGCAAGCTAATGAATGTGCATTGACAGAGGATTAGAGGTTGTGCATGCTTGTGGAGGGTGTGTGTGTACATGCATATGAGTTCAGTCAGCAGAATATGAGTTGCCTTTTGCTTACTGTTTCATGAATCATGAAGTGGCTGTCTGCACTTTTATCTTCTTTTTTGTGTTCTGATAGTCTTTAGGCCAACTGCTGCCTTCGAATATCAGCAAAGTAATAATACGTTTTATTAGTTTTTATTTATTTATATAGTACCTTCCCAGAGCTCTAGGACATTGTTTTTATGAATAAAAAGTTTAAAAGAACAGTATTGTTTAAAATAGAAATCTTTTTAACTTTAAAGAATAAACAAAAAATAATCTTAGGATAATTTCTGGGGTGTAATAATGCTGAAAATCCAATATAAAATTAATAATAAACAATAGAAATAAGTAGTAGTTTAATGTATATTCAAAATAGGAAACCGTTGTTTTAAATTGTAATAATATTTTATAATATTGCAATTTTTCTGTATTTTTGATCAATTAAATGCAGCCCTTACAAACATAAGATAATAAATTGTTCAAATACTTCAAAAAAAATAATTTTATATTTGAATGCTGTATATTTTTAAATGTAATTTATTCTTGTGATGCAAAACTGATTTCTGATTCAACCAAAATTTGTATTATTTTCTTATTTAACAGTTGTGCTGCTTGATATATTTGTGGAATATTTTGTTTTTAATAAATAAAATATGAAAAAACACCATTTATTGTGGTCTTTTTTTAAGGTTGGTCTTTTTGACCTGGGATCAGCTCATAACCTTTCTAAACTTTGTAAACAAAGTGACTACTTTTCAGTAGTTATACTCTCAAATTCGAGTCTTGTTTTTGTTAGTTTAAGAGATGCAGCAGTGTCTCTAGGCTTGAGTTTGTTCTCCATGGAGTCCTTCCCAGATGCAGTGTATTGATTGGCTGTTTACACAGGAGAATATGTGCTACTGCAAAGCGGGTAAATTGGTAACAAAATTGTGCTCAGACTGAGGTGATGTAATACCTCAAACCCTTGCACAAGAACTCCTAATATCATCTTGATTTCTCTGCTCTATTTT
This sequence comes from Enteromius trimaculatus, assembly GCA_032361065.1. NCBI lineage: Eukaryota > Metazoa > Chordata > Actinopteri > Cypriniformes > Cyprinidae > Enteromius > Enteromius trimaculatus. The sequence goes on from JAUMHP010000063.1 coordinate 8,694,663, forward strand.
TTACAGGATGATATCTACATGTTTGGTGGGAAGCTGGAGGCAGGCTCCGTTAATCTAACAGATGAACTGTGGCTGTTCGATACACATAGCCGGTCTTGGTCACTTAGAACACCCAGCCCTGGCCTGCAGGTCCAACCCCTCGCTGTGGAGGGACATACTGCTCACATAGTGGACAACAGTAATGGAGAGCCCATCATGGTGGTGCTTTTTGGCTATTCACCCACTTACAGCTACCTCAGCCTTGTCCAGGAGTACAACATTCGTAAGTACCAATATGTGTCTTGAAATAGATTCAGAATTACATTACTGAGAAAAATGTTCTTCACATGAACCGAGTGTGTAGGCCACATGGATGTCAGTCTGACAAATGCAGACAGTTCCTCTGGCTTCCAGCAGATGGCAGTGTATTATAACATTTAATTAGTGCATTGCTTTAGTGATGACATGGTGAGTTGACATGGCCGGTCTCATTAAAGTGAAAGTTTTCCGCTTTCTTTTCTTTCAGTGGTATTTTGTACTTGACTCGACACAAACACACACCCACTCAAACGCACACTCATGCTTTAGGTCATTAAGAAGTGGTGGTACCTGAAGTGCACTGTCTGGGCTTGAACAATGATTAATGTGTCTGAGCTCTTTTGAGACTCCACTTAAATCTCTCTTTCTTATGCTTTCTCTTTCCCCCTCTTACTCGTTCTCTGGTCGTGCTCTCTAAATGAATACATGAGCTTATTAGAGCTGGTGAAAATGATGGCAATCGCACCCCGCTACTGATTTGTTAAAACTGATGACATGAACTTGGCAAATCAGAGTGATGCAATATTTGAGTTTTCCTAAACTTCAGGTATAGGTATAAATACAGTGATGTAACAAGTCAGGAAAGTACTGAAAGGCAAAGACTGTTAAACTCTGGGATCCTCTTTCTCTGTAACACTTAGTCATGTGTAATTCATTACAGATGTTCTACCAGCGAGCAAATAACCAGACTAGAAATCAGACTAGAATGCTAAATGCCAGCATGTAAGTAGTAAAACCACAGTGTTAACGTATGTTAAAAGTTAGTTGATGTGTGAATGTTTTTGTTTATTTACTTAACTTGAAAGGAACGTGTTAAAATATGTTGTTGCATTGGCCGGGAATCGAACCCGGGCCTCCCGCGTGGCAGGCGAGAATTCTACCACTGAACCACCAATGCTCACATGACAGGGGTGTTTGGTGACATGTGGTCTTCCATGGCATTTGGGCATGTAACATTTCTATAATGAAACATTTTTCTGGACCTGGAGAATGGTGGTATTATTGCTATTATTATTATTCTATTCTTTAAATGCCACGGCTCATGAATATGCAAATCACTGTGTGCTGGGGTATATGGTATTACCATCTGTCAGTATGAAGGGTCTGTGTTACTACCGCTGTATATTTTTGAAAGTGTTTACTCTGACTTTTATGCTAATAACAATATGATTTAAAGAAAAATCTTTTTCTTTCTGTCTGTTTCTTGTTTCCTTTTTAAAAGAAGTTTGCTTTCTTATGTTACTCTTATTATACTGTTTGCAAATATTGCACTTGAGTTTCTGAGAGTAAAGTCTAACTCTTTGTCAGGCACTAACTCCTGGTCGGTGGCAGAGACGAATGGGGCGCTGATACAAGGAGGATATGGCCACAGCAGCATTTATGACAGCTCGTCACATTCCATATATGTCCATGGAGGATACAAAGCCCTCCCTGCCAACAAATACGGCCTAGTGGATCATTTGTACCGCTATCAGGTCCACACACACACCTGGTGAGTATTCTCACTGTGTGCGTGTAATACTATGAAAAGTGCTTGCGCCTATGTATCGTTGACTGTGACCGTGGCTAATCATTTCAGCCTCTGCCCCCTCATAAAAAAGAACAGATACTTTCATCTCCACGTAAAATCAGACCTTAGCACATGTGTGAGCAGGAATCACATCTTCGCCAAGCCGATCAGTGTGCTGACCAGGACTTTCGGACATGTGTGAAATATGAAACATTTACAAATAAGCTAGTAGTGACACTATAAATGATGCCAGGTTGCTGTTGCCAGTTCTTTGGAGGTTTAGTCCAAAAAGGTGTTTTTATCTTTTTTTATAACCTTGCTGAAAAACAGAACCAATAGAATAGTTTAGACAAAAATCTATTACATTTTTTGTCATCTTTTGTGCAGAAGAATACAATGCACGTTGTACTGTAATGTGTTCTCACTGGAGAATGAAACATAAAGTAATCAGACAGCATACCTCGGCTTGTATTGATGGTTAGCCTCTGGTCTGTTTGTGCACGCACGTCCTGATTTTGCTGAGTTCTACGTGTTCCTGGGTCAACAAATTTTGGTGACCCTGGAACAACATATTAATCCGAAATTTTAGTTTTGACCAAATATCTGCACCTTAACCTAACCTTACCCATGAGTAATGCCTAAAATCATATAATGCTAGATGACTAGGACTGATGCACTGATGTCATGATTGTTTACATAAATTTGACCTGAGCTTGAGTGCTATTTGTCTTGTCTTGTCCTGTCATTGAAAAAAATGACATGCCTCTGCAGTGGTGGCAGAAAAATTCCTTTACACAGAATTATTATTTCTATACATTTACCACTGATTAATGTGATCTGTTCAGCATGAACTAATTGCGCAGTCATCTCTTTACGAATGAATGAATGAACGCAGAGTTTTGTTTACTACACACATACTGCAGCGCGCACCGCTTGCTATTTGTGGCAACCCACCAAAAATAAAAGTTCAGTTTACTAGGCTACTACTAAAATTATTAAAACAATACAAGAAACTGTATTTTTTTTAAGCAATGATCAAACAACATTTCTTCTATGTTTTAATTTTAATATTAAAATTCCCTTTAAAACTTAAAAAAAGTTTGATTGTCAATAATTTAAAGACATTTTATGCCTTTAGTTAATAACTATAGTTATGTATACACAACACAGAATTTTAGAATCAGAAAACATCATGTGTGAACATAATCAGGATGGTAACACCTCAGCCTCCTTCTTCTTTTTTGGTAAAATTCAGTACTATTTTACATGGAGTGTTATGTTTATATTTTTTAGCAGTATCCATTATCAGTATCCATTTTAAAAACTGTTGGTTAATTAATCAGTTATAGGCAAGGGCGGTCCAACCTAGCTAACAGTAAAATTCAATATCGGTCGACCTCTAATTTGCAGGGAGGGTGGGCTCTTATGCTTTTTAAAGCTTGCAATTGCTAGCCCATATTCACCTACCCTACCTTAAGTTGTCTGCCGGCCTGGTCAGACAAGTATGTTGGCTGGTTTTAGAGTCAGTTTGGGTGTTTTTCAACTAGCTTCAACCAGCTAAAACAACTAAACAACAAACCGACAAGACTGTTTAAGATCTGTAAATGAAGTTTAATCCAAGTAAGATTAGCTAAGAACCAGTTTAGACTGGTTTAAGAACAAGGAAGTGTGAAATGTGTGCACCAAATGTGCAGAAAATCTCATGGTAAAATAAATGTTTTTCTTCAATGCACGTTAGCTACAATTATTGGTACCCCTGGGAATTCCTATGAGTTAAATATCTCTAAACCACGGAGACTAGGAGCATGAAATTATCCAGCTATGATTTAGGATTAAAATACACTGCTCAAAAAATAAAGGGAACACTTAAACAACACAATTTAACTCCAAGTCAATCATACGTCTGTAAAATTAAACTGCCCACTTAGGAAGCGACACTGATTGACAATCAATTTTACATGCTGTTGTGCAAATGGAACAGACAACAGGTGGAAATTATAGTCAATTGGCAGGACACCCCCAATGAAGGAGTGGTTCTGCAAGTGGTGACCACAGACCACTTCTCAGTTCCTATGTTTTCTGGCTGATGTTTTGGTCACTTTTGAATGCTGGCGGTGCTTTCTCTCCAGTGGTAGCATGAGTCTACATACAAGTGGCTCAGGTAGTGCAGCTCATCCTGGATTGCACATCAATGCGAGCTGTGGCAAGAAGGTTTGCTGTGTCTGTCAGCGTAGTGTGCAGAGCATGGAGGCGCTACCAGGAGACAGGCCAGTACATCAGGAGATGTGGAGGAAGCAGTAGGAGGGCAACAACCCAGCAGGAGGATTGGTACCTCCGCCTTTGTGCAAGGAGGAACAGGAGGAGCACTGTCAGAGCCCTGCAAAATGACCTCCAGCAAGCCACAAATGCGCATGTGTCTGCTTTAAACGGTCAGAAACAGACACCATGAAGGCAGTATGAGGGCCCAACATCCACAGGTTGGTTGGTTGGTTGGTTGTGAGAGCACCAAGATTGGCAAATTCACCACTGGCAAAGCAGGTTCATACTGAGCACATGACGTAACTGGGTCTGGAGACGCTGTGGAGACCGTTCTACTGCCTGCGAAATCCTCCAGCATGACCGGTTTGGCAGTGGGACAGTAATGGTGTGGGGTGGTGTTTTCTTTGGTGGACCGCACAGCCCTCCAGAGGTAGCCTGACTGCCATTAGAAACAGAGATGAGACCCTCAGACTCCTTGTGAGATCATATGCCGGTGCAGTTGACCTTGGGTTTCTCCTAATGCAAGACAATGCTAGACCTCATGTGGCTGGAGTGTGTCAGCAGCTATGGACTGACCTACACTTTCCCTAGACCTGAATCTAATTGAGCACATCTGGGACATTATGTCTCGCTCCATCCACCAACGCCATATTGCACCACAGACTGTCCAGAAGTTGGCGGATGCTTTAGTCAAGGTCTGGGAGGAGATCCCTCAGTAGACCATCCGCCACCTCATCAGAAGCATGCCCAGGCGTTGTAAGGAGATCATACAGGCACGTGGAGGCCACATACACTGAACCTCATTTTTACTTGTTTTAAGGACACACATTACATCAAAGTTGGATCAGCCTGTAACTCCAAATCTCCAAATCCAGACCTCCATGGGTTACTAAATTTGATTTCCATTGGTAATTTGTGTGTGATTTTTGTTTTCAGCACATTCAACTATGTAAAGAACAAAGTATTTAATAAGAATTTTTTCGATTTGACTACGATGTGTTATTTTAATTGTAACTTTTATTTTTTTAGCAGTGTATAAAGAAAACAAAGGCCAATAATTAAAAGGTTCCAGTCAATTAAAGATATCTGCTTATCTGCTTTCGAAGGATCACAGCTGGAGAATTGCATTAGTTGAGTCTTGGGGTCAGAAAGCCTAAAAATAAAATACATCATCATATACAGGAAACATTTTCCTTGCTCATCCAAAAACAAAATCCAGCATATTTGACACTGGTTTCTATGGTCAGGTGAAACAAACCAAAAAAAGTTTTTGGCAGCAAACCCACCAGATGGATTTAGTACAAAGAGGGATAAAAAGTACCCCATGCCCACAGTTAAATAACCTGCTGTATCCTTAAAATTGTTGTCTTGTTTTTTCTGCCAGAGGGTGTGAACCATTTAGATGCATGGCATCATGGATTTCAAATACCAATAGATAAAAAAATCTAAAGCTGACATCCTCTGTTAGATATGTTATAATGCACTATAGAAAGCATTTATTTCACAATGAGATTTCCCCCACACTTTCAATTGTTTTACTTCAGTGATACAGTTGGTTGCAATTTTTTGAATAAATTTAAAAAGGATAAACAATGTATGTTCACAGCCACATTTGCATTACATTTACCAAGGGTGCCAATATAAGTAAGGGTCAATAAGTTGAATTAAGTATAACCTAAAAATATAAAAATATCTTTGGTGTTAACATTCACTTTCCACCTTTACTCTTTTATAAGTAGATCAATTTGAAAAACAAGGAATATATATTTGTACATGCATGTATTATAAGCAATAATATAAACTGGAAAAGAAATTGTGCACCAAATATACACTACCGTTCAAAAGTTTTAGAACAGTAAGATATTTAATGGTTTTTAAAGATGTTTCTTCTGCTCATC
>JAUMHP010000063.1:8700726-8729396 GCA_032361065.1 Enteromius trimaculatus
GCAAGGGCTGTGATTTTGACTCTATTTGCATATCAAATAGAGTTAGAAGCAACATAATATCTATTTTAACTGAAAGCTCTGCTCCTCTCAGCCTCTCGCTGAACAGAACAGACGCAGAGAGAGGTGTGCGCATGCGCTGTAAAAACGAGCTCGCGCTAGCGCGGCAGTACCGGAGACTCGCTGAGGTTTGTCCAAGAAGTCTCAAGATTTGTCGCTAGTCACTTTTAGTGGAAAAATGTCGCCAAGGTACATTTTTTTTTTTGGATTTTTAATCTAATAAATGCAGCTTTGATGAGCAGAAGAAACATCTTTAAAAACCATTAAATATCTCACTGTTCTAAAACTTTTGAACGATAGTGTAGGTGCTTGGAATTTAAAAAAAAGTGCAGATCAATATTAATAACATGTTCCATACTGTGTGGTAAGGATTAAGGTTTGGTTAAGGGTTGTTTGCATGTAACTATGCACTACTATGTTGCATGTGTAACAAGGGCAATGTAAAATAAGTGCTTTACCTTGTTTTTGTCCCCTAGTTTTCAGCAGTGTTCTTAAATCTGGTTCTGTATGGTCAGTCAAACAAATGAATTGCAGCAACATTTGGCGCTACCAATGGTGCAGATATTACACTCTTTTACTTTTTAACTCCAAAACTAACTTGACAATGTTATGACATTTGTCAAAATAACGCAGTGTTTGGCCTATAGTTGAACCTAGTGGTAACACCAGTGACTTTATGAATGCTATGGAACACTTCTTATAGCTTAGACAAAGCCCAAAGTAGCGGTAGAAGTTAATTTGAGGTTTCTTTCTCGCATTCGTTCCTTTTCACACTCAAAGACGGTTCACTTAAAAGTCAACGGCTGCACAAAGAAAGCTTTTGTATCCATTTCTCCTAGAACGTCATTGCCTTCTCTGCCTGCAGATGGAAAACATTAAAAAAAGAGACAAGTTGCCCAGTTTTTTTTCCCCTTTGTCTTTCTATTTACTGTCTCTTTGCTTGGCCTTACGGTGAAACCTGTCTCTAAAAGCTCTCTTACCCTTAAATGCAAGGATTCATTTGCAAACACACACACAGGAGTCTGACTGTGCGTTCCTTTTGATTGGCAAAGTAAGTGAAAGGAGCTGCACAATGCATCAAACAACGCTTCGCTTACAGGGCTCGGGGTGTTTGACAGAGTGTAGAGAGGAGTGCTGAGTGGATGCAGAGTGACAGAGAGTGCTTATTCTCACACATACAAACACAATGCGGTGGAAGGGGATATGACACATGAGATGGAAAGCAAAAGGGAGTAGTGGTGAAAGAATTTAGGAACCCAAATAATAATATTACTTTTTCCAAGTAACTAGTAAAGTAACGCATTACTTTTTAATTTTAGTTTTCAAAAAAGTCACGCCAGTTACTTTGTTTTCCTATTTATTGTCTGACAAGTCTCCTGACTCCATGCTGGGAGAAATCAGAAATACAGAGGCATTGTGTGCGGTGTGTGAGTACAGTGTAGTTCTAGACTAACTTTTCATGAATTCATCTCACTCTCAAAAAACAGATTTAGTTCTGTGTAGTTATGAATGACTGGCTCTTTTATTGAATAAAACTAAAATGAATGACTATTAATAAAATTAATAAATCTTAAATGCACAAGACCACTTTGTGCAGTCTGATACACAAGCAAATGACTATTAAGAGCTGGTTCTTTTTATTAAAACAAAATCTTTAAAGGAACATCTCACTTTTTAAAAAAATAGGCTCATTTTCCAACTCAAGTAGAGTAAAAAAAAAGACTCTTTTATAGTTACATTGTGTACTAAGAATGACGGAAAATTAAAAGTTGCAATTTTCAAGTTAGATGTGAATAGGTACTATACTCTCATTCCAGTGTTATAATTAAGCAGCTTTGCTGCTGTACCATTGGTGCAGCAGGTGCAAGAATATACTCAGTGCCTGAAAATGCTAGGGACTACTTTTTAGGCGCAGCGTAATTTAATTATTTTTAGTGAATAAAACATTTCTTACAGTTCGGTTATTATTACTGCCTTTAAGCTAACCAATAACTGTTACTATGTTATGCTGCACTTAAAACCTGTGTTATTTAAATGAATGTAAAAACTGTTCTTCGTGTGTCACAATGCAGGTTTTGTGAATTCGCGATTGTGCATGCACAAGTGCTTATGTATACATGTGTGTTTCTCTGTGTGGGTAGATATCTCTGTGGTGCCATATTACTGATGGCGTCCGTCTGCGTATCTGACCTAGCCTGTGGAGAGCGACCTTCAGACCAACTGTTCCATCCCATAAGCTAAACACTCACGCACACACACTGCATTACAATAGCCAATGAGATGTGTGTTTGCCTCTCCCCAGGTTTATTCTGAAGGAAAGTGGTCTGGCAAGATACCTCCACTCCGCTGTGCTGATCAGTGGAGTTCTGCTGGTGTTCGGGGGAAACACTCATAATGACACCTCACTCAGTAATGGAGCCAAATGCTTCTCCTCCGACTTCCTGTCCTATGACATCGGTATGAACCACCTGTGACCTCCTTTCTCTGATTACACTAGTACTTCCTTAAAGGTAAAGTGTGGAATTGCAATAGTGAATCTTCCCAAATTCTCAGTTGTGATCCTTGTAAAAATAACAAAAGTGGCATTGTGTGGAAGGATTCATTTACCATGCACATTATGATTTATGACTCTTCTGTATGAACGGATCCAGTGACGTATTATGAGAAACAGAATGCATGCGCACTCAGCGTTACAGTTACTGTAAATTGTTTCGTTCAAGCTGCTGCAGTGTGATATTACTGACAGTTCATTACAGAAAGCTGATAAGCCAGTGGAGATCTACTGGAATGCACAGTTGAGTCATAATGGAATTTCCCAGAATATTGCTGACATATGCAAAGGAGACACATACAGGATGCAGTGACTGCATGTGTGGTGTCTGTAATCAGATCTTTGGTGGTACCCTCATAGAAGACCTCCCAGTGCAGACTTCACTTTAAATAGTACCACGTACCACCTCATCAGTGCTCTCACTTTTCGCTTTTTGAAAGTGAGTGTCTGTGGCTCTGTTCCAAAATGTAGTGAACTGCCTATATAGACAGGATTTATATAGAAAGCATTATATGCTGGAAGGCATGATGCCAGTTTGAATGGTATAATTTATCTGTTCCATCATTGGTCAAATTCTAACAATGATTTCAGAATGAGTTGTGCCAGTCAGAAAAAACTTTTTTGCTATCCTAGACTAATTGGGAAAACATTCTTTTACATTTTTACAAAATTCAAAAAATTACTTAAAAAACAACAACAACATAAATCTCACTCACATCTTCCAGCTGAAAGGAGCACAAGTGGTAGTAAAACACAATCAACATATAAAACATTTACACACATGATCAAATGTGACGGACATGTATGCAAGATGACTACTACACAAAAGTGTGCCAATTGGGACAGAGCCTATGCAATTGTAATTAATTTTGCTACAGAAATATTGATACAATTTTTAAATACCTAGATATTTAAATATACTGTGTAAAAAAACACCCCTTTATTAATTTGTTTGTGCTGTATATTGTTTGCTTATTGGAGTACCAAAATGTTAAAGCCAATCTCGGTTGAAAAAATAGTAAGTCAAGTCTTCAGTGTGCTCCTTGCAGTTATCTCGTAAACCCCCTCACACAAGTGCTCATCAATGCAGGCATAAATAGCTTGATGATGTTGTTGTTCCATCTCTTTCTTTAGTGTTGCCAACTTGTGAAGCAACTTATTTACACACACACACACACACACACACAAACAAACACAAATATTCAAGGCTCGTGTGGGAGCTAAGCACACTGAATTTTCATACTTGGAAAAAATATGGCCTTGCACAAACTTTGCTGATGCATAAAACCGAAGTACACTTTGGCCTTTAGAAGGCAGCTGTCTATGTAGGCTGCATACAGTACATCAAGGCAGCTCGCTGTTTTGGTACATAGTGTGTGAGTGTGTGTTGCTGCAGTCATGCAGATCATTTGTAAATCTGTAAGCACACACACAGCTGAGGGGCTGTTAACGTAGGTTTACAGATATCCTCAGCATGACCTTTCTCAAGGCAAGACTTCAGTGATGGATTGCTTCTGAAACCTTTGACCTCTGTGGTATAATGTCTGGCCATAGGCATCTGGCTGAAGGTATCTGGTGGTACACATTCATTCCTTCACTCACAGGGTGGTGCTGTGCCACAGAGCTTAAAAAAACCTTTTTGCTTGTAGACTTTTCAAGTTCACAAAACTCTGCAGAGTCAGGTACTGTCAACATTGACAACACTTTAAATAATCCTTTATAATGGGTTGATTTGGAGAACAAAGACTGTACACCATGTTTTACATTGCACTTACCTTAAAATATTAAACACCAATTAACATACACAACTTTTCTCCTGCAAGCCAATGATACATTTTATGACTGTTGTTTGATACTCTCTATAGCTTATGTTGTGCCAATGGAAAATTATGCACACTCTATAGGTTTACTATGGCCTTTGGCAACTTTGGCTAATGTGGGTACTTTTACGAGGAATATCAGTGAATGATTTAAAGTGTTCCTTTCAGTGCTGACAGTAATATTTAGCCGTCATTAAATCCTCATAAAAAGCAGTGAATGCCAGCAGGCCAGATGGTGTCTGTTATTTTATGAATATCTTTTACAGTACCTTAGACAAGGAGGTTGCGGAGCCAGGGGAGAGGAAGAGAAAGGATGCAAGGTAGTAAGAGATTGTGCTCGTTCCTAGCAAATTCCCCCCCACAGTGTTTCGTACTTCTGTAACAGTAGGCTAGCAGCTAGCATTTCCACCTGGTGATGCTCTACTGCAGTGTGTTTGCACAGAACTTTGCAGCTCAAGTAATTGCAATGGCTTGTGGACTCATTGGACCTTGCTGGTTCTGTTCTGGAAGTGGTCATTTTTGGCTTGAGTCTGGGTTGGCTCTGTGCGCTCAAGCCACTTTGTCTGATTGCACGAGTTCGTTTGGACAGCCTTGACTGGCTTTACACGTACTAGTCTGTCCACATATCCATCACTACCACTGAAGCACTGGCCTAAAATCTGCTCCACTCACTTAATTCATTAAAGTAGCAAATTAGGCCGGTTTGTAATCACCAACAGGCTTTTAGGAAGTGCTCCTGGAATTGCTTATAACTGTTTTCTGTTCTTCCCGTTGATACAGAGGGCAGTCCTTCCAACCTGCTGCAGTGTTATGAAACACACTGAAGTGATAAACAAACTTTTCTTGACTTTATACCTTGTTAAATGCTGTTTGTATTTAAATTACTGTTTATTGCACTGATGATGTTTTCATTGAGTGCTGTGATTGTGCTCTTTTAGAATTGCACTACTTTGCTTACCTGCTTTTTACTGCAGCTGGTACTTTTCTAAATTCTTTATTTATTTAAGTTTGAAATGACTCGGAAAACCTGCGGAAACCAATTACTTAACTTTCCAAGCAAAGTAGTTCATCACATTTGTGTCGTAGCCTACTTATGTGTTTTGGTAGACCATAAAAGGAATAATTAGCCCAAAAATTAAAATGAGCTGAAAATGTACTCACCCTCAGGCCATCCCACAAGTCTTTATCGATACAGAACTGGATGAATTTAACATCACTTGCTCACCAGTGTATCCTCTGTGAATAGGTGCCATCAGAGTAAACAAAGTTTAACTATTGCTTTAGGCATTGTTAACTCAATTTAATTAATAAGATTATTGTTACTATTTAAGAAATCAATAGAGACAAAGAACTCAACAAAAAAGTTTTCTTCTGAAGTCTACTTGTTTATATGTTATATAAAAAAAAATAAAGGAAAGAAAAACCAAGGAAAGGAAACCAATTTCCTAAGGTTTTTCACTTCAGTGTAAAGCCTGTAAAAGACAACACATTGCATAAAATGTATTTGTTCCATACAACTTGAAAAAGAAAAACATAAATAAGAACTTAGAGTTTTTATTACTTTTGAAGTGTGTTGTCAAGACAAGCAACTTTTAAAACAGTAAAACTGTAAAAAAAAAATGGTACATATGATACCAACTGAGGAAATCAACGTGCCAACTCCACAAATCTTAAGTTCATTAGGGTGATCTTCAGTTCCCACACTATATGCAGATTTAACAACGTTCACGTCAATGAAAGCAACAGATATGTGCTGCAGTTTCTACATTTATTAGCTCATTTCAAGATCAAAGACCACAACATGTGCCATCAGCACTGGACAGATAAGATAGTGTTACTACTTTAAATGTAAATGATTGTATGTTGCATTTACTCTTTATTTTGAGTTTCATTTACAGCAGTTATCTGGCTATCTGACAGTGATGTCATAGCCTACAACATGCTCTTAAATGTTTATTGTTTTAACATTTTGGAAGGAGTACATTTTAAATTTGAACAGCAAAATGGATGTACAATTTCATCTGAAATTGAAATCTGTCTCAAAACTTTTTGGAAGGCATTTGCAACTGCTCTTTTCACAATCGGATAGCTAGCCAATCAAATAAAACATGTGAAGGGACCAAATGTAAACAGGCCTGCTGTGAAGTGGAATGCCAGAAATTGAAAAGCAGTAAGTTTGTTTAAGCCGACTTTGGGGGAAACTATTGCTTCTATTGCTGTAAAACCAGTAGTAACTTACCCTCTTAGGGCTTTGGTCACAACTTTTCAGTATTTAGTTTTTCAGCATTAATCAAGTCATATTCTGGCATCTTTATTAATAAACAAGACTGGAATCTCATCACATAATCCAAATGTCTGAAATGTCTGTTTCAGTTTACTCAATTATATTATTACCCTTAACAGTATTAAATGAAGGTTGATGCTTGCAAATCATAGTATGTTGGACATAGTAGAAGTTTTTTTCATTAATAGAAGTTCACTTTTCATTAATGATCTACATGCATGACATGTAAACAAAAAAAAAGTACAAGATGGTCTGTACCGAGTAATGTGCGAATTGGGCCTTAATTCCCTTTTCTTTCATTTGCATTAATGAACTTTTTAATGTTACTTAATTCCCACCTATCCTAGGCAAGTTCCCAGTCCTATCCTCAACCCTCACCTCTTTTGCTCAAGAGCACACTCTCTATTAATTTCTTTCTTTCTATTTATTTTTACTCCGACCCAACTTTTGAGGAGAGAGAAGGGGCATTATTAGTTCTTTTTATGCAGTTTTTCTTGCAATAAGGGACTGAATCCAGGATGACACAGAAAGCAGTTTTCATTTGTGTACCCTCTTGCCATGTCTTCCCCCACTCTCGTACATCTAATTAGATTCAGGGAAAATGAACCCTAATTAAAATTGTAGCGCTCTGGCTGAGAGGCGTTGTGAAGCTTTTTTTTTTTTTTCTGCACAGACCTTTTGTTTTAATACAACCAGCAGACTAGCTAGCAGATTGCCTCTGCACAAAAACATATTTTATTAAGCTTGCAATTAAAACATGTTATATTTCCTTCGTACTGCATCTCCTGTTCTCTACCTCTGCTCTATCTGTTCCTGTCATCCAGTGTTTCTTCGCTCTGTTTCTTTGTCTCCTGTACATTATCAATGGGAGTTGAGCCAATATCCTGTGAGGAAATGAAATCTAGGCAGAGCCAACGATGACTATCAAGAGCGGTTTATAAGAATAAGAGTGCCATCTTTAGATCTGTAGAAATCTGTACAATGTTTGACCGAACTGTGATAGACGAAGATAGTGGCTGAAAGCATTTATGCACCATTTAGGTAACTCCCAAAACTGATTTTGGACAAACCTCCGAAGCAGCAAAATAACTTAGTGATCTGCAACATTTATTTATTTGTTTTTTGCTACAATTTACAGAATTGAAAAAAGTTGGTCACATCATACTTTTGCGCTCAAACTGTCCACCAACCACAACTTTCGAAAGCGCTCTTTATTTCTTAGCTGAACTGTCATGGAATTGAATGTGCAGGTTGGTGTCAGATCAGATAAATCAGATAAATGTATCCCAGGAGACAAGGGACTTGTTGCACAAGCCAGAGGTAAATGCTGGGCTTTGCAATGTCCAACTTTATGATAAATATTTACACATGTTGCACCAACTTCGACATTCACGCTGCAAAGTTGAGCCGGTGATTTGACATTATCTAACAAGTCTGTATTTTTATATCTAAAGTCTTGCTGCACGTTCCCATGACAGATTCTTTCAAACAAACATTAAAAATGAAGGCAGCACGTTAAGTAAACAATAGGCCTAATACATATAAAAGGCTTCTCTCGTTATTTTTTTTAGCTGACTGTTGAGTTTCCTGAGACCAATGTTACTTACTTTTTGTGGCTGAAAAAAGTTTGTATTTTGTGATAAACTGAAAATTTGAAAGCTGATAATTTATTTCTGATTAAAAGTAACGAAGCAAAAAATTTACTGATTATTTAATGACAGGTACGCTAAAAATAATGAATGTAATTAAAGTTACAGGTTCTACAGTTTTAATAATCCCAGATCATATGTAATATTTAACTGCATAATTACAAGCTGTACGCAGTATTTTTGTACTGATAATCAACTGATAATGTTTATCCTGTCCGCAAATTTTTTTTACCAGTTCACATCTGCTGTAATAATTAACTGAAACCTAAAAACCAATAATGTCAAAACAAGTAACATAAATGTTCACTTTGCACCTCTGACTAGGCATAAGATTTAGTGTCAGATGTAGCACTATGCCGAGATGGTGCCACAGTTATAAATTCTACGCATGACTTAAAGTACATTTTATGTCCAGCATAGTCTTACAAATGGGTGTGTGTCCAGCTGGTGCAACTGACCCAGGATGGGTAACAGTCATTGGATTCAGACTGTCTTCATATATTCCCTGGACAGTTCGGAAATAACATTTTGGTTCTTATTTTTGTAATTCTTATTGATGGACACAAATTAATTTTCTGACCCAGACAGAAAAAAATCTACCACATTCAACGTTAAGAAAAGCAGCAAAGAAGACATTGTTAGAATCAGTGGTTTAACAAAAAGCAATTGGAGTTAATTAAAAATATCTTCATTTGTGTTGTGAAGATGAATGTAGGTCTTAAGTGTTTGATACAAAAAACTATGAGTGAACTGTCACTTTAAAGCTATATCATTTGTGACCCTGGACAACAAAACCAGTCGAAAGTGTTGATTTTCCGATATTTAGATTTTTACATGTTCTGAAAGCCGAATAATTCAGCTTCCGATTGATGTATGATTTGGATGGATAGGGCAATATTTGACCGAGATACCACTACATGAAAATCTTGAATCTGAGGGTACAGAAAAATCGAAATGCTGAGTAAATCACCTTTAAAGTTGTCCAAATGAAGATCGTATCAATGCATATTACTTATCAAAAATTAAGTTTTAATATATTTTTGGTAAGAAATTGAGTAAATACTTTCATGAAACATGATCCTTACTTACTATCCTAAGGATTTTTGGCAAAAAAGAAAAATCAATAATTTTGACCCATAAAATGTATTTTTGGCTATTGCTGCAAATATACCCCAGCGACTTAAGACTGGTTTTGTGGTCCAGGGTCACATTTGATGGGAATAGAGTGGTATTTCAATTTACTTTGCACTCGAACAGTGATCGCTTCCACAGCAATTTATAAGACTGCACTGATGTCAAGGTGTATGATATGGTTAAATGTCAGATTGTTCCCGTCATATTACTACTGATTAATCCACATATGGCAAACAATGAGAAAGAAAGCGCAGTTATAATGAACAAAGTCTTCCTGACATTCTAGGACAATGTTTTCTTTATCAAATCATGTACATTCATGTCATGTCCAGTGTCCATTAACTTCTGCTCTAAAACCACCATGTCACAGAGCATAGAGATTAGCTTAATCCTGTTAGCGTGTTTTTTTGTCTGTTTTCTGAGGTGAAACTATGCGTGAACGTTTCAGTGATCTTAGTTAAACAGCAGCTTAATCAGTACTGCACTCAAGAGAGCTGTTTGCAACCTGGCCATACTTTCTCTGCTCCCTGTTTCTTGAGAATTCTGATGGGGAAATTCCAGGTTTACATAGTAATGCTGTGGCAGTTTGTCTTGACTAAAAAAGTGTGTAATTGCTTTTAAAACTCTTTATAACATTACATTTTAAGGACATTTATAATGCAAAATGATTTCTTTATAATACAAACAATTCCTATTTCAAATAAATTTGTTCTAGAACAAAACATATTTTTTTAAATTGGGGTGAAAAGTGAGTGCTTTATGATGATCTTTTGACATCAGTAGCTCTGAATGTCTAATACAGGGTTTATTTTTCTCGTTTGCAGCCATAAAGGCATCTTTGTTCACTTTCACTAGACAGAACTGCAGAATGTTGTTGTGTTGGGGTATCTCTGTGATGCTGATGTGCTGTGCTTGAGAGCATGTAATGTGTGCGGTTAATCTCTGATGCTGTCATTAGTAGTGCTATAGGGAGGCTGTGAGATGTTAGATGTGACAGTTGTTTCTCTGTTTCTCACTGTTTCCTGTGATCTGTATATTGCTGTTTTCTTATAGAAGGTTCACATGCTACAAAACATCTTTGCACAAGGGCGTGTTAAGAGTGTGTATATATACTGTATGTTTCCTTGGCACATCTGTGTGTATGCACGTTAATGCATTTATCAGCAGGAAAGCCTATAGAATGTAAAGAGAGTCTTTGGTTTCCTCTCCTTGTTGATTAACTGACCATGAGCACAGCTAATTACTGAATTAAAGAGCGTGTAACGAGCTGAGAGTGTGTCAGATCTGGCAGCCTGGGAATAACACATGCCAAAGAGCTCATATAGCCTGCACAGACATGTACATATCAAAACAGACAGATGTCTCTGTCAGTAAAAAGGTTTAGTTAAGTACACTGCTGCTTTCACTCCATATGAGTAAAACATCTCTGCACTGATACTGATTTATCCCCGGCTTATATAGATAAACTATACTGTTTGTCATTCCATGTGAATCCTTTATATTATCCCATTCTAGAATCCTATATATTAAATTAAACTTCCAATATAAGTTAGTGGTGGGCTGTTATCGCAGCTCTTATCGCGCGATTTAAAAAAATATTGCCGTTAATCTATTCACAAAGTTGGGATGGGAGCTTGGTCTATACTACAAACGCTATGATGACTTTCACCTTGATATTTTAGCGCGGATGTATACCTAGCCTAATTGCACTGTAGCTCTATTCGGACAGGACTAGTTTTCTAAACTGCTGTACATGTGAGTTTCGATTCTTATCACCTGTCGTCTGTGATTTTCATGTACCATTTTGGATGGGACTAACAGCTCTGTGTTTATTACAGAGGTGAGAGGGGCTGTTTTGTACATCTGGGCGTCACAGAGATCACACGCTCTGTATGCGTGCATTGCTTTAGTCATTCAGATCGATTACAATCAGTATAATCACAAATACCATGATGAAGCTAAATGGCTAGTGCAGCAAAACCATGTTAATGTGTGGTTACTTTAGTTCAACTGTTATGATTTTTATCTTTAGTAAACGTATTTAATTTTGATAATTAAAACATGTAACCGAGTGCAGGAATGAACGTGAGTAATCTTACCTGATACTGATATTACAATAGTCAGTCTTAACAGTTTACGTGATCTGGCTCTTTATTTGTATTTCTTTCTTTCTTTTATATATCAAAATATTTCAATAATTTCAAAATTAATATAGATAAAAAAAAGAAATCTATGCCCAGCCCTGATATAAATATTTTTTGCACCAACTTCTATCTTGGTACTGACATATATCATACATCTTTATATCAGATATAATAAGATATATTTCAGAACACTTTATTTTCCCCGAGGAGCAATTCAAAGGCATATTAAGCAGCACTTAAAAAAATTAAATAAAAGGGTACAATAATAGTACAAATAAATAAGTACAAAAAATTACATTAAATAGAATATATATATATATATATATATAAATGTTGTTATTATTATTATTATTATATATTTTTATATATGTTTGTGTGTATTTTGCAGCATGTGATAAGTGGACAGTTCTTCCGAATCCTAGTCTTCATCGTGATGTCAATCGTTTCGGACACACAGCAGTCGTCAGTAATGGGTAAGTTCTTGATTTGGTCTCTTTCCATTTGAAGATACTATTGGTACATGCACTCTTCCTGTACCCTGTTTTTTCCCCACTGAAGTTTATTGAGTTAACAACTCATCTTGCATCGGAAAAAAAAACTTGAATGTGTGGCCTAATCCTCTCATTTCCTTTGGAAAGATGGTTTGGCAAGAGACAAACACTTTAAAATCCTAACTGAAAAGGTCTGTGTTTTCTCCCCTCAGCTCAATGTACGTTTTTGGTGGTTTCTCTGGTATGATCCTGAACGATGTACTGGTGTATAAACCTGCCAACTGTGAGGCCTTCTTTGAGGTGGATCTTTGTCTGAGCGCTGGTCCTGGTGTTCGCTGTGTGTGGATAGAAGAACGCTGTGTACCCTGGGACTCCAGCCATGCAAATGACACTTTGCCTGCCTCCTTCTGCCCTGCACGCACCAGTAAGAACCTATCATTATAAAAGCCTATGTTAAAACACAGTCTACACAAAATCACTTTTATGGTCAATTATAGAGGTATTGTGACCTGTTTTATCATACATTCACACAAAATTTATTTCTAATTCGAAGGAGTCTTTGAAAGTGGGTCTTGTTTTACCCTGAGGGGTTTATTTTGTGGTTGACTAAATTATGCCGCCTACTACAAGGCCATTTAACAAAAATAAATGAATAAATGGATATGAAATAGGCCTATTGATCAGAGTATCATAGCATTGTAACAAACCAGTTGCCTAGAATAGCAGGACTAAAGTTAAGCAGTGCAGTCAATATACATTATATGCAAAAGACATTTGAACACAGAATGGTGTGATTGTCCAATCAGCATTGAGTATTCCAATGGGCCGGAAATAAATAAGGCACTGGAAGATACTTAATTAATTGTTTGGAAAGAAATTAATATTCTATTTTTTACTTGCAAAGGACACATTAAATTGATCAAAAGTGACAATAGACATTTTAATGTTCCAAAGTATTTCTATTTCAAATTATGTTTTTTCATTTCTATATAAAAAATGTGACCATAACAAATGTTTACTATCCCACATCACCATCCTAAAGGGGTGAAGTTCACTATACGTATCATTTAATTGTACTAGACCGTTAACTCTGTATGTCAAATGCACGCCTGGAGAATATTTTTTCTTCCCATAAGTCCTCTGTCAGGAGATTATTGTTAAGCCACATTTAATCCTGTTTACACTTGATACATTGGGAGGCTTATATGCAGAGCAACTCACATGTTCTGCTTTACCTTGATGGCATACAGACTGTTTTCCACTGGGTAAATCCCGCCTGACTGTGGAAATGCCTGTTGATAATTGACTGAACAAAAGGTCAGTCAGCGCATAATAATCTCATAGCAATGTAATTATGATGGCGATGAAACCAAACTCCAGCGATTGTGGATACAGATGTTTTTGTCTGTGGGCAAAACTGGACCTGAGAGGATTATTGCAATTACCGCGTGCAGTTTGGAGTGCTATCAGAGGTGGATTGGACTTTAAATTAAGCAATGGAATGACACACGTTCATAATTGGATTGTTCTGTATTGTGTTTATCTTAGAGACCTGTAATCGTACAGTTTATCACTGTACATAGGCACTGTTTAGGTGGTTGCTTTCTGTAGATTACTATGGACAATGTTCCTGATATTATTATGTTTTGTACACACACACACACACACACACACACACACACACATATGTTTTTGTGAATTGTGAAACATGAAACTTTTTTTTTATTATTATTTTCTAAAAAAGCAATGTAAACAATCCTCATGCTGTATGATTAATAAGCATTTTTAATATGGAGATACAATTCACCATCTCCTTGTAATACCTGTCATTATACAAATTTGTTTCCTCATAAGTCATAAAAATGCTCTCACACACTACAAATCAAAAGCGACTGTGACTTTTTAGTGTTTTGAAGAATCCATCTTCATATTTCCTGTTTATAAATGTTGAATCATTAGCAGTCATGTCAAGTAAACAGTTAAACAATGGTGAAGAATCTTTGTTACTCCTATTTCTTTTCTTCCGTCCTTCGTGTTCATTTCTTGTCCTGCATTTTCTCATTGTTTATTCTTTGAAACTGTTCCAGACAAAAGCCAGTTCCTGTGTGACCTCTCTTTCCCAGAAATAATGATGAAAACAAACCAACAAACAGAAAACATCCTCAAAAAAAAAAAAAAAAGAACAGGAACAACCGTACTTGGTTGTGATGGTTATTCATGGTCTGAAATAAACAAATCCACAGTCAGTACAAAAGTTTTTACTCTGTCCTTGGCTCTTCCCCTCGATTCTGCAGTTTTAATTTTGCTGTGCCCTGTGCACATCCACCTCCGCTGTTCAACTTTAGCCCTTACCCATGTGTCATTGCACACAATAATTTTTCACCACAGTTGTGAAGTGCTTCACCTTGAGAGCTCTGACCTCTGAGTCTGAACCTCGTTACCGCCAACCTCCAATTTTTGTTTTATGCTAATAAGTAGATATTTTCCTCTTGTCTGTGATAACTCTTCTTTTTTTGACCATAGATTCAGCTGATAAGCAGTGCCAGCAGTTTTTAGACTGTGCTTCCTGTACGGCCAACACCAATGACTGCCAGTGGTGCGAAGACAAGAAATGCATTTCTTCTTTGAGCAACTGCACCGTGGTATGAGAGACTATGCTATTAAAAAGATTTAAAAGCATTTACAGCAATTAAAATATGCTGTGCCATGTTTTGTCTGCATTCAGCTTACAGTTGAGCTTGCCCGCCACCCTCGAGGTCCCCTGTACCTCAACCCTCCTCCTGCAATGCTTTCTGAGCACCAACTCTCTATTTGGAGACCCGGTGTGCGCAAAAATGGCCAGGTATGCAGAGGCTTAGAGAATTAGCATCGGTAACCTCTTGATTTCTCTTGTTTTTTTCCACATATAAATGCTCTAGATTTCCTTGGATTTCTTTCTTAAAGGCAACACAATGTTTAACAGTAAATTTTCTTGGCAAAGTCGCTTTAAAATATTTATTTCCGTCCTCTTTTTCAGTCTGTGAAGAACTTTACCAAATGCAGTATTCGAAATGAGCAAGTTTGCAGCAAACTGGTGAACTGCAGGAGTTGCTCACTGAACATCAACTGTCAGTGGGAACCACAGCAGCAGGAGTGTCATGCTTTGCCTGGTGAGTTGAAGGATGGATGTTTGGATGAATAGATTCAAATCTTATGGATGTTTTAACGGTAGTGGAAGTGTGAAAAAGTGTCACAGCTGTCTCTTTGATGGACCTACACTCTGAAAACAGCACAGGGAATGGTCCAAATGTTTTAGATAATCAGATCTCCAGCCGGTCACAAGTGCTTTTTACCTGAGATGTTTTTTTTTAATTCAGATTTGTTGACAATGGGTTTGTTGACCCAATTTTTTGGAGGGTACAATTTTGGGAAAGTTAGAATGTCTGAAATTGTTTTGAGCAATTTAAATTTTGTCTGAGTTTGTGCGCATCAGATGCAAAAACAAAAGAAAAGAGGTTTCCACACTCTGAGGGCGTCTCTACCTGATTTTTTTTGATGTGATCTAGTTTGAGAGCAGGAAGTGATGCAGTTGTTTGATGTATTATTAACATTCTTGTGTCTCCCTTGGGAAGAAATGTTTTTCACCTACACTTTGTACCTATTTTCTGTTTTTTTTTTCAGGCTGCCTGTAAAGATGCACACACACACACACACACACACAAAGAACAGACTTGCTCACAAATAGTCACTAGTTAATTATTTTTGGACATTTTCTTGAAAATTTCTTGAAATTTGTTATTATATGCATTTTATGCACATTACAGTATTACTTAATATGAAATGTTTCAAAATCAAAAAGCTTTTGGTTTGTTTTTAGGTTCAAATTAAAATTTGAATCCCGTTAGATTTCAGTGTGTATGGGCTGCATATTGTATTTTTTCTTGAAGTAAACAGTTATTGACTTTACAAAAAGTAATTTATTTATTTATTTAATTAGTGAGTAAATAACTGAAATTTGAGTACATTCAGAGTTGGAGCTGCTCCTTCTCTTGCAGTCTCTATCTGTCTGATCTTATGATCTTCTCAAGGACATAAGCCAGACAGAGTCACTTCTCAGCTGTCATATTTCTGACTGATAGCTCAATTTGGACGCAAACACACACACACAAATGAACAACTTTATCTGCAAAGGAAATAAACTCTGTAGTAAAGACATGTGTATATCCAAGCGTGGAAAAAGGGTGATCTTTGCAGCTGCATAGTACATCACATATGAGTTCTGACCTGGACCAGAAGGCCAGTTCCAAGTGCAGTAATTATTCAAGTTTGCTCAGCTATTTATCCATTCATGGCTGAGCAGCCTGTCAAAAAACCCAGGGTTTATTGTTCTTTTTCTTCGCTCTGTTATTTATTTCTTTATCACATGACAGCCTTTATCTTAGAGTATAATAATCAACCACATTTTAAAAAATATACAGTGGAAATGAAAGGGCTGTGTGGTTTCGTAATTGGCTATAACCATGTGCTTTTCTTTTTGTTTTGCTTTTCAGGAGTTTGAGTGCTGGGTGTTTGTGGTTAACAGTTGTCATGATTATTCAATGCTTTAAATAAATTCAAAGAGTGTAGCATGGTCTTGGATTTTAAGATACAGTTTGATATACATTTATAGTAAAAATATTTGTGGTTGATACGTTTTTTTTAATGTTTTTGAAAGAAGGCTGCATTTATTAGAACACAAAGTAATTTTGTAAAATATAACAATTCTTTGCAATCAGCCAATACTCCAGCCCCACAGTGTTAAATTCAGATTTGTTGCTCAAGTAACATTTCTTATTATTTTCAATGTTGAAGCTCAATATCCTGTTGAAACCATGATACCTTTTTGCTAAAATGAATAGAAAGTTCAAAAGAACAGCCTTTATTTCATTGTTTTGGCTGTATAATACATAGAACGCTCATTTTATTAATATCCTAATAAGAATGATTTATTAGCATTGTTCAGAGGTCTTGTATGAGTGAGACCTAGTCTGGACAGTGAATCCTGGATTTTTCTGCTTTTTTACAGCACATTTGTGTGGAGAGGGTTGGAGTCAAGTTGGAGATGCATGTCTGAGGCTCAACGCAAGCATGGAGAGTTATGATAATGCCCAACACTACTGTAAGAACCTGGATGGCAACATCGCCTCCCTGACCTCCGCCAGGCAGGTGGACTTCATACTAGATGAGCTGCAGAAGTATCAGTTGCAGGAGAAGGTGAGTCAAGCTCAGTGACTGATGCTTGTGTGCTAGTTTACATTGATTTGTCTCGCTAACAGTTGGGTATTGATCTAGAACACACAGTCAACACTTTCCAGTTTTTCAGTTTGTTGTCAGTCCCAATAGCAGTACAATGTCATGGTACTAGAATTTTGTTAAATAGTAATGCATATAATTTGTAATATTAATATACAATTTCAGTCATAAACAAACAAACAAACAAAAAAATACTGCCATAGATGCCATAGAATGCATTGAGAGAATATTTCAAACTGTTCTCTTGATATGTACATAGAAGGGATGTAGCTTAGTTAAGGGGAAAAAATGCCCAGAAAGGTCCATTTACAACCCTAGAATTTGACGATAGAATGAAGGTTCATGAATAGTAATGAGGAGGTCTGCTCTGATTGGCTGTTTCTCAGCGTTGCTCATTTCAGTAGCACAAACAGATTTCTACTGTCCAGCGTGAATGATGGAGGGATTAGACATTCAACCTTATATGTCTGAGCCTGTATCAGACGAAGATGCCGATTTTGTAGAACAACCTGTTGTTGATTGCACATCGACCCTTCTGAATGGTAAGCATGGGCGGGTATATGCAAATGTGAGCGTAACTGTTATGCCTCTAGACTGTTACGAAACAGTCTGTATTGTGTTGGAATTTGACCTTTTTTCAGTGGTTTTTTGCAAACACTTGATTTATATAAGTAGGAAGCGATGGTGTTTGAGACTCACAGTATGTTACGTCCATGTACTGCACTGTTATTATTCAAAGATGCCAAGGTAAATTCAGTTTTCCATTCTATGGCACCCTTAAAAGTAGTGACTGATTTTATTATTTTATTATTTATTATTAAAACATTAATTACAGCATGTAGAAAGACATACATTGCTACTTTTCTTTTTCTTTTTTAGAAATTGGCTTGGTATTGAAATACCACTATTTTTAACATTTGTACAGGCCCTTTCACACAGTTGCAGTGTGAAAAAGCATAGGAATTATGCTGACAGTGAGCTTTTTTTTGACTGACGCAAACCCTTCTGCCTGGGCACCTGATTTGTTTGCCTAAATTAGTTCTCAATTTGAAGTATATTTGCCTTGCACTGCTCTGAATCCCATTTTAAAATGATTATTTAAACACCAGACAGATATTTCTATCCAAGTAAACAAACATTAGCATTTAAAATGTACTTGGTAAGTTTTTGTGTGTCAAGTCCAGATGTAGTGCCAGCTGTTTTGGGTGTAGG
Organism: Enteromius trimaculatus; assembly: GCA_032361065.1. Lineage (NCBI taxonomy): Eukaryota > Metazoa > Chordata > Actinopteri > Cypriniformes > Cyprinidae > Enteromius > Enteromius trimaculatus. Next base: position 8,719,340 of record JAUMHP010000063.1, read on the forward strand.
TTTGTTTCTAAATGTCAGTAAAGCTTAAACCTTAACTTTACATGTCAAAAAACCTTACTCATGCCATCAGTAAAGAGCCATTTTGCACAAAATCTGTGGAGTCCCCTCGGTGCCGCGGTGTAAATATTTGTCATGTGTTAATTAAAAGGAAAGGAGTGACTCTCTGCGTAATCCGCTCCCTCGCTGATTGCGGCGTGAGCCTCAGTGTTTAAGCAGCTTTTGTCCTTTGAAGATTAACACAGTTTTCTAAAGGACCCACCTTTGATGTGAAAAAGATTCACATGCGCCGGTTTCTCAGTTGCCACTATTTTTTTTCTTTTCTGTCACTCACACAGACAGTCGCACTCACTTTCTGTGGCTGCACAAACTCACAGGAGATCTTAAACCTTTTAATCAAAGCACGCAAGACCTTTTCATACACGGAAGTTGTTAATTTGAATATAAAATCTGAGATGTTGAGGTGTGTCAAATTCAGTTTGTTTTGCTTTGAATTGATAATTAAACCGTGGGTTGGCCTTTTGCCTTTCCGTAAAGAAGACAGACAGAAAAAAAAGTGTATTTATAACACCATAACACGTGTTATGCACAGAAGACAGGCTTATTAGCCATCAAAATGTCAAGGTGCACTGAATGAATGTCCAGCTGGAAGTCTGTAATGTGGCAAATTCGAGTTCAAATTGAGTTCAAATAGCAGTTTATGAAGATGAACTCTTCTCTTTTATTTCACTGAATTTATGCAACTGCAAATACGTCAGTCTGTTTGTCGTTTTAACTTCGGATGTCTTTCTGTTCTTCACTAATGTTCATAATGAGAGTATTTATGAACACAAGGCGATAGCAGCTTATTTGAACCTTTGTTTGAATGCATTGAAACAAGCTTTGTGTTAGATATGTGGCACAGTCACATTTGAGCAGATCACATTTAAGTGAAAACAGGTGTATGGAGAGCACTTTTTCAAATAATAATTAGTGTGCTTGGGCGGCTTGCCACAATAGCTGTGCGAAATGTTAAAATCATTCCAGATTAAAAAATGCTAGATGTCTATTTAAGTCGTTGTATTGCATTTTAATGCCTTCCATGTGGAATTTTACTATGTTTTACTGTATTGTATGGTGCATGTATGTGTGTGTGTAACAAAGACGTTTTCTCTCTTGCAGAAGCTAACTCCCTGGGTGGGTCTAAGGAAGATAAATGTTTCATACTGGGGTTGGGAGGACATGTCTCCCTTTACTGCCAGCACGCTGCAGTGGTTACCAGGGGAGCCAAGTGACTCAGGCTTTTGTGCGTACCTAGAAAGAGCTGAGGTAGCCGGACTCAAAGCCAAACCCTGCACTGCCAACACCGAGGGGCTGATCTGTGAGAAGCCAGTTGGTGAGAAAAGTTTTCGTTGGTTTGTTGTTGTTGTTGTTTTTTTGTGCACCATTCCTTTGTAAAATGAGCCTGGAGGTGATTCAGTGCCTGTTCTGTGGTGGATGATGTTCATACACATCAAACCCAAACTAAATCCGCTCCCACAGAAAACTCCACTGAGTTCTGTAGAAATTGGAAGTCTGGCATTCACATAGTTCTGCACACCCCACTCTTTAAGTAGACTTTTATTTCAATATATTTTGGGTCTTAATTTGATAATGCTTTCAGTTAGTTATTCGGGGTTTGTATTCTTAGCTCCACTTACCGAAACCATGTTTAATGCTAATTCCATGTATTTCTACACATTTTCCCTTGAATTTTCTGCAGATCTAGTCTAGGCCTGCTTTTGGCTTTATGTATGATACATGTGTGAATGTGATTTGGTGTGTGCATCAGTCATAATGTTCTTTTCCATATATGAATGGGATATAGTTTCTTACTTTTCATAGACTTTTTATTGGATTTTTTGGAGCACACTCTCATATGTTCTGCTGCCTTGGCTGCAGTATGTCTGTTGGACCTGTTTGAAACACTCTGGAATAGATACTCAGGGGGAGCACAAATTAGACCTTGAACGAGTGTTAGACACCCCCCCCCTTTTGATAAAAATGCAGAATGGAGTGCAAAAGTCTGGAACCACACTGAAATGTGGTGTTTAGAATGTAATTTTTTAACCTTGACTTTCCTCATTAAAATTTGAGTATTGTTATTATTAAAATATTTAAGATAGCTGATATTTCATGTTCTTGCTTTCATTGAAGTGCAAGATGCTCTTTGGATCATTCTTGATCAGTAGGTTTTACACAAAGTTTCAGAATTGCTGTATATTTATTTTTTTAAATAAAAAAAATAAATAATTGTGTGTTGTTGTTTTTTTTTTAAAGTGTGGCAATATTTGCTTAGTATTTTAAATGATGTAATTCGCCTAAAGGTCATTGCAATACTTACTACTGCATTTTCCTCCCTCAGTGAGCCCAAACCTTAGCGTGCGTCCATGTAAGATTCCCTGCGCCCTGCGAATGAGCTGCGCCAACTGCACCAGCCAGGCCATGGAGTGCATGTGGTGCAGCAATACCAAGCGCTGTGTGGATTCCAATGCATACGTCATCTCCTTCCCCTACGGCCAGTGCCTGGAGTGGCAAACCGGGGACTGTGGCGGTGAGTGCACGCTCAGACCATCAAGGACACTCGCACATTAAGATACATGGCAGACTAGAAGCTGGAGTTATAAGTACACACTCTTCTGGTGAACACACACAGCTTCTAACTCGTTTACTTTCTGACTTCTCATTTTTCCCTTCTGTTGTAAGCCTAAGGGAGATTGAGTTCTGAGAGAGCAGATGCTGTGAACACTCAGCTCTGCTGCACAGGCAGGTATCAAACTCACTATAAGCTCCTGTCATACTCTGACTGGCCTCCACCGGAAAATCTATAAATTATCGACGTCTGTCCGGCCTTGCATATGAGACAGAGACCCTGAACAAAGAGAAAAAAGTCTTTCTGATCTTAGTCTCAAACCTTTCATCTTGTTCAGACCTTTGACTTCAGACATGGAATCTGGTCCTCACTGCAGGATTTTTGACACCCGCTTAGACAACAAGAGATCTGATTGTCATGTAAAGTGTATAAACACTCTTTGTTTTGTGTTTAATGCAATTTAGTGGTCTTTACAAAACAAAGTGTTTAGTCACTTTACATGAAGATATATATACACTACCGTTCAAAAGTTTTAGAACAGTAAGATATTTAATGGCTTTTAAAAATGTTTCTTCTGCTCATCAAGGCTGCATTTATTAGATTAAAAATCCAGAAAAAACAGTAATATTGTGAAATATTATTTCAATTTAAAATAACTGTTTTCTGTTTGAATATATTTTAAAATGTAATTTATTCCTGTGATACAAAGCATCATTACTCCAGTCTTCAGAGTCACTTTCAGATCTTCAGAAATCATTCTAATATGCTGATTTTATTATAAGTGTTTCAAACTGTTGAGCTTTTTAATATTTTTTTAGGATTCTTTGATCATTAAAATATTAAAAAGGGAAGCATTTATTTAAAATGGATAATAAGGTTAACAAAGGATCTATTAAATTAACAAAAAAGTCACAGCATAATTTACATTTTAGAAATGTTTTATATTTGGTAAAAAAGTATGTTGGTTTTTTGCTTGTTATTCATCAAAGAATCCTGAGGAGAAATGTTTCCAACATTGACAATTCTAGTAATAAATCAGCATATTAGAATGACTTGATCATGTGACACTGTAGACTGGAGTAATGATGCTTTGTATCACAGGAATAAATTACATTTTAAAATAGATTCACACAGAAAACAGTTATTTTAAATTGAAATAATATTTCACAATATTACAGTTTTTCTCTGGATTTTTTATTTAATAAATTCAGCCTTGATGAGCAGAAGAAACATCTTTTATATATATATATATATTAATTAAGTAAACACTGTTAAAAAAAAAATGACTTAAAGGGATATTTCACCCAAAAATTTAAATTGTCATCATATACCCTGCTTATCAAATTAATTGTTAAACGCAGATTGTTGGTAACAAAATAGGTAGGTAAATTCTGCTGTACATTTAAACTAAATCCCTTATGGCTGCATTATGTCATTATATATGCATTATCATTATTGCATTTTATAACACACAAGTCTGTTGAGCTTATGAATGCAATTGACAATCAAAGGCATTCAGGTGAATTTTTTGTTCACTGAATGCATTCTATGACTGAACTCAGCTCTCACATGGATTCTCTCGTCATAAACAACAAAGTGCAGAAGTAAATATGATGTATAAGATTCATTCATCAAATCATGTAGCTTTACTGATTATAATGGGTGTTTTTATATAAATAAATATAACAAAGTGTGACAAAATAGTTTTGATGACCATTTTATTGAAAAAAAAAAATTCTCTAAATATCTTTCGCTGTGAATTTACACCATTTTTTCCTCTTTGTAGCGCAACCTATGGCAAAATTTGATGCAACTTGAAAAGCAATTTAGGAAAGTTTGGACTTTCTGTACTGTAGGTCAGTTCGGTAAATGAGCAATGCCAGACATATTAATTCCCTTACCGTTTAAATGCTTTGATGTATCAAGTGTCAAGAGTTGCTGTGTGTGAAATTTGGTAAATATTTGATAAATGGTTTTGAATGATTAGAAGGTGAAGATTGTGGATGAAAAAAACTAGGGACAGAAATTAAATGTAGGAAATGAACAAATAATTAAAAATTTTTAACATTTTACAGTTCTAAAAATACAAACATATGCAAGTGTATTTATTTTATACTGTCAGTAATAGTGGGATTTATCACTATGCCACAAAATTTGCTGTCACTATAAAAGAAAATCTGAATACTTTTTAATACATTTTTGCCAAATCTAGAGCATATACACAATTATTTATGTTATTAATTTAGCTCCTTGAAAACGCATCTTTTTTGCAGTTTTTATGTAAAAATTCTGAAGCTGTGTACGGTCAACCAATCAAATTTGAACAGGTGATTTCAGCCTTGCCATTTTTATGTGCGTCATGAGTAAGCGTGGAAACTGTGGGCGGTCCATGGACACGGCGTCTGAGTCTGAGGCCATGGCTGTTCAGATCTCTGCTCAGTCACTTTATGATTCAACAGCTCCTTTAGTTCTTTCTAAGTAGATTTGCAGAAATATCCCTATACACAAGAGAGATATCATGTAGTCCAAACAACACAGAATCATGCCAAAGTATCTGAAATGACTGATGGTAATCGTCTCAGAAAAGCCTTAGGAGTAGCTGACGCGGACCTACTTTGTATAGTCATCAGCAAGTTTGAAGATGCATAGAATCATTCTTTCCTTCCGCATTAAGAGGCACTGAAGCTGGCATCGTAATGCGGTGTAAATGAGCAGCTGCAACAGGGACGAGAATGAAATATAGATACGCAGTCCAACGGAGAGGCATAATGCTTAATAACCAACATATGTCTTCAGAAAAAAAATACTACAAAATCCTGACAGCCGAAATTGCCTGTCTGTAGTGTCTCAGGAAGCTGAAAGTCCTTTCATGGCCTTGAGACCTTGAGACCACGACCTCCCCTATCCATTCGCCATTATAGAGTTACTCAGATATTACTGTTCTTTCTCTGTGGAGGTGCTGGTCATTGATTTTATCTGTACTGCAGAGACTAAAGGCCTCCAGTGCATTGTTAACTTGGTTGTTGATGGTTGTATTTCATAGAGGCGATCTGTCAGACAATAAACATCATTAAGGTCAGCTCTCTGATGGAAGTGAATTGCTAGAGGATATCTTTTCCTCCTCCAAGGAGTTGGTTCATGGGCAAAGCAAATATTTTGCTGCCTGATTCTTTGGTTTGAAAGGCCCCGTAGATGTAGCTGTTGTGATGGAGGATAATTTAATTAGAGAAAGTGCAGTTTTCATATTTAAACAAAGCTTCAGACAGAGATAAAGAAACAGTGTGACAGCATGATAATATGCACCTAATCAAAATGGAAATGAACTTCTTCACTGGCTCAATATGCTCAGCAAATATAGCCTTTTGAATTTTGAAGTTGAGATAATAGAAATACCGTATTGTACAATGCGCCAGCGTGTTGCATGTCGGCCGCGTCCTTTGTGTTGTACTGTTATGGCACGAATGAGTTTGAAGTCTTTTTGTTTTCAAAAATGTTTTAAAGTCTTTGTTATTATGCAGTCTTTAAAAGACACAGACAAATGTGTGAACGTTCTTCAGGCAGAGCCTACTTTTGTCATAACTTTCCTCCTCATCCTTTCTGTTCAAAATAAACCAATTCTATTCTATTTTTTGGAAGTCATTGTGTTTCCACATCAGAAAGTTTTACAAAAATGTTTTAAATCACGTACACGATTATCAAAATGTTTAGGGACAGTCTCATATGCTCACCCTTGAATATATTTGATTAAAATACAGTAGAAGCAGTGATGTGAAATATTATTAGAGTTTAAAATCCAGTCTTCAGTGTCAGATGATCTTTCAGAAATCAGTATAATTTGCTAAATTGGTGCTCAAGAAACATTTGTGAATGCTAAAAATAGTTATTTTGAAAAATTCTTTTGCTGATTTTTAAAAAATAAAATTACAAATGTCTATACTGTCTATACTGAGACTTGCGCTCAGCAGTCTATGCAAATGCATTATTTTAATTATTGAGGGGGATGTTCCTTACTCGATATCTATTTAGTTGTCTGATTTCCTCTCTCAGAAAGTCACAGACAAGCAATAATAACTATTAAAATATTTTCTTTTCCGCTTGTTAATCCTAACTGCAATCTATTTGACAGGAGTCCATGTCCCTGGTGGACATTTCCATGACATTAGGTGTTGTCCTAGCTAACATTTGGCCAGACACTGTTCAAATAGATTTTAACTTAGAGTTAAATATATAAATACTTCAATAGTGTTAAAACTTTCATTTGAAGAAATTAAACAGAGCTACATTGATGTCTGATAATTCATGGTGTTAATAATGTCCCCACATATACAGCTCTGGGAAAAAATAAGAGACCACTTTCTTTTGGGTTTTATTCTTAAAACTGTTAAACTCACCAATACAAATCAATGCATGTTTATTTCATTTTTTGTTTACTGCCGTCTTTGAATTATTAAGGATAGAAGCAACTTGATGCTCACTGACTCCTTGTGCCAATAAAGCTAGGATTGAGGCCTCTTTTCTTGATTTAAAACCTTTCTTTTTTACTGTTTTTGGCATGTTTAGTGTTTAGTTTAAAATTTCTAATTACTTTTGAAAGACTTGTAGCATTTTTTACCATCCAACTGGTCACACTGCAAAAGGAAAGTGTTGATTACAGCAGTGCTTTTTATACTTTTCCCCGTTAAATACAATTGGATTTAGGTGCTCACCAAATAAGTACCTCAGTAAACAGAATTAAGTATGTTTGTGTATAAATTTAACAAAGACTGGCTTGAAATGCTTGTCATACTCCGAGAGATACTGATTTAGGAGTAAATTGCTGTGGTCTCTTATTTTTTTTCAGAGCTGTAGTTATAGAAACATAAGTAATGGAAAGGCAAATCAGTTCTTATAGCTACAGGAGATTTCAGTGCCACTAGCATGTTAGAATTTACTTATTTCTAGATTTAATTTGGAATGACCTTTTGTGAAACTTCATACTGAATCTGTGTAAAGACCCATCAGTGTGCTTATTAAGTAAAGACAATGGTATCCTTTAAAAAAAAAAAACAACATTGAGAATGTTTAGATTTGCATATGTAATGAATGTGTAGGTGTCCTTGGCTAAAGATAATCCTCCGATCTTTCGCTAAAACAGAAAAAAGGAAAGGAGGGAGTGAGAGAAAGTGAAAGAGGAAGAGATGAGAATTGTGTTTGTAATTATGAAACACCTCTATGATGAATACATTGCATAGCAAAATGAATCATTGTGCTGGGCGTGAATAATGCAGGAGGAGTGAGGAGCTTCTGGGTAGAGTTCACCTAACGCATCTGTGCGCTGAGGAAATCTAGATCAAGAATGCAAAAGAACATGCAAATGTGCCCAGAACTTCTACAGAATATGTCAGAAAACTTTACAAAGGATTTTTTTCCCATGCGATGGGTTATTAATTTCTATAAGATGTGATTTGATACATCCTGCAGTAATCAGAACCGCTTCAATTCACCATGTCAGTGGTTTGATGTTGTTTCTGTTTCTTATTTTGATTATATTTAAATATTCATTTTAAAGTTAATATGTTTTAATATTAAATCTTAGTTAATGTTTTATTTAAAAGGTATTTACTCATACAAACAATATTGTAAACCTGCAGGTGTGAAAATGGGCAGAAAGACGCATTGCATATGATAAACCTTTGCCTTTCGAATTTCTAAACAGAATTTCTTTATGTCTCCAAACAGTACATTTTTGAATGTTATGATGTAAGTCAAACACACTTCAAAGAGTCTTATTTTCACTTCTGAGTATCACACTGACTGTGGCGGCGTTCTCTCAGGGTGCCTTTCTGCCCTGTTTTTAATGACACTCTCCACATCTTCTAGAATCTGCCCTCGCCATTAACCCTGAGACACTTTTTGACCCTCGCGCTGTCTGAGGACCCATTAGACGGGGTCTGGTTGAGGGGTACATTGATGGACGCTTCTTCTATTCCTATTGCCTGCATACATTTTCTGCTCACACACACACAAATGTCTAAAAATGAAAGGAGGTCATTACTGAGGGGCTCAGGAAAGTTTGTAATAGAAAACCCCTGCTGGCAGAGAAAATGTAAATCATATGACACTCTCCCATGTGTCTCAAATGTCCAATGCTCTGAATGTCAGACACATTCATAATGTAATGGCACAAAACTCTATTTATTTTGAAATTAAAAAGTCAGGTACTTGCACAGAGTTGGAGTATTTCAAAGCTTGCAACAAAACTGATATAGAATAATTCTGAATAGAGTTGCTGCAACTTCTAGGAGGTGCTAACACTTTGCAAGCTGTGAAAACACATTTGCATTCTCTCTTTTTTTTCATCTTGGGTTATTCTGATGAAATATTATGGTGTTTGGGGTCTCTAGGACTTTATTTTTCTCGTTTTATATCTCACTCTGTTTTTCCCTGTAAGCTCCAGTGACTGCCGCTGAACTTTTTATATTTACCTGCTGGAGATCAATAAGACAGCTCCTGTGGTGGTCTTTTCTGTTGGTCCAAACAAATAATTGTTTGCTTGACTATAAAAACATCAGTTTAAATGCCATATTTCATCCCCGCTTTGGTGGTAAGCGTTAAGGCTGGTTGTTTGCACTGAAGAAGACAGAACCTTGTAAATAGGCCCATCTACTCAGAGGTGGGGGTTTTGGTAGGCAAAGCTGAAACAATATCATTGTGACAAGTATGTAATGTATCTGATCTTACATACATTACCACCAAGATGCAGCAGATGTCCTCTGATGGCCTAAAAGCTTTAGACAAACTTGATATTTTATTGTTTATGGTCACCAAATTATTTAGTATTATTTATTTACTATTATAGTATTAAAAATACACTGTAACTTTTGGCCCATTAGCTGTTATAATATACAACTATGTGCTTCTTAAAGAAGAGCATTATTTTGATTGTGTTAAATGTCTGTAATATCGGAAGAAATCTGTCCCGACTGCTCTAAAGTATTATTTATTGACTGTCTAATTATTATTATTTATTTAAATAGTTTTTTAATAATAATAATAAAAAAATAGTAGTAAAATAGTGTAGCTTTTATAGTATCTTTAGAAGTTATTTTAATGTACTTATGTCCTTTAATGTACTTTGCCATGTTTATCATTAGTAGTATTATTACTGTTATGAATATATAAATACACTGGTTTCCAAGTTTGGAATGACTAAGATTTTTTATTTGTTTTTGAAAGTTTTTTTTTCCAAGGCTGTGTTTATTTGATCACAAGTACAGTATAAAAGGTATATTGTGTAATATTACATAATTACATAATATTTTCTGTAGTAATTTCTACACTTTTCAGTGTCACATGATCCTTTAAAAATATTCTAATATATATATATATATATATATATATATATTTTTTTTTTTTTTTTATTAATTGTATTCCATTTATTCAATTTTTAATTATAAAATTAAATTTTTT
>JAUMHP010000063.1:8746860-8760639 GCA_032361065.1 Enteromius trimaculatus
AATATTTAGTATAGTGCACTTGTAAATGACCCGGATTGAGAGAAGGCCACCGGATATAGGCATATTTGAATATTGTTTTGTCGAGCAGCTGCTTGATGATACAGAACTCACGGAAACCACTTAATATCAAGAATATGATATTTATTAAAGCGCTGAACTTTTGATCTTAACATCAGCTCACATACTCAGTCGATATTTCTTTGGGGGGCGCTGAAGCTTTCTTATTTAACCCTTTATAATAAACTACAAAGACATTTATGTGGGATTATTAACAGAAATTATATCATGTGTAATAGTCGTGGGACAATATGTTTGGAAATAATATTTCATGTCTACCATTGGATTCGTTATAGTGCGCCACCCAATAGCAATAAGATAAGTCCCTTTAGTAATTTTATAACAAAGTCTCAGCTTTCAGTTTTATAGCGAAACCCAAATTGTGTCTTACAGTAATGTGTCGCTCAAGCTCTTTACTGATCAGATCGCTGTATTATATATATTCATCATTTGTAGCATGGCACCCAGCCATCGCAATAATGTTCTGCTTTGTTTCTTTTGTTATGAAACAGCTCGTCTTTAAAATGAATGTGTTTTTCCTCTTTGTTTCAAGTATACAGCAAGATATAAAAGGGAAGGAGCATCAGAAGGGAAAACAGGCTATAGACTCATTTATAATGAAGTCTTATTGTAATCTGGAAAATTATTGACTTTCACTGCCGCTTAAACTAAAGTGATTTCACCTATATGTCAGGCTATAATATATATGTCATGTTATAATATACATATTGTTTATATTTCTCTAAAAAACTGCTCCCAATCTAGGTCCCAATGAGACTTGATTATAATTTAGTCCCTTTCCCTTCTGATGCTCCTTCACTTTTATATCTTGCTATACACTTGAAACAAAGAGGAAAAATGATGAGCTGTTTTATAACAAAAAAAAACAAAACAAAGCAGAATATTATTGCGATGGCTGGGTGTCTGGCAATAATAAATATCATATAATATTTAATAAGTATCGTATTCTTGATATTAAGTGGTTTCCGCGAGTTCTCAGATCTCATCCCAATAACGTCAAGCAGCCGCTCGACAAAACAATATTCAAATATGCCTATATCCGGCGACCTCTCAATCCGGGTCATTTACAAATGCACTATACTAAATATTATATTTTCGACTTTAATCTCTTAGTATTGACTTTATTCCAGTAGTTTCAACTTTTATTGTGGCAGCAAGTGCTTTAAAAGAACCATTTTGGGTTTCCCAAACAACTTTTTACTGAACTTTTCTTTAAAGATTGGAGAACATCTTAGTAATCTAGACATTTTTCCACTATGAACAATCTTTTGTGCAATAGACAGGTTGTGTGGATGTTAATGTGAAATGCATAGGTAATTCTTAAAAGAATAAAAATGTTAAAATCTTGATTCTAGCCTTGGCATGTTTGTGATGATATCTTCTAAAAGTTGTTCTCTGAAATCTGAAGCAGGAGACAAGTGTCCATCTGCTGTCATTGTACTGCCATTTAGAAGAAACAAATGATATATTATGGCTGTCTTATTTGTTGTTGTTTTTTGGATGGCTCTTTAGGGTCACTTTTCATTTTTTCAGTGCTATTTTGAAAGCAGTCAACCCGACATGACAAAGAATTGAACTGGTGTTATATATAGAGAGATTGACAGAAAGTGAGTGAGTCTTTAAAATCTGTGAGACAGTGAACACCAAGGTCTCTTTCAAGGTTCTTCTCTTTGTTGCCTTGTGTCTTTGTGTTTGAAAGCGCTAGAAAGGGCGAGAGTCAGAGGGAGAGAGTGTGAGAAAATAAAATGAGAGAAAGACGGATCAAGAAAAAGACAGACTGAAGGGAAAAAAGGGAGGGAGCTAGCAGGTGGCCCATGGCCTGTTTTAGCCTGTTTCCTGTAATGAGCTGTGGTGTCTGTTGAGCACGGCGGGAGAGACGAAGATGTGGGACTTGTTTAGAGGACGGAAAGGTAGTGCTGTTGGAACAGTTCATAAAGACAGATTTCCTCTCACCTAGATACTCCTAATATGGATGTTGCGTTGTGCTGCTAACATTAGTGCGATCCAACACAGTAGATTCTCGGTTAATATTTTGAAGGACAACCTGCATAATAAAAAATACTAAATACACAAATGTAACTTTTAAGTGCCATCCTTTCCCAAGAAGATTGTTTTTGTAAAATGTTGTTATTAACATTTTATTGACTCATGACTGTACACCGAAGAAATTATTATTAGGTGAATGATTAAAAATACTTGGGAATTAATTTATTCTAATATGTTTATCTCACAGTGGTGTTCTAAAGGCTCTATTCTCTTATTGTTATCTGGTCGGAGTGCAAAATTAAAGATAAAAAAAAAAAAATACATTGCATCAGAAATTTGATGGTAATGCGAAATTTCAGGGGGAAAAAGCACTTAATTCGCAAAAAATAAATAAATAACATAATTATGCTCAGATGTTGTTTTTGAAACATAATGAATCAAATAATGGGAGACAAGTCTTGTTTCACAACATCGTCAAAGTATTTCTGTATTATGTTCCCAAAACTGTCTTACATGATAAAAGGCAGTTATTGTGTTTCATTTGCTCGCTCTGAGGCTGAAGCAGTTTATTATATACAAAACTGTTATATTCACTGGCTTCTCCTACATTTCTTTGTGATTTTTAGTGGCAGTTTGATGATTTTTGAATGATGTTGTTGGATGGAAACCGTGCTTAATGTTTTATGTGACATTCTAATTTTGCACATTCTAAACTTTGGATGAAAACCCAGTAATAGAGGCAGTGAAGATTTTTTTTTTTTTTTTGTCACTGCTTCTGTAGGTTGCATGTTTTCACCAGTAGGTGGTGACAAGTGACTGTTTTTATGAATGAGTCATTTGAATCAAACATTCAACCAGTTCTTTTAAAAACATCTGTTCAGTAACAAACTTTCAGGAAAAACCTGAAAATGCTTGCGATTTATTGTTGTTTTGTGAATATTGTCACTATTGGCACAAAAGTAAACTAGCTGGCAGTACTACAGTCTCTCTCTCTCTATTTATGTAAGCTCTTAGACTATGTTTTCTCAAGGCAATGACAAAGATTGTTTACAAAATTTACTCATCTAGTTATTACTGTTAGCATTATGTTTAATAAAATGGCATTTTTGGATATACAGTAGTCTAGCAGCATAAATTTCCATTCACCACACCTACACTCATCCAGTTAATGTTTGTTTCATTTCAACTTAATATCCCTTTTTTGTAATGTCTCAAATCGTGTGTGTTTATGCGCTTTTGATCCACGAGGAAGCAGCTATTTAATTAGACAGGCCCTCCTGAGGAGTACTCGAGCGAGAACGCTTAAACCCTGCGAGCAACAATTGCGTATGCTTTTGTGAGACACGCACACACAGAGCTGTCTCAGTGTGAAATGTGGCACTCGGAGGATTTATCTGCTAATTCAGTCTCCTGCGAGCAGGCACCACACACGTTCTGTTTATTTAGTCAGGATGAGGGCCTGTTACCGTGTGGCTAGAAGGATCAACACAGGGCAGTTAGCTTACCACTCTCTCCCTCACCTGCTTGTCTTATTTCTTTCCTTCAAACTAAGAGTGCAGTAGGACTAGACAGATGACTAGAGGGCATGCCCACTGTCTGACACCTGCTGTTTTCATTTTCCATCCCCTTATTTGTTCTCTCAGTCCCTGTCTTGTTATGTCTTTCTTTCACACTTTTTCTGGACCTCATGTTGTGCTGCACTGAGTGCACTTGCTTTAATCTGTTGGCCAACTGACTGATGCCATTCAGCAGCAAGAAAGTCAGTAATACCTGGAGAAATCTTAGCAATGTGTTAGCATTGCCATTCATCTGAATGGCAGTTGCCCGTCTAGCTGGTGCAGGACACCTGCTGTTTTCAAACATCATGTCATTTTTCGGTCCTTTTGACTTTGATCATTCGGACAAAAAAAAGTAAAAAAAAGTATTCTGGTAGTCAATGGCAACCAAAATGTTTTTTTTTTCTGCAGAAGAAAGAGAGTCGTGTTGGTTTGGAGTGACATGAGGGTCATTAATTGATGACATAATTTTTATTTTTGGGTGAACTGTTCCTCGGATGAAAAGAAAAATGCTGAAAACTGTAGGATTCTGTATGGTGCAGTGTAAAGTCAAGGAGGAGAAATATGAGTTTTTAAAGCAGGCACAAGTTGAAGAGAATTAGAAATATTTGAACAATAATGAAATGTTTTGTTAATCGGAGCACAGTGTGAATGGTTGTCCCACTGTGCATGGTGAATACTCAGCATTAAAAATGTTCTTCTAGAAAAATATCATTTTATTGGAGCCCTGGAGGGGACTGTCTTTCTTTTATGCCCTCTTTTTATGCCTGTTTTTGTCTTGAGGTAGTGTCATGCATGAATTTACCCTCCCACAGAATTATTTTCCTCTCAAAACACAAAACAATTCTGTTGCCTGAAAGATGTTTAAAACGCCCCTTTTACGGGTTATGAAAGGTACATATTTTGGTTTTGGGAGTCCCAAACAACAAGTTGTTATACATGCATGGTAAAGAAACACTTTCATTTTCTTAAAATATGCATTTATTTTTACCTTATTTGTTCAACATCTCCCTAATGATTCGTTCAATGATTCATTTTTCCAGACCTCTCCGGTGATTGGGCGATTTCATTTAAAGCACTGTTTGTGGGCTTTAAACGCTACAAAAGCAGCACCCAGGCAAACGGAAAAGATCAACAAGTGGGCGGGCAATATGATGTTTCATTTATTAAAATCACAAGTTGTGTTTGTTAACATTAACAAATATTAACAAATAGTTTAACAAATGCATTGTTTGTTCATGTTAGTTAATACATTAACTAATGTTATTACACAGCTTTGTGGAATACTCAATTCTGATTGGTCAGTCGCCACGTTTCAAGGTTTGTTATTCCCAGATAACAAGAGTTAAAACTAATAACACAGGCTCATATGGGAACTACGAATCATCTTGCCCATTAGTAATTATATATTCATTCCGCTGTCGCTGACAATTTGGCGCCATCTTGCAGCTTAAAATGCTTATCCACGAGTTACAATGGGGGACTTCAACTTTTTCAGCTGTGGATAGAAGATGACTTGACTGACTTCCCGGTTAAACAAAAAACCCCTAAAACTTAACTATGAACAAACAACAAGAAGACACAAAGTTTCATGTCTAATTATATACTTTTGTGGCAAGAAGCCAGGTAATAAGTGGGACTATGTACATCCAGCGAAGTGTTAACGCAGAATAAAGCCCTTCAGTCTTATACAAAAAATATTAGGTAATAAGACGTTTTTTCTTTACTACTAAATCAGAATATTACAATGGTTTCTGAAGAATCATTTGACACTAAAATAAAGACTGCAAAAAAATCTGCTTTGTTGTAACAGGAATAAATTGCATTTAAAATGTATGAAAATGGTTATTTAAAATATAATAATATTTCACAGTATTTCTGTTTTTGCTGTATTTTTAATATAATAAAAGCAGATTTTTCCTTTCTGCTATGATTCCAATGCAGTGCTCTTTCTCGGGCCCTCGGCCACTTCTCCACTTCAAAGGGCAATTTGGTGATTAATCATGCGTGTTTGCTCTGCTGGTCCGTCCATCCATCTGTGTGTTTATTGAGCTCTGAATCCACACACATGAACTCACTGCTTCTGTAGCATGAGGTGAATAATAAACACTCAGTGTTTACATGCCAGTAATGAGTGTTTGCTTTAAACTGAACCAGACATGCCACTGTGTTCTTCACTCTCTCGCTCTCCACGTCATCCTCACAATCTTTTACAATCCTGATTGAATGTATATGGATATCAAAAATGGTCATTAAAAATAAATGTGCTTCACAAAAACTTATCAGCACCTTTGCCCATGATACAAGAACATCCCAAAAGTTGTTCTTTTCTACTATGAAAGGTAAAGCATTTTTCTAACCCACTGTTTAAACCGATGCATGTTTCTCATATGCATAAAAAGGTGTGTTTATGCTGTATATTCTACTTAGGGTTTTTGCTCGTCTTTCTGATTCTGAGAGAGTCTGTGATAGTTTTGTGCTTTTGGCACAGCATGAAGGGTTTTGTTTGGTTTGTCAGTCTGAATTGATCAGAAGTGTGGTCTCATCCTCCTCTTCAGGCCTCATAGGAGCAGGGCACCTGACGGCCCGTCCACTATAATCATCTCAAGCTTAGCTAAGAATATACTACCTGCAGCATAGGGAGAAATCACCATAAAAATACAACCACACAGCCCTTTGGTTCCACAAACAAGAAACATTCACACTCATGGCTCTGAACCAAAGCAGCAGAATAGTTTAGTGTTTGGTATGGAACAAGTTTTGGTTCTTTGATATGGTATTTACACTACTATTAAAAAGTTTGTTAAAAAAGTATCTTATGCTCACCAAGACTGTGTTTGTTTGATAAAAATACAGTCAAGGCAGGTATAGTGTAAACTGTTTACTGTTTTAATAAAAACATCAAAAGAACAGCATTTTTTTTGTAACATGTCTTTCAGTTTTAGGTCAAGTATTGAATGAGTCAATCAATCAATTGCTTTTAATTTATTATTGGCACATTTTTTAAGAAAAGTTGAATAGCTGTTGAATAGCTATAATAATTAATCAATGATTTTATATGTTTATACTATTTTTTTTGTTGTTGATGGGTCAAAACTAGCTCCCAAATCTATGTTGTTTGCATACATGCATTATCTTTTTAAACTTATTGTTCTTTCTTATAATTTACTACAGATGCGATTCTGAAAATCGCTACCTTGGCAACCCACTTAGAGGAACATGTTACTGTAAGTAACCCTCACTGTTACTCTCTGCTTCTCTTACACACACACACACACACACGCACACAGTCATATGTCTGGTGATATTGCTATCTATTATATCTTTCCATTTTAGAATATTAATGTATTCTGTCTCTCTTCATGGATTTTCTCCAAAATTGCATCATGTTAGCAATCATCTTTGAATTAAAATGTTTGATGTAAGAACCGTACAACAACAGAACACCAATACTAATCTAACGACACAGCCCTTAGGAAACTTAATGACCAAATAAACAGCACATTAAAGTCATTGTAATAGTCACAATGTTGCTTAATTTTATATAGCCGAAAAACAAACAAACCAAAAACATCACATATATTTAGATTATTCTGCGTGTTATCCAGTGCTCACACACATTACCTGTGTCAAACCTACATTTCACCCGTGCACTTTCAAACTCTTTATCCAGTGTTCACAAAGTAAATGTATACAGCAGCGTCTGGAAGCACAGCAGTGTTTCTATCTAACCCCTCATCAGGTATCCATCACACAAGCATTTATCTGTTCTCAGCAGTATAACGCCACTTGTGTTGTTCGCCTTGGCTTCTGTCTGCTGTATCTCTATGTGTATATGTGTGTGAGGCAATCTTATTTGTCAACCTTGCCGCTAAATGCCAAGAGCATTGCTTAAAGCAAAACATGTGTGCTCTTGGTTTCGCCCACAGCTGAGATGTGTAGTCCACATGTTGCTTATTTAGAGAGATTAAAAGAAGTTTACTTGACTGGATAATGATTAGGACAAACTCTTTAAAGAGAAAAATCATATTTGCCCTTGAGTGAGGACAAAAGGTTTTTGGATTGTGACTTCCAGTTCCCACTTTCTGCACATTTATTGATTTAGTTTTTGTTTGGCAGAGTTTGTATGGAAATGGATTTGTATCAAGAAAAGTTTATTTTGATTATTGTATTACAGTAGTGAGAATGATATTTGTTTCATTAATGTGGAGAAATTGTTTAATTGTTGGCAGTACAAAAAAATAGGACTCAAGATCTTACTAAGAATTATGTTCAGCAGCCATGTCATGTAATGTGTTATCCTACCTTAAGTAAGGCTTCTGTTCCATTTTCAAAGTAAAGTAAAAGTAAAGCGGACAACATGTCCTCAAGCCACAATCACAAAGTGCCTCAGATGGTATCTGAAGGTCAGAAAGTGCAGTGGGGAAGCAGTCACGTTTGATTCATACCCCATACATTCACTGCTATAAACATGTGGTAAGATACAACTTTTCTGCTGTATGATTTGATGCTAGGAGAACTGGACTTCTTCAGAGCAAGAGTGGTATACTTGAGTAACAGTAATGTTCCCATGAGTAAAAAGTTTAAGCATTTAAATCAAAATGCTTAAATTTAATTAAATTAATTTGGATGTAATATATTAAAATTTTTATTTTATCTCACTGTTACTCTTAAATGTGGTGAGGATGTTCACTGTCGACTGTGCCACAATGTACTGTACACCGGTTATTATAGGATATTACAAACATAATTATAGCAGTAATCCATGATGCTTGCTGTGCTTTGTGTTTCTCGCTCACCCTGTTTAGCATTCTCTGTCTATCATAAAAAGTCTCTCTCACACACACATTATAGATTTAGTTTACATTCAGAGCACTAGATGGCAGCCTAACAGCTCTACTACTAGTCCAGTTGTCATGATTGACAGTTTAGAGCAGTCATAAGTTCCTCATCCGTCCACAAAATAAAGTAAAGGATATACAGGAAATGACACGGCAGAGCAGAAGCATCATCTTCAGGAGCAGCAGAGACAGGCTCTCTTGAAAGTTCATCCACACAAACTTTGAGACAACAGGAAATTAAACTCTACCCAGCACTCAAAGAACATAAAAAGGCCTGTTGTAAATCATTACTCTTGTCACGACCAGTTCCAGAAATTCCATCCCAGACCAGATATGACCAACTAAACAAGGCTTTCATAAACAGCCCTGTAATGCCACCAGTGAATGTTTTTAAAACTAAGCTCCATTTGATTACAGAGTCTCAGATAAGCATACCACAAACCAGACAGCCAATTTATTTTAATGGATGCAGAATCATCAGTAGGTGATCCGTTCTGTTCTTAGCAATTTATGTGACTCTTGCATCTAAACCCTTTCTTTCTTTCTTTTTACCATGTGGACATCTGAGGCTTATGTTGCTTACCAGAATTTTTGTTTTTGTTATGTACTGCACTACAAAAGCAAAAGGTGCCCTATGGTGAAAAGGTTCTGAGTATTATGATTAATCAACACATATAGGAGATGACTGTGTGTCAGAAGCATGTGTGAGGGGTTTGCAAGGCTTTTATGAGCAGATCAGACTCGCGTTCCCTGTATATAGGAGGATTTATTACCAATGCATTATTTATAATTGACCTCCCCTCCAGTCTCTGCAGCACAATACTGTTATATCAGTTCATGATTGATAGTGCACTGCATCATATCCTCCTGTGGTCAACAAATCCTTTCCAGCTTCCCCCTCTTTCCAGCTGAAACCCAACATGCATTAGAAAGTAGATTCCCATTGGATGTTCTGTTATAAAATGCAGATAAATACACACCTGTGATTGAACGTTCTATATCAAAATATAAAAAATTAAAAAATATTTTTCATATTCATTTGTTTATTTCTTTTTATGAATACAAAAGATGATTATTTGCAAAAATGTTTAAACCATTGAAAGATAATGGGGTCCAAACAAGACTTGACTTACATGACTTACATGATACGCAAACAAACAAACAAACCTTAAGACATGGGTTCACAAAAAACACTTTGATGTAAAATATTTCCTTTATGTACCACCTAGGATTTAATTATATTTCAATAAAATAATAATAATTAACGTAGCAAAAAAACAAAACAATATATTAATGTTATAGTCATACTGTAAAAAAAATTATAATATTAAATGATAACTAATACTGATTTACTTTTTAATAATTATCTTACATAATTAATTTTAAATGTGCAAACCTTTAAGCTTTTTGCATTTCAAACCTCAAGCTTTTATTTTACCACAATATTGGTGAAATGCTTCTATTCACAATAATGTTATGCAAATGTGAAAATGAAGTGAAACCGTGTGCTTGCCGTGTTCCCAAATGCACAGTAAACTCACAGCACATGCTGCAAGGCATCTGATGTCAGTCATGGTTAGTTAAAATAACCTCTGTGGTATCTATGATTATATTACACTGAAGTTCAGATAAAAGCAACTGTTCTTCTTCGTTTCATACTCCTTGTATGGTGTATTGAATGGTGAAGTGTACACTGCAGCTGGCCTGCAATCTCTCTCACAGACACGTATAAACATACACACACACTCGTCCCAGCAAACACAAGCAGCACCTCACACTCCCAGAATCCAGCTTTATCTCTTACTAACGCTGCTCCCATCACTCTGTCACTGTGCATTTCATAATACGTGTGCAGTGATTCAGTTGTCCTGCTTTGAATATGTGGGGCGGACACACTCACTAATTTGACCAATTAAAGCCATGAAGATAGGCTAGTCGGAACGAGACAAGCCTAGCTACCCTAGGGAATGTCAGTGACATTTACCCACTGAGTGGGATTGATGTTTACGCTTCGTCTTTGTAACAGGCTAATTCAACCAGCCTTGAACACACTAATGTCTGTTATCACAAGGATAAAAATCAAGGGCCATCAAATATGATGATAGTAATGATGACGATAAATACAGCTCACTGTAATGATAATTGAATGTTTCCTTCACTAACACAATGGATAGCTGTATATTACAGTTTGACCTCCAATGTCTTAAGGTCATATTGCAATTGCCATATATATCATGATGAATGTAGTGCAGTCAAAATTCATCAAATCACTGTCTTTATTTGACTAGGGGTCACATTAAGCATGTTATATCATATTCTAATAGAACAGAGCAGTTCAGGACTGTTAAAAGTAATTGTTTTTACTTAGTGTAATTTTAGAGCACCATTAAAGTAATTTTTCTATTCTTTTCTATTTTTTGATCTTACCACATTCTACATAGTCATTTTTGCTCCATTGAATTTCAAAAAAGAAAATAAAAATATTATAGAAATCCTTGTGATTGAGCAAACCAAGACCTGCTCGAACATGCTTTCCAATTTGTAAAAAAATTATTTGTTGAGCCAGTATTTTTTGAAATGGTTCATAAGTCACATTAAACGATTCTTTCACACACTGGATGGATGATCCTACAAAACCTCTAGGTTACGAAGGTAACCCTCGTTCCCTGAAGGAGGGAACAGAGACTTTACATTTGGGAACTCACATTAGAGACCAGTCGCCTTTGAACTTTAAGAAAAGGCCAATGAAGATTGGTGTACACTTGATTGCATCCAGGTGCACCTTGTCACTACGTAAGTAGGGCGAAGGAGACCCAGTAGGAGCACAGTCAGGAGCTACTCCGCCTTTAGTTCTGACTGCGGGGCAGGAGGACTCAGGTTCGCCTTATTAGCGGAACAATTGAGAAAAGCGCACGGATCCTGTGGGAATGGCGCAGTAAGCCGACACCAGCCGGCCTCCCGCTCACCTGATGTCTTTATTAAAGACACGGTAGGACACAGCCTCTACGCAGAGGTCATAGAACAGCCTGCAGCCCTACAGATATCTGCTAGAGAGGCGCAGTAAGCCAACGCGTAGGAAGCAACACTCCGTGTGGAGTGGGCTCTCAGTCTTAAGGGCCCTGGTATAGATAAGCCAGGGAGATGGCTTCAAACCGGCCCTCCACCGGGAATGTGGACAGAGATGTCATTGTCCCCCTCTCGAGGTGCCCCGAAGGAGATGCTCGACCCAGTGTGCGGGGGAAGCAGTCTTTTTTTCAAGAAGTACCACGGGACTACGTGGTGGGGCAGAAGTCCACGGGGCTTTTACACCCGACGGAACATTCTGGACTGCCACCATGAGGTCTCCCAGGTGCCTTGCCTCGGCAGCCGAAAAACCAGGACGGCTCACAGATCTGTCATGGGAAGGACACAAGGGGAGCCGTTTAGCGAACAAGAGGTGGGACCTCAATGTAACCATGGTCATCCATTTACAATGAACACATGAACCATCCATAAACGATTTGTTCAAAGTTTTAAGATTCAGTCCCTCTAAACCCCTCCTTTCTGTGAGCGTGCTCTGCTCTGATTGCTCAGATGACCCACGCTGTTGTGATTGGTCTACCACGCTCAGCAGTCATCAGTAAAATTCCGTGTTTGTGGGTTAGGTTTAGCTGTACAACAAAGGCAGTAATTATGTGAATTCGTTATGCCATCACGGAAGTGGGATTTGAATTACTAATGACTCGTTTAGGCTTCTTTATTTTGGGAGGCAGTAACTTTATTTATCATTCACTTTTGCATTTACCACTTTGCAGATTGTTTACTTTCACATACAGCTACATTACACACTGCAAGAAAGGTAATATTGGCATAATAGGGGCACCTAAATTGTCTGCTTTCTACAGTTTGTATTGTGATGATCATCAATATTGACTGGAAATGAAAAAAAAAAATGTTTTTTTAATTATTGAACTTCCCTCAACCTAAATCAAAGCCCAAACTATTGTTTTAAACACATACCCAATGAGAGCCCCAACAGCCAGACAGACACTACCAGACACCCTCAGGCTCCTCATCAAAAACTAATCAGGCATTCTGCCTAGACTGCTAAATACTTTCAGTCAGGCTGTTTTGTGCTAGTGCACAAAGGCACTTTTATTTGGACATCTAAGGGCCTATCTTATTTTCTTGATATAATTGTATTGGCTTTAAGCCTTAGATGTAGATATTTTCTCCAATCAAGACAATGTTACAGTTAATGAGGAAGAATTAGGATTTTCTTTTCTTCATTGCATTTTGGTCACACTGATCTTACGGAGATTAAATTGATGCAAAGATATCTGTGACGTTATCAATCCAGATCCTGTAATGTAAATAGATATTTTCTATTTGTGCCTCTTTAAAATATAATAAGTGCTTTAAATGAAGTCAGTGGAGGTAGTCAGTGATAACAGGGATGTTGCATTATACTGTGTCCAGATTATTTGTCACACTAGAAATATAATAGTCAAGCACACAAAAAGCTGTGTACTGCACAATTTGGCAGGGGAACAAATTGCATATCATGCATGCACAGAGCATAAAGCGGAACATGCAAAATTTGTATCATTTAGATCATATTTTGTATTTTTATACACATGAGCAAAAAAGGCATAACTGTTTTAAATAATTTGGAAACATGACCATCTGACCTTGTATGGAGTTATTTTTGTGTCTTTATTATTTAAACAAAAATACTGTGCTTGAGAGTAAAACTAATTATTTTGTAATTAAAAAATAAAAGTTTGCCAAAAAAGTCTTCTTAAATCTCAAAAAGAAAGAAAAAACAAAAGTATTTGCAGTGCATGTACTTTTCTTTACAATCTTTATTTTTGTTTGCGCACTTGAAACACTTTTCATCGCGAAACCACAAGTTTTGCTCTTCTTTCTGCTTTCTTTTTTTGCAAATCTAAAATTTTTGTTTGCGAGTTAAAAAGTTTTGCTTGCGAGTAAGCTGCATCTCAGTCTCTACCTACCAGGATTAAAACGCCTTTTTCTATTGGTCTCTCTCGATTGAAGTAACCATGGCCACTATGTTTCGCCAGTCTGAGGAGCGAGCGAGGTTCAGCCATGGCGAACAACAGCATCAACTCAGTGACAAGTGAACTTGTTGATGTATTCTCTCTTCTCATGCTCACATATTTAAATACATAACGTTAGCTAAGCCCGCTTGTAGTTCGGCGATACCGATGAATAGAGGGGCACGAGATGACTCGGATGACGATTGTAATTAAGGTAAAGACCAATATGACATGCAAGACTTGTACAGTAGCGGTATTAACATTAAGTGACATGGCATT